>JANKOD010000009.1:226170-239101 GCA_026284645.1 Erythroxylum acuminatum | reverse complement strand
TTGTTGTTTAATAAGAATGCTAGGATACATGTTTCTAGTCATTACTCTTAAGAGAAAACTTCCCCAATGAATGTTTGTTAATGATTGCAATTTTATATCGAGGATCCATATTAGCGTGATAGCATCGGTGACCCGAAAACCAAGGTATTTTCTCATTAATTTTTCATATTCAATTATTGCTTTTGATTTGCGATTTTTCTTATATTTTTCCTTAATATTTTCGTGAATTGAAAATAACCCCCTCCCCTTTGTTACTTTGTTTAAGTTTTAAACTCGCTAACCTTTACTGTTAAAAATTTCTCGTGGGAACGATATCCACTTACCACTATTACATTAATTTGTATTAACGGAAGTGATTTCTTTTGAATTTGGTTGCAGGCGATAGCATCATCAATATCTCCTCTTGATGATAACCATTTAAAAGCATACATTTTACATTCAATTGATAGTTCCTCCCTCCGTTTTTTGTTATCAAAGTCAGTAACATTCTAATTGTATCTAAGCGTGCTCCTGGAGCAAATGTTTCAAAGAAATCCCTACCAAAAAATTGAGCATAACCTTTCACAACAAACCTAGCTTTATATTTATTTACAGAACCATTTAAATTAAGCCTGGTTTTATAAACCCACTTGACTCTATTGACTTTTTTGTGTTAAGGCTTGTCCACCTGCTCCTACGTGTCATTCTTTTCAATCATTTTAAACTCCTCCTTCATTGCCTCAATCCACTTTTTATCTTTCTTAACCTCATCGAAATCTGTACGTTCAAAAAGCAGCAACATTGCTTCTTTTATAATTATCAGACAAAAGCCTTATACCCTAACTAGAACATCGTCTATATTGTCATCAAAATGTCTTGGGATTTCTTGAAATTGTTGCTCTATTGAAATACTCTAGTTCTCTTGTCTGTACTCCATGAATTTGACATCTCAGCTGACAAGTATTTTTCCATTTTGGGGCTGGAAAATTATGTAAGCCTTTGATACATTGTTGTAACCAACGAAAACTCTAGCTTCTGACTTCTTATCCAATTTATCTCTCTTTATTTGTGGAACATAAGAGAAACAAAGGAATCTAAAATTTTTTATATTATATAGGTCAGGTTTATAACCAAACCAAGCTTCGAAAGGAATTATTTTTTGTAGAACTCTTATTGGTGGCCTATTCAGTAGAAATCTGCAACTTTTACGGATTCGACCTATAAATTTTTTGACAAGTACGTCTCGTAAAGCATGCACCTTGCCATCTCCATAATGCTTTGATTTTCCTCTCACTACTGTTTTGTTTTGGGGTGTAAGGAGCCGTTAATTGGTGCTCAATATCAGCTTCTTCATAAAACCTATCAAAACACTGATTTGTATACTCCTTCCTATTACCTAACCTTATCTTTTGTATCCTGTAACCACTTTGATTTTTCACTTAAGTTTTTCACTTCTAAGATAAATTAGCAACCTTATATTTGAATTTAAGAAAATATATTAAACAAAATCTGGTACAATCATCAATAAGCACAATGTAGTATTTACTACTATATAATATTGGTATTCACTGAGGTCCTCTAACATTTGTGTGCATCAACTGCAACTTGCTTGTTGATCTCCATGTTGTTTAAGGAAATGGTCTTTTTACTTGCTTGTCATATTGACAAGCTACACAATCAGCTAGCTTGTCTTCTAGCAGTGATACACCTCTCACTATATTATGCTTCTACATATATAATAACCTATCATGATGAAAATGACTGAGCCTTTTATATAGCGCCCCCTTACCGCAAGGTACACACTTGGACACTCGGAGGTCATTCCGGTACATATCCTACGATAAAGGTGAGCTACGTTTAGTTCACATGGCTTTGTATCATAATTCACTTATAAAGCATCAATAGAAAATCACAATATTTTAAAACCAACTTTGTCCTCATTTCATTACATAAAAACCGAAGGTCTACATTGTGTCTTTCATCACTTAATATATGTACAACATCAAGACCTAGTACAAAAATACTATATGAAAGAGGAAAATATTCAAATTCTAACTATTCTGTCTAAAAATCCCAGCTGACCGACCTTTGAGTCATAACTTCTCTTGCCAATCACATTCTACACAGCTGGTAGAGCCTCTCAGTAACTAGAGTCGTCTCTCGGTCCTGAAAAGATAACGTTGCAATTTTGGCAAGTTTTGCGAACTCAATGAGGTAACCATCGTCAATGGTTCAGCTAATTCATGAAACACATCATTTCACATAACATATAATCACATATTGCATTTTACATAGATATCACATTTTCACTTAAGCATAGGCAAATTTGCATTTCAATCAATCAAACATACTTGATAAAAATACATATGAATGCTCATGAGACACTTTCCAATTTTTACGTTGTTGTGACCGAGTGCCTGAACTGTCCCGTATCTATTTTGGATACCAGGCTTATTAATAACTGTCCCTTATCTGATGATGATACATGGCTCATTTTACATAGTGAGCCTTAGGCTCTTAATCACTGTCTGAGCTCGAGGCTCTTTTTTACACGTTGAGCTTTAAGCTCTGACCGGTATCTACTCTGGTCACAACTGCCATTATTTGATTTTGCATTCATGAATAGAGTGCATGTACCACAATCAATCACATTATAAAGCACATAGGTCTTCACATTCACATTCAAGCAGCACTTCAATATACATTCCACATTTCACAATCATGGGACCTCTTTTCCGGAAATCAACAATCAAACACATTCATTTATCATTCAAATCATAATTTAAGCAAACAATAATTGAGAGCAACCGTCTAGGTTACTCACTAGTTGCTCCCGAAGCTAATGCCTGGAAGTTCTGGCAATGTCTGGAGGTTGACATTCCAGTTGCTCCTCTATATCAAACAACACACACATATATCACAATTTGTACAATCATAAGTGTTTAATAATGCACATGAATGAAATGAAATATGTACAATGCATGTTCATAACAATCCCGAGTATCTTACCATCAATTCCATCACAAAATCATTCTCATGTCCAAAACTAATCGCAATTCATTTCTCATTGAATCATTTCAGATTTTTCCAAGACACCTCATTCGGGTCTACTGTTCATGTTCAATCAGAAGGTGAAAATGAGGTAATTTGGTCAACTCTCTTCTAGAAATGTGTTTCTCTATGTCTTATCTTTCCATTGACACCAAAATCACTCAATGGTTCAGTAATTTGGAAGATATGCCTCAAACATTTTCGGGTTGTTCATATCCAAAAATAATGTACTATGCACAAACTTCCATCCAGAAATTGAACATCTTAGAGACTGAATACAAATTCTACTTTTTCATATGATTTGTAGCCATATTTCTATAGTTTACTCCAAATTAAAAAACCATCTCATTTAGAATCCTATAAATCCAGATATAATCAAAACACTGAAGTATGTTTAGTGGAATAACACCGGTTCATATTATTTAAGAGCGCACTTACTATACCTGTCCCACTTTTTTCACTCAATCTTTCTTAATTCATTTTAGATAGCTATTATTTTTGGTGGAGATGTAGAGCAATGTCTTACGAGTACACTGGTTCATGAATCAAGCCATTTGGATGTCTAGAGAAGAAGTTATGGTCAAAAGAAGCAAGACTATTTAGTAAAAGAGAAAATCCCAAATGCACGATCGTGCTTAAGCACGAGGGTGCAAATTCATCTTCAATCTTCAAAGTCACCATCGTGCATAACTCAGCACAACGGTGCAAATCCATTTTGAACCCGAAAGTAAGTACGATGATGGAATTCCACTTCTTCTTCTCTACCGACATGTCAACTTTGAACCTCCATAACTTTTGATCCAAAATTCCAAAATTTAAGAACTTTATATCAATAGAAAGATAAAAGAAAGATCTAAAACTTTAATGAAGACCATTTTGTCAAAATATATCTAGATCAGTATGGTAAATTCACGGAAGTTTCAGACCAAAAATTCAACATTGTTACTATTCATTCCTAGAAAATTTCCAGATGACTTCCATTTTTCAAATCCAACACTTCAATTTTTATTTCTAGTTTTTCTACTCCATTTCAATATCTCATTCACCATACATTCATACTACTCCAAAATATACAAGTTTAAATAAAAATTTCTCAAAAGCCAAAAATTCATATTCATCCTATTCATGCTCTGTCAACTTTCTGCATTTCCAACTTTCATTCTCGATCTCCATGTTTCCTCTCAACTTCCATTTAAACACTCATTCCCATCTCAGACCATCATTTTACAACTATTCTTCAACTCAAAAACCATTTTCTTGATCATGTCTAAAGAATTTATCAACTCACGTATACACTTATATATTTTCATACATACACCGTAAAAAAACAGAGCATGTATCACCTTTGCATATCTAATTTTCTACACTAACCCTATACATCATTTCATTGCTATTTCAACTCCAAAAACCATTTCCACAACACCTGATCCCTAACAATCCATCAAAAACTAAATTAACACTATGACCAAAATTTTCATCCATCAACACAGTATTCATAAATATACACGAAAAATGCCATTTTCCATGCAGATGACAGAAATTCATCAATTTCATTTCATCAATCCAAAATTCTAAAGGATTTATTCACTACTTACTTGTTGCAAACCCCAAAAGCTTCAACTATCTTCAAGCCCTAACTCCATGCAAAATCATGTAATCCACTGTGTAAAATTACCAGCCTCTGTTTTTTTAAGCAGAAAAGACCAATAGCAAAGTGGGATTTGTATAGGAAAAAGGAAAGCAAAGAAATTTCTCAGAAGGTGTTTGATGAAAAACTTTTTGTATTTGAATAAAATTTGAAGAAGGTGACTACGAAGAAGGAACTTAGACATATAACTTAGTTCTGTTTACTCTCTGGTATCTTAACTCACTATTAGACAAAAAATATAAAGGCGACTTATTAAGTGACACTTGTCACTTTCCTAATACCTAAGCTCTAACTTAGTTTCTTTTGAAACTAACTCCCTTAAACTCTCATCTCTACAATCTAACTATCTCCAAATCTTCTTTTGATTTCTATTTCCTATTTTCTATAATTTTCTGAAATTTATTCCTAAATTCACCAAAATTTACAATTACAACAATTCTACTAACCAATAGAATTTCCAATATAAATAATTCCAAAATTCACTAAATTTCCAAAATCACAACTCAATCAAATTATACCCGGAATTATTCATGAATGTATATACAATTATTTTCATGTGCAGTATTCACGTGTATGTGTATGATATATTATGCATGAGCATGAAAAATGCATTTCTAAACTCTCATTGATCACTCATATTTACCATTCTAACTTTCCCACAAGTAATGGAATGTTGCAGGAGGGATATGTTAGAGTTGAATGTTTTAAATTAAGCAAGACTAAGACTGAGTACTTAGTGTGACTTTTCAGCCATAGGGTGACTTCTGATGTGGTGGTAAAGATTAGTTCAGCAGTTTGATCATGAAAAGAATGTTTCTACTGTATCATATCAAGGTGACTTAAATGAAGAAGTACATCAGGAGTTGTATGTGACAAGAAGATACCACTCAAGCTTAAGGATAAATTCTATTATTTAGTAATTAGGTCGGCCTTACTATATGAGGCGAAGTGCTGACCCATCAAACAAGTGCATAGTCATAAGCTAATAGTGGCAAATATGAGAATATTCCATTGGATGTGTAACCTTACAAAAAGAGATAAGGTCAAGAATATATTTGTAAGAGACAAGCTAAAGGTGACTAGTATTACTGAAACATTGAAAAAGACGAGGCTTAGGTGATTTGAACATAATAAAAGGTGACAACCTAATGCTCCAATGAGAAGGTGCAAGAAAATAGTACTTAGAGACTATAGGAGGAAAAAAGGAAGGCTTATAAGAACTGGGGGGAAGTGAATAAGAATGATATGATTTTGTTGGAATTTGCTGAGGACATAGCCTGTAATAGAAAACTTTGACGTACTAGGATACGGATAAATGATTTCAAATAGAGAGGTATTTCTTATTTCCTTAAGTCTTTTAAATATTTTCGTTCGAGTCATTTATTTTATAATTAACCTTATTATTTTGATTACATAGTACTTCCTTTCTAGTTTTTTGGCCTAAGCAGTATCTTATTTATTCTAATTACTTTATTGTAGGCTAGTTTGATTTATTCTTGTACTTATCTTTTTTTATGTATTTATTTATGTTTTTTATCTTTTATTGTTAATCTTTACCATGTTTTATATGTATTGTATTACGTATTGCATTACATACTTTTATAGTTTTATTTATATTTTGTATTATATGTGGGTCTATAAAAAATAACCTCTTTCTATTAGGTTAGGATAAGGTTTTATATTATTAGACCTCAAACTTGACATTTCAAGAGGACTTTTACCAAGTGTTGTTGTTATTATTTTTGTTTATATATTGTAAGTATGAGTAATGTGAATGATAAGAATACAAAATATTACAAAACAAAGAAGTGATTTAAAATGTAGAAAAATTTAAAACACTGCCTTACGTTCCTAACATGAAATAATTTTGAAGTGTAAAGGAAGCAGGGAGTCGAATATTATGAATTAATTAATACATGTCTTTAATTTGTCACGAAAATCATGAAGTTCGAAAGATCACCGCAAGACTTGGAAGTGAAATCAATATACTATCGTGTGTTTCTAAACATAAGAGCACGTGGGCCGACAAGTGGCATCAGCACTCCCACTCGTGAGTGTGGGAGTAGGTGCTAACTACTTCCTCATATTCAACCAATAATTGGGTAATTAAGTACAAGTGACTCATAGTCATAGAGTAATTGGACTTATAGTCATTAACTTATAAAAAGAGGGGAAGCTAATAAGAATGATATGATTTGTTAGAATTTACTAAGGACATAACTTGTGATAGAAAATTTTGCTGTACTAAGATACGGAAACATGATTTCGCATATAGAAATTTTTCTTGTTCTCGTAAGTCTTTTAAATATTTTCATTCGAGTTATTTATTTTATAATTAACCTTCATATTTTAATTACATACTACTTCCTTCCTAGTTTTTAGGCCTAAGCAGTTTCTTACTTATTCTAATTACTTTATTGTAATGACTAGTTTGATTTATTCTCGCACTTATATTTTTTCTGTATTTATTTACGTTTTTTAATCTTTTATTGTTAATCTTTACCATGTTTTATGTGTACTGTATTACATATTGCATTACATATTTTTATAGTTTTATTTTTATATATTCATTTATATTTTGTATTATATATGGGTTTATTAAAAATAACCTCTCTTTATTAAGTTGAGGTAAAGTTACCTATTACTGAACCTCAAACCTGATATTTCAAAGAGGACTTTTACGGAGTTGTTATTGTTTTTGTTTATATATTGTAAGTGTCAGTAATGTGAGGAGTTCGAAGTAGGTGCGAACTACTTCCTCATTGGGTAATTAAGTACAAGTGACTCATAGTAATAGAGTAATTGGACTTATAATCATAACTTATTTGCCTGTGATCACATGACAAATTAAAATTAATTAACTCAACCAAATCGGATTGTTTAATTATAAGTAGCAGCCTCCACCCAGTTATCAGTCCTCACAGACACTCTTCTTCCTTGCAGATCTCATTCAACCTTCTTCTGTTGCTAATATCTGCAACTTTTCAGTGCCCAATAACAAACAGTATGTTACCTCTTATGTTACTGCACTAATTCCACTACTTGAATACTAAGTCCAAGTTCTTTTCTTTTTTCCTGTACAATTGTGGTTTGTCAGTTGTATAAGCTGGTGACTTGTTTTTTATTTTGTTACAAAGTATGATCTTTCTTTTGGTTTTGCTCTTGATGGATCTGTATTCTTTTTATGTTGTTCTTGCCTAATCTTATTATATGTTGTTCATCATCAGCTTGAAGCTTCGCTGGTGAATTTGAAATGGGCACCCCATACACACCAAAGAACATCCTCATCACTGGAGCGGCTGGCTTCATTGCATCTCATGTGTGCAACAGGCTTATCAGAAACCATTCTGACTACAAGATTGTGGTACTTGATAAGCTTGATTACTGCTCAAATCTCAAGAATCTCCTCCCATCGCAATTGTCTCCCAACTTCAAGTTCATCAAGGGAGACATTGCCAGTGCTGACCTTATCAGTTACATCCTCCTCACAGAGTCTATTGATACAATCATGCACTTTGCAGCTCAGACTCATGTGGACAACTCGTTTGGCAACAGCTTTGAGTTCACTAAGAACAACATTTATGGCACCCATGTTCTGCTTGAGGCCTGCAAAGTCACCGGGCAGATCAAAAGATTCATCCATGTGAGCACAGACGAGGTTTATGGAGAAACAGAAGAAGACGCCGTTGTGGGAAACCATGAGGCTTCTCAGCTACTGCCAACAAATCCATATTCCGCCACCAAAGCTGGGGCGGAGATGCTTGTTATGGCTTACGGCCGATCGTATGGTTTGCCAGTCATAACAACCAGGGGCAACAATGTTTACGGTCCCAATCAGTTCCCGGAGAAGTTAATTCCCAAATTCCTCCTCTTGGCAATGAGGGGAATGACTCTTCCAATCCATGGGGATGGATCTAACGTGAGAAGCTATCTATACTGTGAGGACGTCGCTGAGGCATTTGAGGTTGTTCTTCACAAGGGTGAAATTGGTCATGTCTACAACATTGGGACAAAGAAAGAGAGGAGAGTAATTGATGTGGCAACAGATATCTGCAAGCTTTTCTCAATGAATCCAGACACACACATCAAGTTTGTGGACAATAGGCCTTTCAACGACCAGAGATACTACTTGGATGATCAGAAGCTCAAGAGCTTGGGTTGGTCTGAAAGGACCACATGGGAGGAGGGTCTCAGGAAAACCATGGAATGGTATGTTAATAATCCTGATTGGTGGGGAGATGTTTCTGGGGCACTTTTACCTCATCCAAGAATGCTGATGATGCCAGGAATTGAAAGACAAGATTCAAATGTTTCGGCTTCCTTACCAACGAAAACCAACACCCAGAGCAGAATGGTAATACCCAATTCAAAGAACAAGCATTCTCTGAAATTCTTGATTTATGGCAGAACAGGTTGGATAGGAGGGCTTCTTGGGAGGCTCTGTGAGAAGCAGGGTATAGCATATAAATATGGAAAGGGGCGCTTGGAGAATCGGTCACAGCTCTTAGCAGATATCCAGACTGTTGAACCAACTCATGTTTTCAATGCTGCTGGAGTGACTGGTAGACCCAATGTGGATTGGTGTGAATATCATAAGACAGAGACAATTAGAACAAATGTTGTTGGTACTTTGACATTGGCTGATGTCTGCAGAGACCGCAACCTCCTACTCATAAATTATGCCACTGGTTGCATTTTTGAGTATGATGATGAGCATCCATTGGGATCAGGCATAGGGTTCAAGACGGAAGACAAACCTAATTTCACTGGTTCTTTCTATTCTAAAACCAAAGCCATGGTAAGTTATGGTGACTTAAAAACTCATTTTGTTAATTGAGTTGCATTTGCATAGCTAATAAATATCTTATGTGAATTTTCCAGGTTGAAGAGCTTTTGAGGGAGTATGATAATGTCTGCACCCTCAGAGTCCGGATGCCAATATCATCTGATCTTACCAATCCACGTAACTTCATCACAAAGATTACAAAGTATGATAAAGTGGTTAACATCCCAAACAGCATGACAATATTGGATGAGCTTCTTCCCATTTCAATAGAGATGGCTAAAAGAAACTTGAGGGGCATATGGAACTTCACCAATCCAGGTGTGGTAAGTCACAATGAGATCCTGGAGATGTACAAGGAGTACATTAACCCAAGCTTCAAGTGGGTTAATTTTAGCCTGGAGGAACAAGCCAAGGTTATTGTTGCTCCTCGCAGCAACAATGAATTGGATGCCTCTAATTTGAAGAAAGAGTTCCCTCAGATGTTATCAATAAGGGATTCTCTGATTAAGTACGTCTTTGAACCCAACAAGAGAACTCAAGAATAAACTCATATTTCTCCGCAAGGCATTTGTGACAAATTAAAGTTTAAGCATCAAAGCATTCTAGTGTTTGATAATATCGTATTCCATTAAACTTTATGCTTTCTTTCTGAATGTAAAATGCCCCTTGTTATTCTCTAGAAAAATGCAAATCTGAACTTTTAAGATTGAATTACACATATGTAGTATTTATATAATTCGTAAGAATGACTACCGATATGTTATATACGAATTAGGTCACTCCTCACTTGGCAGAGGATCAAAGGAAGAAAGTTCCATAAGAATTCAATTATGAATAATAGTCACAGTTCATATTTAACGATTTTGATGATAATTTTATAGTATTTTAAAATTTAAATTAGATTTATTTCTTTATATATAAATAACGGTATAATTCTTAAAAGGAAATAAAATCATAGAATAATTGCTTTCATTCTTACAACTTTTTTTATGAACTTACCTTATTAAAAAATAGTTTATCCGAAATGATCCTACTTATTATGAAGGTAATATATTAGCTTCATGACTACTAAAAGATTTTTGGTAAAGATGACATCGAAATTATTCGGAATCAAATCCATTCAGTTGACTAAAGATGTAAGTGAATTATCGGCTGGTTGAAAGAACAACTTACTTAAGGAAGAGCCATTGCTTTTTAATAGAGCAATTAGTTATTGACTTAGACTAAGTCTTCCTTTGTTGAATCCTAGATTTATGTATTTAGTTGTTATTCTGTTAGGTCTGATGTATATTTATACACCCTTTACATGTAATCATCGATCACGAATCATTCAGATTCTTTATGGTATCAGAGCTATATGTTGCAGTCTAAACAAAAAAAATAAATTGAATTCTATCTAGACCAATTAGAGGCAAGCGCACCCCGTCGACAAGTAATATAGAACGGTAAAAACTAGATATCATACCCAAGGGAATTCCAACACGCAAGACAATTAAATTAAACGATGAAAAATAATTCAGACGATCGATTTGAAAATAAAATAAATTAAAGTAAGCAAATCAAGAAAATATGAAAAATGCAAGGTATGAATTAAAGCGACTAGATTTAATCAAATGATAGAAATTGGTTAAGGTATCAGATTTCAAATTGGGTTAGACACTAAAAATTGTAACAGTGGATTAATCTAAGAAACACTTTACTTAAGCAAGTCGAACCCAATGTTCATGGGAATTCTCTTCTCTTCTAAATTCGAGTTACCCACTTGGTTCATAAATAATTTGGAATAAAAGGTGTTCAATATAAGAAACCTAAAATTAAGTTCGTTAATCCTAGGTATCCTCACACAAGATCCTAAGGTTGATCTACACTTTAGTCTCAAGTATGTCACTTGATTAATTTTCCGACAAATTAAATCCCATTAGTTATGACATTCAATCATCTAAGGTCTTAATCTAAGTGATCAAGTTAAATTAGGACTAAATATGCATTCAATCAAGAAAAAATCAATATCACAAAATTTATCCTAATCAAATATCAATCTTAACCTTAATCGAAAAGAAAAACTTACACATATTCATCAATGTAACATAAATCATGATTATAATATATGGGTGCATTGATTAAATCCGCATAATTAAATAAATACGGAATTAAAAAATAAAAACACCCAATATTTATTTCTCTCCCGTAGCTGTATTTTTGACGCGTCACTAGCTTCGGTACCTCTTAGCCAAGGCCCTCTGATCTCTCCACACCAGCTTCTCCTCTTTGGTACTGTAGCTCCTCCTCCTCACGCACTGCTGGCTTTGTTCTCTTTGTTCAGTATTTTTTTTCAGTTGTTGACGTGTTAATGGAGACTTGAAATATTTTGTTACTGGAATGTTTGTGACTGGCTTTTTGCTAATGGGTAGAAGAGCTACATCTATAAGGTTTCATGGTAGGAAATAGGGGATGAATGATGGTGGTAGTGCTTATTATCTTTGAACTAGGTGTATTTCTATTTTGCACTACCTTAGTTTTTTAGGTTGGTAAGAGATTTCTTTCAAAAATTCTCTATAGGTGTACATATATTTTCTATTTGTATGAAATATACTGATTTATTAAAAAATACTCATCATGATTGTCAGTAAAATGTCAGTGGAGGCAAAAGCAATGGTTACTCCGGTGAAGATTAATAGCAGTTTTCTTCTGCGATAACTTGGATATAGCAAACCAAAGTTAGTTTACTTTCCAATCTCCATAAGATCCCCGTCACCACCAAGCGAAGTGGTTCCCACAATCTAGGCTTGTACCTAGGCACTTCAAAAGGGTTGTGCTTATAGTTTAAGTTTAACAGATTATTTTTTTTACTTGAATTAGCTAATTTTCATCGTCATCATCATTGTCATCATACCCCAAAGTCTCACAATTAAGCGAGATTTTGAAAAATCTGATAATACGCAACTTTACCCCTACAAAATATAGAGGCTGTTTTCACAAAACCAACATGCCGACGTGACATGATTGAATAAACTAATTTTCACTATCTCAAAATTATAATCTAATCTACTTTAAATTTTATTTATTAATTTCAGGTCGAATAAAGTTGAAACCAACAGACTATCCGTCTTATATGTTATTGGCTTGTCGGTCGTCTTTTTTATCAAATAAGTTTACGAATATGTATCCAATTAATGTTCATCTTTGTTTTTGACGGGTGAGTTTTCCATATTATAAATGGCTTTTATTACAATAATTTTAAGTTTAAAGGTTAGTGCTTGTAACCTGATTCAATTGTTACCCTATTGCTATATAAAAGACCTGTTATTATGATATTGGCTGTCCCAATTATATTGAAAGTCTTAATTATAAAAAAAAAATTATATTGAAAGTCTTTCTGAAGCCAAGCTTGATGAGATTGAATTGTCGCCATCTCCAACTTTTTCTACCAATTGTTCTTCTGCTTCAATGCATGCATACGAGATTAC
>JANKOD010000009.1:183638-195921 GCA_026284645.1 Erythroxylum acuminatum | reverse complement strand
AAACCACCTTCACCAATTTTGTTTGCAGCATCAAAGTTCTTGGTGGCAGCTTTTATTTGTCTTAGTGTGAATAGTCCTGTTTGTAGCTCTAAGCTTCTCAACTCTGGCAGAAAGCACTTTGATAAGTTCAGTGAAAATACTGGAACCTTAGCCATATGAGTTTCGCAATGTGTAATACTAAATGTCACACACTTGACCATCATGGACACTCAAATGATTTTGCCAATTTGTGCTTATCTAATATGAAACCAACTTACTAGGTCACTTCATTAATGCTCTTTTTGTTAACGAGGATGTCGATAAAATCTTTTCAATAACAACACATTACTTCCCCTCTTTCCTCTCCTATTCTCAATACCTTTGTCCTCAGAGTCTCTGTTTCCCAACCACCCTTTTCTCCATATAACAGCCAGCATCAGAACGACAAGCAGGACTCCTACTCCTACTGCTGCAGCTACTATGATGGCATTCTTTTTCCCATTGGCAGAAGGCGGAACGAAATCTAGGCAAGAAGAGGAGTTCATTATGATTAATACGTGTCTTATAGTGGCAGCCAAAAGTGAAAACATCATTTTTCTTATATGAAATAATGACTGTGTCAAGCTGAAAAGAATTTACAGGTGAAGATGAGATTTGAATTCTACTTACTCGGATCCACAGATATAGCTGATATGAGTGGACCATATGTTCCTCTATCTGGTATGCCTGTTGTTCCTCTGCCAGCCCAGTAAAAGTGGATCTTCATGGTGTGGCTTGTTACTAATGTTGTAAATGCTTTTGTGATAGGCCTACCAGCTCCACCAGCCTCGCGTTCAATGTCAAAATCTTTCATAACTAATTTTCCCTATGTCCACACAACACAAGCAGCTGGAGAATGAACATCCCAGGCCCAGAGAACAAACATTTCCAATCTTCAAACAGACTTCAGTTACCTGGATATAAACGTCAAACACACGTTTCCCAAGACTACTAAATGTATTGTCCTTTGTGAAAACAATCTCCGCGAAGTGTAGTTTGACTGTGTAATTCCCATTCATTAGGCAAAGTCCATAGTATGTGAGGGAGAGAGGAGAAGCACGCGCTGTAGTGTAGAGGTGTGCATTGGTAGCAGACACGTTGGATGATATGACAGAGGTATTGGTCTGAATGTAGACATCTGAATCGATATCATTATCCATGAAGTTTCCGGTGCTGCTAAATGCCCAACCCTGACCCGAGTAATACATGGAAGCACCTTTTCGTTCTACGTCAGCCTCGTACACTGTGTTAGCTACATTCACCTCCTCACCGCCACAATTGATGTGCACAGAGTAATGAACTGCAAACAAAGACTTATACCAGATTACTTTCTCTCAACATCTAAAAGATGCATTGATTACCCTAAGCCCAGATGGCTTACTTACGTTGATTACCAGAAGCAAGGCAGGGAAAATCTTTCTTAAGGCACGGTTGCGCTCTGCTTCTGCAACACGATGAAGAAAAGAAATGCCAAATATTATATCTAGATTTTGCATAAGACAAGAAGGAATGATACATTCCTCCAGAAATTGGATAAGGAAGGGTCAAGATCCTTACAATTTACTTCTTGATGCGGAATAGCTCTCCACCAAGTTCCTGAAGGAGTCAATAAAGTGAGGTTTCTTAATATCGTTAGTCATGTAACAACAATAATGATAAATAATAAATTACACTCACACACTCCCTCGAGGACATTCTATTGAACTTGAGCTTTCCCAGGTGAAGTTATTATATGATAGATCCCTGGAGACAGAGAACAAAGGAAGCATCTATCAATCACTATACATAGAATAGCTGCAGTCGAAGCAACAACACTAAGACGTACACATTCTTGTTTCTTTCTAAGATCCATTCAGGCACAGACCCAGTAAGTTTGTTTCCTGTGAAATACCTACAATTATAGGTAAAAGGAACATGTTATGATGGGGAGTAGGCAGCAAAGACTTGCACAAAAGCTTTTAGAGCGTCAACTTACATGAAATCAACTTTTGAGAGTTGGAAAAATGATGATGGAATTGTTCCTGTCATGGTATTGAAGCTGAGATCTCTGCATTAAATATTGAAAATTATTTATATGGAATGATATGAACTGTCAAATCTTTTCAAAAGTTTTAACATGGAAGGCAATTAAGACGGACTGTAAATAAACAAACACGAGCAACTAGAAAAACTATATACCTTTCGATCCAGTACCCTTACTACCTAAAATTTTGTATTGACATGTTTGTAATCTGTTTTAACCTTTTCAGAAAACTACTTACAAAGTTTTTAGTTTCTCCATATGCCCAATGTAATCTGGTACTGGTCCGTATATCAAGCAATTCCTTAGCACCCTGCACATTAAGGTCCATCTCAAGTACTTACAAACAACAGGAGAGTAAAAACAGAAGACAGGATAATGTAAAAAGTTTCTGACTCACAAGGCCTTCATTGATTCCATGTTACTCAATGGTGGGAAAGGGGATCCTCTACCTTTTAGGTCACTAATCCTCCTAAAACACAATAAAATGCTTTCAGTGAACTAAAAGAAGTGTAGAAAATGTAAAGAAAGAGAAGACACTGCAAGCATACAGGTCACTTAAGCTTGTCAAGGCAGATATGGTGGAAGGGATTGGCCCCTGAAGAGAGGAACCTTGTATGTGCCTGTATAAAAACAAAAGAGTTGGAAATTGTTAATTCTGCCAGAAATATAGATGGGAATAAGATATGCATGCTGTAAACTCACAGTTTCTGGATGTTTTTCCATTGGCTGATAAAACCAGGTATCTTGCCTGAAAAATTGTTGTCACTGATCCTCCTAAAAGTGTCAAAGAAATAAGATTCGATAAGCCACTTTAGAATACATTGCTGTTACTTACCTTGTCATCTATTATTTTAATAATTTGTCAAATATATATCAACTTCTGTTATGTACGACTATATATATCCTGAACCTCTTCGTCATCATCACACTCAGTCTGAAGTTTTGTAATAAAACAGGGTCTAGAGAGGTCTAATAGTACGTAGCATTACCTTTACATAGTAAAGAGGTTGTTTCCGATAGACCCATATGCAAATATGGTAATAAAAGAATGATGCAGACTAAAGATTAAATAAGTAAAACTAGCATGCTAAAATATTATGTAAATAATATTATATATCTTATTATAAGCTTGTTAACGATACAACTTAAATGTGTTTAACTAAATTTTAACGTCACGTTTAGAATGTTTTTAAAAGGCATTTTACAAATTTTGGACATATTTTTTATTAATTTTATGTTTTTCTAATTCTTAACCTTTACAAAATTATAATTTTCTCAAGCAATATTTTTTTTCACTTTTTTAACCAAAGGTGGATTAGAATATTATTAAGATTTTTCCAAATTATTAGTACTTTTACATTTTAGATAAATAATAGTTAAATTCTCTCAAGATCTACATAACTATACTTTTTTTATAAATCGTGATATCTAAATGAAAATTTAGATATATTTGATATTTTACTCATAAACCAAAATATTTGATGTAATTTACCCTCTCCGTTATTAAAATATCTATTAGGTATTTTTAAATTTGGAAAAATACTTTTATTTTATTTTGAACTAATTATAAATAAAATAAAAATTATATTAATCATAATTCTTTTTTGTTTTCATAGTGTGAAGGGCTCTTAACACTATTTAAGTTATGAAAGAATAATAAAAAGGAAGATTTTGTTTTTTAATCATTTTTAATAAAATATTAAATAATAAAAACCATATTATGACAAAAGATGATTTTTATAATTTCATAAATTATGAAAAGAGGAAGCAATTAAATTAAAAAAAATGAACCACACGTTTAAACAAATAAAATTTTACTGAATCTAAAAGAAAAATAAAAAATTAAAGTTGGTTCCGTAATTATTAAAATCAGCAATGTTTTAAAGATAATAGAGACTGATGACTACATTCTGGTGAAGGCAGAACTGTGGATTGAGATCGTACGTGGAGCATGCACGTGCTTAAGACTTAAAAGAACAAAATATGTACTCACAAATCTGTTAAGTTGACCAAGTTAGCAAGTTGTGCAGGTAATCTTCCCGTGAAAGCATTTGAAGAGATGACACTGACAGGAGACGGTAAAAGCACAGGTAGTGAAGTGAATCAGACATACGTCCTGACCTGGTTTAACAATAAGCACAAGAAAGAAGAAGGCAAATTACAGTTTCTGTAAGTTGAACAATTTCCCAATTTCTGGCGGGATGGCTCCTGAAAACTGATTTCCTTCAATGCTCCTGCAAGTCCAAAATTTCTTTGTGTGTTATGTGATTGTAAAGATATACAGTTTGGGATAAGGTAGAGAAACATACAGGTTTTTGAGGGTGGTGATGTTGGTGAGGACAACGGGGAATGGTCCAGAGAGTCGATTTCCCATAAAATACCTACATATATAAATTATTATTAAAAGAATATTTAATAGAAAATAGTAGCTAGCAAGCAATTGATGATCACAATCACATACAGCTCCTCTAACTGCATGGTAGCCCATTCAGAAGGTATAGAACCGGTGAGGCAATTACGAGTCAGATCCCTGTTAGTGTTTCCAAACTATCAGTACTAATACTAATACATACATACATATATATATGTCAGTATAGGTAGAAGCTTACAGAATTTTGAGGTAGCGAAGCTTGGAGAACTCTGGTGGGACAACTCCTGATAGATTCTGAGCCTTTAAAGCTCTGCAATTAAACAAGTTTTAGTTAGTACTCCACTAAATAACTGAACACCAAGTGAGATACATTCATTTGGCTTAAGCACAAGCACGTGGAACCTTAGCTAGGTATCTCTTTTTTTGGTTACAGAGAGAGAGAGAGCCAGTCTTGCTCCAAGTCCAATGCACCACCTATGACTATGACCCACCCACTGTCCACTCACCGACATGTCATTTAAGATTAAATTACAATAGCGAGTGCATTTGAGTGTGTGCTACAGCTTGCAATGCAACCTCGTCCACTACTATATGAAGAAAAAGCTTTTGGTTTTGACTTTTCAAGTTGCCAAAAGTTCTACCGTGTTAAAACTGCGAAGAAGTTAACGTGCAACGTACATTGAAACGACGTGGCAAGTGAATGAAGAGGAGGAGGGGGAGGAAGAGGAGTTGACAGTGATTAAGGAGGAGTTGAGAGGGATTAAGGAGGAGCTGCAATCGCAAATGACTCTGCTTTCAAAACCTCTTCTGCTCTCTAATATGTTCCAGTTGCCTCCTTCTCCTTCTCCACCACCGCATGGATCTTTTCCAAAATCCCAGTCTTTCTTTCCCAGTTTTTTCCCTATTTCTCTTAATGCTTTCACTGCACCCAACGCCAATTATAGATTAAGATTCTCATTTTAACTTATCTGACACGTACATAACATACATGTAACACATGGGTGTTAACTAAAAATTTGGATACCTTCTAGAGGGTGGAGCTGGAGCTGGAGCTTATTGCTCGGTGGAGATGATGAAGTGAGGTTGGCCGCAAATGTTAATGACGCAAACGACGTGAAGAAGAGGACGAGCTGCAGAAGGGTAAGGGTGTTGCAGTTGGGAATTGCCATGCGTGCCTTGTGATCCACTGCTACTCTTCGGATCTCAGATGCAATCTAGCTAGCTATATAAATGCATGAGTGATCCACTGCTAATCTACGTACAATACAAAGCCAGAGAAAGACAGACAGAGAGAGTGGACGATAAGAAAAGTCTAGAGATAGAATCTTATTAAATTAAATGATATTTTGTGGAGTGTGGACTGATCACATTGCTGCTTGCTTTCTTCCCCTTATATTACATTAAATTAAGACACTCCTGTCTATTGAAATGGACCCATACCTTGACTCTGCCACCACCAGCGCCTCCTGGTCCTTCCATCCACTTTGGTCTTACTCAAATACTTATTTTTACTGGTACAATATATATTTTTATTTAGTTGATGTTTATAAAATATATACATTTTAATTTTTAAATAATTAGTTTTGAATTAGACACGAGTGCACGACCTACGACCAAGAGGCAGGACGTACAGGAGGAAGAGGAATATGTAGTATTAATTATTGGCACGAGAAACAAATAATGAAAAGCGCGTCCAGAACGTGGACTATTATTATTACATTGACATTTTGACCTGCAAGTTAATTTATGTTACGCCACGCCCTGGTGGAGAGCTTTGGTTATTATTCATCAGTCAACGGTTGCTCCGTCAACAAGTGTGAGCTATAGCTGTAGGAATTGGATTGCCTGACACCTTTTCGGTTTACAGTAGAATTAGTATTGTATTCCCCTGCTCCTACTCCGACAGTCCTACTCCTTCTAACGATGAAAGTGAAAATGACTCCCAAATAACAAAAGAACTTGCAATGAAACAACATTTCATCGTTGCATCCAAAACAAACAACATTTCATCAATATATATTATTTGACTGAATTAATCACGGAAATTTTTTTTTTGAATTCGAGGAAACCTCGTAGGTGAGCCAAGCAGGCACACCTCTCTGAAAGCTTAACTAGTACACCATTCCACAGGCGAGCCAAGCAGGCGCACCCCATCATTAAGGGCCAAATTAGTTCTCCACCTACAGGTAAAATTCCGGCTGCCCTAGACTCTTACAAGAGGGGCTATCATGAAATCGAACCTGGGACCTAACTGAAGCCAAGTCCCGCTCTCAACCATCCAGTCACATCCCTTTAGGGCTAATCACAGACATTCACCTCTAAAAAAATGAAAATTAGTCATAAATATATGCATTTTGGTAGCAGTCTTTTGTTAAAATGAATAACATTTTTATGTAATTGAATTATTAAACTACTTAACATGTCAATTCTTTAGACAATTTCATACAATGAAGACTCTTAACACCAACATTTATTTAATTGTCACATACTTATAAAAGTTTTAAAATATATGTACATATAGAATAATTATGTATCATATTTTCAGCTCCTTATAAATGGGGAAGTAATCTCATTTCTTAACTATTAAATAAACAATTACTTCTTTACAATTTAAATTTTAAACCTCCTAATTCACTAAATTAATTAATCAAGTCGAAAGACTTGGCACATTAGTTATGTTCTTCAAAGTTCAATATAAATATATGTTAGAGGTGCCAATTAAACTTTTGATTATATTTAATTAATCAGTTTAATTAATTTGTCTTTATATGTTGTTTAACTTTTCAAATATTTTTAAATTTTTATTTATTTCTTGATTCTTTGAAATTTTCAATTACTAATATCACGATGAAAAGAATTATTACTAGTAACTTTTTGTTATCATCAAACTATAAGTTGTAACCTACTTTATTAAAAGAATCTCATCATTTTTTTTATATTGATGGAAACATTTGATGGCATGAGGGCAAACTAAAACATAATGATTTATTTTCAAGCTTTTTCCTATGCCAAAGTAATATGGATCACAAAAGACTTTCTCTTAATACAAGCATGCTAATGGAAATAATCGACTTTTAATTTGATATCTAATTGATTCAAGTTAAAACTCTTCAACTTATAAGATCAAGAGAATCCATGCCAAATATGTGAATTAAGAATCAATATCACTAATCTTGTCCCAAAAAATTTGATGAACTTTCTATATATCACTTATCTCTTCCCTTTTGTCAATACAAATTGGGTAGAGTACATATAAAACTAAATCTAACTTCTAAAGTGATGGACTTTAATTCATAATGTGATTTAAATGCTCTAACTTAAAAGCAAGCATATATACAAAGTGCTCTTCAAGGTGTGCATAAAAGTGAGTCATGACATGAGTAATATTCATTAATTATATGTTTCAATCTCAATCTAAAATTCGTGTTTTAATCTCAATCTAAAATTCATCTTTCTTCTCCTAGGTGTGTATATATATATATATATATATATGATAAGTCTTTTTCCCTTTGGTACAAATTCTTAGTCACAATATGAATGATGAGATATATATACAAGAACAAACTTTTACCTCTTTTTATCCACCACTAATACTTTAATACAAAGGATGATCCTTCCTAAAGTTCCATTCTTTTAGAAGCTCTCCCTTTTTTTTCCCTCCCCATTTAGTTTACCAACATTATTGCTTAATTTATATAAGGACTCTTGGTAATTTTTCTTTCTTCATTGAGGTTCAAAGTTTCAATTATTTAATGATATCAAAAATTTTTCCTCATTTGATGCCACTTTTGTTATCTTCCTCATTCATCTATCCATTTTCTTATCACAAGTAAACTTTCATATCACTTATTGCGTTTTCTTTACATCATAAAGAAGTCAATTGATTTCAAGTATATACATAGACTTGGATCCTTGACAATTAGTCCTTCATCATTTTTAACCTATTATTTTGATAAATTTTTCTTTAGAAAGCAAGTTCTATTAATATGACTATAACCACCACAAAAGAAGCACCTAACTATAAAATGATTTGATAATCGTGAACCATATGATTCAAACTTATAAGGATATTACATGTACGGATTTCTAAGCTTTATTTGGTTTACGGGTAAAAAGGTTGTCTCCTTGTCTAATAATAAGGTCTAGCATATGTCATGATCTTTTGATAAAAGAGAGGACTATAATAATTCTGAACAAATGTCACACTTCTTTATTTATATCTAAAATGATGTGGAACTTATAACATCCCTTTTTTATTGATATTGGGGCTATATTATGCATAGATTATTTTATGCCTTTATTTTGTGTCATCGTGTAATAATGATACATATTTTTTCTTAAAGAACATTCTTTCCTTTGCATTCTTCACTCTTTAAACCACTAGTGTCATCTTATATGTATTTTTTTTTTCTTTTTGTCCTTCTTATCTTTCTTATCATTCCTTTTTTGCTCTTTATGATCTATAAGAAGAGGACATTGGTACTCGATATTTTTCGATTTCATACACATATAGTAGTTCATGTTATCTTTTCTCTTAAGCTCATTTTTACCTTCTTTAAGTTCTCTTATTCCTAAGATATTTTTCTTGAAATTTGATGTCATTCTCATCATTGTCACTACATAAGGTTTCCACTTCTTTCATTCTTAGAGGCCTCAGAAGCTACACCTTTTTCTGGTTAGAATCACTTCCTCGATATAAATTTCTTCTAGCTACATCTCATAAGGAAGGTGTGATCCAATATGCTCTTCCAACTATCTGTTCAACTATTTTACTTCACGATGTGATGTCTGTATCCAATAAAAATTATACTAAAGATTACTCTGTGAATGCACCTATCAATCTTATAGTATAAATTAAGTGACTATGAGTGTTGGTCCTATGAGAACTATAAGTATTAGTACTAGGCAACTTTTATCTCTAAACACTCATATATATTACTTATACAAGAAGTATTCAATATTTCAAAAGCATGTTTAATAACCAATTATATGAGTTTTTATATTTAATACCCCTTTACTAGCTATTATAGCCAACAATTACTTAGTATAATAACATCTTCCAATATGTTCGATTAGTTAACCTATGTTCCCTATTCGATCTTCCTATGTCTTAGTTAAGTGATTTCTCAAAAATTATACAAAATATTTAGGCATCAATATAACTTGGTTCAAGGACGTTCAATCAACCTATATATGCTCACCATTCAGTCGGCTTATAGTAAAGACTTTAACATTTGATTAGTCTACTACATAGTTTGCGCAGCTTGACCCATTCCTAAAAAAAATATTCAACACAAAAAACTACTTTTTAGGTTGAAGTAACTCCATATAGGTGGATCGTTGTCTCAAATTCAACATTTTCAAAACATTTCAAGTTTTTCAAAGAAACTTAATTATAGCACAATTAATAATTTCCTAATTTGAAAATCAATTCTTTAAGTAGCTAGGTTTTCTTTAAACCTTAATCAAAATGTCTTTTTAATACTAAAAGGATTATGTAATAAAGTCTAACATGAAATGTTATGCAGTTTTAATGTAACAAGTGAATTATAAAAAGAAAGATAGGGTTACAATAACTTTATTTTGAAAATTAAATAATATATTAAACAAGAATGAACCAACTAAAAGCAATATATAGAAACATAATCTCTAACATAATTTCTAACTTACAAAATTAAAAGGAAAACCAAGTAGATAACCTTGCTTAAATATTCCAATTCTCTCATAGATTTGAACTCATACTATCTACTAATCCTTTAGCAACCGTGGCCTCTTTAATCCAATGAAGTAGCTTGTTGGTAACTTGAATCAAATTCCTCAAATTCTACTTAAACTTATGACGCTCATTTCTTCCTATATAGCATAGAGACAACATCTTTAAAAAATCCGAGAGCAGTAGCATTTATCTTTGCTTTTGAACTCGAAAAGGTCTCCTCAACTTATGTCAAATTTGAGAAGGATTTGTTTTCAAATAGTGACAGAGAAAGGACACTAGAAAAAGAGGTGAAAGTGATTTTTTGAAGGATAAGTGCATAAGGAGCAACCTTTATCGTTCAACTAAATGAAAGGAATGTGATCTTTGATCTATATATTTACTTGATTGCTAGTCCTAAATTTTTCTTTAGTTGTAAGAAAATTTACGTTGCTCTTACTACAATTTTGCTTTTGAATCAAGTTTGATCTCGTAACAATGTCTTGAGCTACACTCGATTATTCTTTGTTCACAATCATATCATTAATATGCTAATATCGACTTTTGATGTTTAATTAATCTATTAATTACCTTGTCTTTATATATTGTTTCATCTTTTATATATTACTTAATTTTTCATATGATAAATCTAATTACTAATATCACTACAAAATGAATCGTTTATAGTAATATGTTTTGTTAGCATGATTAGAATTTTCTTTAATTCAACAAATACTAATTTATGAAATTCATAATTTTGATAAAAGTAAAAATGAAATATATTACTATTTATCATATAAGAATAATCTATTCAACTAAATCTAATGGTTAGAGTTTATTTAAATGGTTATACCATTAACTTGTTTTATTTAGTCCTACTAATTATTTAATAATAGTTTACCGATTATTCAACATTTATTTTCTAGTATTTTTTAAAAATCAAATAATGCATTTAGCAAAACTATGTTTATATCTGTTTACATGGTGTTAATAAAACAAATACATATAAGAACCTCATCTACTACTCATGTACTCATTCCGTAGATAGAATAATTGATATTTCACACATTAATTATTTGCGCAACTAATCCCCAGATGCAGCAATTAGATGTTCCCTTTTTGAAGGTGGGCTCTTAAAGTAACAAGTTTAGTGGGTTAGGTTGGATTCCTCTATCAGCTGATCATCTCGATTCATGATTTCAATATGCTTTCTAGTGCTCAACTTTAATTGCAGGACTAATCATAGATATCCTATCTCCCGTTTCCTGTAAGCTAACTAATTTTCTCTAATTTTTAAAGTCCTTCTAACTCAATATCTACGCTTTCCAAATGTATGCCTAACTTGAATGTTTTACTTGACTTCAATGTATCCACCTAATTTCCCTATCTTCTTTCTAGCTACTTCATGTTAATCTCCATGTTGAGCATATGTCAACAAAAAATAAACGGTGTAATCCTAGGGCAAGGACGTGTTTCCTGAGCCCTCGGATAATCTCTACCGCTATCATCTTTGTGTCCTAATGCTTGTATTCAAATAATATCCTATTATGCTCCATCTAAATTGCCCTCACTATCGTCTCTAGGGTTATTTTGAATATCTCCCAGTTTAAGTCGTTCCTTTTGTGACGTTAGGCAGACCATTCCAGAATATCATACCAATTCAATAAGTAGATTCTCTCACTATAGAAATGCATTATGGGGTCCAAAATCATCTTGGAGGTAAGTCATCCAAAAAAATAGGTGAGACATCACTACAATAAATTAATAGAATTTACGACGTTTTTTAAAAAAACGTCACAAATTATGTAGAGCTTTTACGACGTTTAAGAAACGTCACAAAAAAGTTCTATTTTTTATGACGTTTTTGCAGACGTTGCAAATTTGTTATACCTTTTATGACGTTTTAGCACCTAAACGTCGCGGAAGGCTGAAATTAGCAAATAGAAATATCAGAGATTCGACTCGTTATTTTAAGAATGAGGCTTTGGCACTTTGCTCTCGGGGAGGCGGCGGTTTCTGGGCGGTTGCCCTGTCTCAGCCGGTGGCTAGCGGAGCCGGTGATTACACGCTTCACTCGTTCTTGTCCCGAATCAACAACCCTCACACAGACATCCATACAAAAACAAGAAATATCAGAATCTGAGAGTATAGAAAATGGGGTTAGGGATATTGGCGTCGA
>JANKOD010000009.1:166875-177577 GCA_026284645.1 Erythroxylum acuminatum | reverse complement strand
TACGTAACTTATATATTGCAACCAAATAATTTTTGGTTGCAAAATATATATAATTAGCAACCATTTTACTATGGTTGTTGAGAATTTGGTTGCTGAAACCAAATTTTCTTGTAGTGTTACTTGGCCTATCCTTGGTGTTTAAATTCCCTTTTGCTAACAACCATATGCATGCATCGTGTCGGGGGTAGTGTGTTTAAACCAAATCAGAGATAAGCAGGATACTATGGAAGTTGATCCAAAGGGGTACATTTTGGACCTTGATTGAGTCGAACCATAAGGTAAGTTGCCGTATTTGCAAGAATATAGGCTAGTTGCCAAAGTGCCAAGGTCCATTTTCCAAAACGTTGTTCGCTTCAGAGGTAGTGGAGAAAGTAAAACGAATAAGGTTATCCTATGAGAGCAAGACATCGGTGAGTCCTCTTTGTTTCTATAGTTTGTTTGCCCAATGTTGGATGAGAGGAAAAGCTGGTCGGTGATCAAAAAAGAATCCCACAATAGTTATTTTCCATCTTCTAAAGCCTTTTTGAAGTGTTTCAAGATCTGGACAAACCACCAGCTTACTGTCAATCTCCTGGGGTGGGCTGAAGGTAAGGGAAGATGTGAGTTGGTCTTTGACGACTTGCTTCCATATTTTTTGGGTGGGAGCTGTCGTAAGAGATAGAGAGGAGGAAATATGCAACACACCACTACCATAGTGCATATACCCGAATACCTATAGATTATCTGAGAATATACCCTATGGGAATGGCATGTGCGAGCAATCACATTCACTTATTAAGGCATCATATGTAACACAAGTATTTAAGAAGATCAAAACTTCCCATTTTATTTATTAACTTGAACATACATTGTTGCATTATAGTACATAATCCACATATATACATTAGCAACAACATCTAAGAATTTGCTACTCTTTACAAGACGTTTTACATGAAGTGGAATGTTAAACTAACATATCCTATCTATACTGGTTAGTGTCAGCTGACTGACCTTTGAGCCATTTCTTGTTCCAAAATTGACAATACTAAACTGCTACTAGATTGCTTTAGAAGCTAGGTCTCCTCAGTACCTGAAAATCAACATTTGCAATTTTGATGAGTTTTGTAAACTCAATAAATGAACCATCATCGATGTACTCACTCAAACAGAATATAAATATCTCACGTATCAAACATAATTCAATTAGTATAGCACATCAACCAAAATCAAATCCCATATTTATCACATTGCTCGTCATATTTCAACAAGCATATTATGAATAAAAAGACTTCTTATAGTCATTTCAGAATAATCCAATCATTTATCTCAATTCTTTATATCACCAACATGTACACAAGCATTACACATCATTATATCAACACAATTCAACATTTATTTTCAATCAATCTCATGATCACATGTAAAGATATAGATGCAAATGCACACAAGACTCACTTACATTTATCGAGCACCTATTTAACTGTCCCGTATCTGTTGTGGTTACCGAGCTCATTTTATATACTATCCCATATCCATTATGGATACTGGGCTTATTGATAATTGTGCATGCGGCTCGTTGTGCACATTTATGAGCTTTAAGCTCTTTTTCACTTGGGTCACTCCGGTCACAACTCCTTTATCTATTCATGTATTTCAATGTAGTGAGATGCAACAATTCACATATGATGTATTTATTATTTCACATTCAATATATTCCAGTCATATATCACATTCTTTGGATCAAGTTCGGCATTCAACATTCAGTTGAGAACACATATTTCTATATTCACATACATTTACAAAACACTTCCAATACATTCCCGAATATCATTCTCCTTGGACAATTGATGGTCCGGAATTATCACAATCACATGAGTAGCAATTCAATAACTGAATTGTAAACAAAGCAACGTGATTATGGTAAGCAAATATCTAGGTTGACTTACAGTAAACTTTAGACAGCTATTGCCTTAACGATCTGACAATGTCTAGATGCAGTCGGTCAGTTTGTTCTTCTATATCGTGTAATATACACATATGTATACATTACTAACTTGTTTAATCAAATGAATACTTAATCATACACATGTTTATGTGTCATGTTCAATGCATGCTCAATTGATTTTCCCCGGGTATGTACGCTTTTTGACAAATCTTGCTCATTCATTCATTATAGTTTGTATATAACTTATTAGTGATTAGATTAATGCATCAAGACATCTCGATTACTTATAAATTCATTCAATCAAACATTTACCCATCACTTCCTAACACTCTATATTTACGTAACTTCCCAATTCTCATTTAATCGTACCTAATTTATGACTTATATCCCTTGCGTCACATTTGCTTTCATAAGAACACCTTCATTTCTTTAACAACTCATACTTCCCAAATTCATATGCATTAATATCAACAATCTTGTCCTAAATTCTAACATCATTTATGAACTTAAACTTATCAAACCCTTAATCAATCAATCAAACAACCTTCTAGTTCATTTTAAACCTTAATCAAATCCAAATACACCAAAGTAAAGTAACTTATCCTTAGTTGGTTCAGCAATCACACAAAACATAGTTTTTTTTCACTTCCCAAGTATTTCCCATGATCGTGGTTACCTTTCACGATTGTGTAAAGACAAAACAGAAACTTCTCTTCTCCAGGGCATTTCCCACGATTGTGTGTAGAAGCTCATGCTGCTTCCACGATCGTGGAATGGGTGAACAGACAGTTTACCATCCCTTTCCTTCAATATTTTTTTCCAAATTTTTGAGCTTCTACCCATGATCGTGGAATGGGTGAACAGACAATTCACCATCCCTTTCCTTCAATATTTTTTTTTCTCCAAATTTTAACACCATCATACTAATCTATTAATCATACCTCAATTATAACTAAATTATACTTCATTTTCTCATCAATTTCTATCACCAATTCCTACTCAAAATCATTCAATTGATAACTCATAAATCATAGTCTTTCATGCATCATGTTCAAAATAGAACTATCATTCACCTTTATACATATAACCCTAACTTATCAATTTCTGGAACACTCCCAATATATCTATTTTTCTGCATAGTTACATCATCATTTACACTTCAAATCTCAATCTAAACCATCCATATAATCCATTATTTTCAAGCATTAAGAACAAAATAGAAATCATACATTCATTCATCAAATTCCAGCACATCTCATCTTCAACCTTACATGCAATTCATCTCAATTCATCCCTAACCAATCTTTATGGATGTTATGCTCACATATAACTCAATATGGTAATCAAATACTTACTTGTTTGTCTTAAGATTTCCTCAATCAACAAGCTAAGCAAGTCTCCCAAGCATCAAACATACATTAAGAACAAGATGGGATTAAAGGGTTTTAATTTACAAGATGGAGGCTACAAAAATTTTGGCAAAATTCAAGGTTATGGAGGTTGTGTGAGGGTGTCTATGGTGAGGAGAAGAGGGAGAGAACATCTAACCAAAAACATGAAAGAGGGTGGTCTTTTAAGTGTGAAAATCGTGGGTGTAGGTGAGTGGAGGAGAAGGAGGACACATGTCATGCCACTTGTCAAATGGAGAGCCATGTTATGTGTCTTCCTCTTACATTACCAATTGTCATTTCATAACTAGTCCACTTGTCATTTAATCACTAGGCCATGTGTCATTCAACTATATCACCATTTGTCAGTCATGGATTCAAGCCATTTGTCACTATATTATTAATGACATGTGTCACTATTTCATAGGTCTAGTCAACCTAAATTTTCATGTATCAATTTATCTCATTATTCAACATTTTTTTTATACTAGATGCACATATCACTTTATTAATCACCTAATTGTAACAATAAATTCGAATTGACTAATTGTAGTCCATCAAACTAGAATTCAAGACATGATTAATTCACAATCACATAATCACAACATAAACATTTACAATCTTTCATACCTCGGAATAAATCAATTGAGTGCATATACTATTTTTGCAATGTATACTAAATCATAATTCATGTATGTATGTGAATATGATGCATGTAAATGAAATGCACTTCATATAGCAGATAAATTCCTAAGTGTAGGAATGAACTATCACAAAACATGTGCTGGGAAGGGATCAGAGATGATGGGTAGGGGTGGAAAATCAGTAGGGTGAGGAGTGGTCATATCGCTGGAAAAGGAAGAGATCAGGTTTTCAGGGTGAGGTGTTGATAGGAACCGTGGAAAGAAACGGTAAGTAGTTGTGGCGGGAAAGAAATATTGTGGAAAGAAATGACCAAAGAGCCCCTGGATAATCCCGGGGTAAGAAGAAAGTGAAAAAGAGTGGGATAGGATGAGCCAAGGAGTGTAATGGTTGAGAGATGGAGAAGCCCCGCTCTCTAACCCATTTCTTACCGCTTCTACTCAAAGTTGGGTCGACTTTTGGAAGAAATCACTTAAAGCCGTCTTTCCAAGTTGATAAAAATTTGACACTTACAAATTAAATTTGTATTGTATTTGATTTTATGTTTCGAATGTAATAACTAATCTTGATAGTTTGTATATATTTGGATTATGCGGTATAAATATGAGAATACAATGAAAGTTCTTCATTTTCTTTTTACAGAATAATATCCCAAGATATATAAAGTAGCATGCGTCGCAGCCCCTTTAAGAGAATAACATGTAATCACTTTGAAGAACTGTCACTGCTTTACATTTAGTCATCACGCGGTAATGTCCCATTGCCCTTTGGCAGTGAGCTACTATTAAATTCCAAGTTCTATATATATATAAATGATTACATGTAATATAAATGATGTGATTGGTCAACAAGTTGAACAATAAATTTGAATCCATGTGTTTATGATTTATTAATATTGTATGACAACAGAGACTAAGTCGGTCGGCACGGCAGGTCTCCGACTCTTTGAAAGAAGCCAGAAAGAGCCCCCTCTTTTAAAAGAATTAAGAGCATTAGCAAAGGTAAGAACGAACACCCGTATGTGATCAGGACATGCGACTGGAATATATATATATATATAAGGAGAAGTCAAAGTTGAGAATGTGAATACTAACGGGTAAAGAAGAAAAGAAACAAGCAATACGACAATCAAGTGCCGCCTCCATTATTGTTTTGTGAATGAGTGTGTGAGGTGATAGCGAAAGAAGTCACTCAGCAACCAATGCTTTTAACTTAGTCCACCAAATTATCCCGTCGTAACAATGGAAGTTCATTCATTAAATCTAGAAGCAGGCAGGCAGGAGGAGTAGAATGTGACTGACTATTCAGGACAGGCAAATGGTGCAGGACGTGTGGGGACAAAAACGAAGACGCGTTTTATGCTTGTTTTGTTCTGTTTATTTCACTTTTATTGTCGTTTTGCAGACAAAATGCCAAAGGACTCCACCATAGTGATTGCTAGCTGGCTCGTCCTCTCCTGTCCCCCCAAGTAAATGTTGACTCACCCAACACAGACTTCTTCGAGTTTTATAGAACAGAGTTTAATTAGATCAATGTTCCTTGTAGTTTGCTTTAATTTCAACCCTGTCTTTGCTTCTAGATTATTGACAAAAAAACCTTTATTATTCGTACCAATCGAGACATTAGTTTGAATATTTTTTAAAGGTAAAATTAAAATAAAAGTTCTAAGCACTTAATTGAATTTGAATCTAAAATTCGGGCATTAATTTGTAGATTATTTTATTCTAAAAATAATAATAAGGCAACATACAAAATCCTTAATCATGCCACAATAATTAAAGAGATTGACAATCATCTTGTACCTTGCAATACTTTATCTCATCCCACTCGCTATCATAGCATTAGTGTTGTGTTGGACCCGCTCTTTTGGTGGGATTTTGAATTATAAAATTGACATTAAATGAGAAATTTGTGGTGAGTTATTCTTGTACAAAGAAGGAGACAAAATTCAAGAATGGGGATTGTTATATGAGATTAAGATAGGTGAATTTAGCAAGTTGATGATGAGAGAGTATATGCATGTATGCTTTTGTTATTGATGTTTATGATTAATTATGGCCTAAAATGACGTTTTAAGTTTAAATGAAATTGATAGTGAATAAATTGCTTTAAATGGAGTTGAAAAGTAAGAAATGATTAGAGAAAGTGTTAAATTTTAGAAAATTGAAAACCTAAAATTTTGAGGATGAATAGTAGCAGAAAGTGGCAACTTTGATCTGAAACTTTGGGAATTTTTCTGGTTTGATTTAGGCAGAATTTGATAAAATGATCTGCATGAAAATTGTAGCTTCTATTGAGAGCTTTCTATCGCCATGAAGTATGCAATTTTTCGATATCGAGATTGAAAGTTATGATCATTTGATTTTAAGTAGTATTTTGCTTTGTCTTTGGAAATGATCATTATGGTAAGTTTGTGTGTACTGCTTTGAGACCAATTTATGTACTGATGTGGTCTGAATTAGAGTAAATGGTCTACGTGAAAGTTGTAGCTTGTCTTTCAATCTTTCCAACGCTATAAAGTATGCAATTTTTGGATGTGGGAATTGGAAGATGTGAAATTTGAAAGTTTGGATATTGTTTAGGTGAGTTTTATCAGGGCAGAAACTTTGATTGAAAAATTGACCTAGTTAGAGGTTGAAATTGCCCTTAAGTGCTTCATGAAAGTTTTAGATTATGTTTTGATCTTTCCATTGATATAAAATATGGAAATTTTGGACCACGGAATGTGGAGTTATGATTTTTAGAAGTTTCTGTTACTGTTTTAACATGGTTATTAATGGACAGAACCTTTGATTGGGAATTTGATCACTTTAGAGGTTGATTTGGCTTTGGAGTTCTTCATGGAAGTTGTAGAGCTTTCTTTAAGCTTTCTATTGATACCAAATTTGTTAAATTTCAAGTTCGGGATCAAAAGTTATAAATTTTTGAAGTTCAGTGGTTTTGTGAAAGAAAAGACGAAATTTCAAGTGAAATCTCTGCCATTCGCGATCGCGAGTGCGCACTTTTTCTTTGTGGCTCGCGATCGCAATCGAGAGATGTCCCTTTTCTCCGAGGCTCACACTCGCGAGCCGACCCTTTTGGCCTCGGCTTCGCGATCGCGAGCCAATCCTTTTGTTCGGCAACTCGGGATCGCGAGCCGTCGCGGTCTCGAGCTGGCCTTTTTAGCCGAGTCTCGCGATCGCGAGCCGGTCACGACCGCGAGCCGGCTGCTACAGTGCAGCTTTAATTTTTGTTTAATTTGATTTTTTATTCCATTCTTTTGCCTATATCTGTGCCGTCCGACATCCGATTGACTTGGTTTTCGAAGCGTTGGATTCCTAAGATAATTATCTACATCTTCATAGGAAATTTATGAATTTTTGAGACTAAATTAAGGATGATTGATTTAATCAAAGTGAGTTGGGAAATTTTCTGAACATGGTTCAGTATTTCGAGAAATTCTTGATCTGATTGAATTGATTCTTGAGGCAAAATAAAATAGAGACTTAGGGCTACAAGCCATATGAAGGAACTGAATTTCAATTTAGTCCCTAAGATGTTCAATTTCTGGAGTGAAGTTAGGTGTAATGTTCAGTCTTGGTTTAGTTTTGGTCTGAAAGTGTTTTGGCCATAACTTCTTCTTTTCTGAACGAAATTGAGCGTTTTTGGTGTCGTTAGAAATATAATGCAATGAGGAACATTTCTCTAGAATGAAGTTTTAGCAAATTCCTTCAATTTGTTGATTTGAAAAATGTCCTAAGCTAATCCTGGTTTAATGTTATTTTGGGACTTTAAGTTATTTTTATGATTTTGAGGACTTAATTAACATGTTAATATGAGTAATTAGCATGTTAAATTGAGTAAGATCATATGGCATAGTTTGATTGGATTAATTAAATTAAAGAGTTAGAAATTAAAGTGTTAGAAGTGCATAAGGGGAATTTTGGAAGTTTACTAAAGGTTTTAAGTTTTAAGGCTAATAAGGAAGGGCTTAATGGTCTTTTTGCAATCCATTAAAGACAAGTAAAGGGGCTGTCGTTTTTTCAAGGAGGAGAAGCACGAAAGTTTTAAAGGAAAAGAACAAAGGAAGAAAGAAAGAAAGATGGTTTCGGATGAGAGAAAGAAAGAAGAAGAAGCAAACCTAGGTTTCGATTTTTAGGAGTGTTCAAGAAGGTTTTTGGTGTCAATCCAAGAGAGAAAAAGATGGAGGATGATGAAAGCTTCCATCCCAGACAAGAAATTTCGAATTTTGGAGAAGATGAAGGTAAGAGACGTTTTTGATCTTTGGATTTTTTGATGAGTTTTTGGTTTAGATAGCTTAAGAATGTTATGAGTTTGTGTTTCCTAAGCTCAATTTTAGTGTTTATGCTATATGTGATGTTGATTTTGGGTGATTATGGTTTAGGGAATTTTTAACTTGGATGAAGGAAAGAAGTAATGGAGAAATTGAAGCTTTGGATAAATTTCAAGCATTGAAATGAGGTAGGTACCGTGTTTATACTTTGAATTATAAGCCATGTATATGTTTTCGAAAAATTTAGAAAGAAAGTATCGAATTTTTTTATTTCCGAACATTTTTGAAGAATTGTTACAAGTTTTAAATGTTTGATAAATTACGAGAATTTCTGAAATTATGAAAATTGTTACAAAGGTTAGATTTATTGTTTCGAATGATTTGATAAATTGTTAAAAATTTCTGAAATTCATTATGCTTGAAGGATTTGTTACTTATGAAAATTGATACATTTGTTTATTTATTATTTATGAACGATTTTGATAAATTATCAAAAGTGTTGCATACTTTGTTTAGGAATTGTTGTGAATCGAATATGATCTTGATTGTTATGAAATGGATTGATGAATTGTAATTACATTTGTTTTGCTATATGACATGTAGATGGAGAATTGCTATATGAATTTTATGTGCAATTGTGAATGTTAATGTGTCTAGTATAATACGATATGAAAAAAAATTGAGTTTTCAAAATGTGCCTTCGGGCAATCTGATTTTTCGAGCATGAAAATGTGTTATGTGAGTGTGGTTAGGTCCCATAAGTTTAAGTCAAGTGCACTTGTCTTCTTTTTTTTTAAAGGCTTCGCCTGCCTGCCCGCTAGTGGCGTTGGAGTTCCGATTTCGAACTCCCATAAGTTCATGGCTACACTGGACCGCTATGCGGGAAAGTGTAGCATGTTCCGTTCACAGCTGCACATGACCGCTATGTGGGAATGTGCAGTACGTTCCGTTTTGGACCGACCCAAACCATTCTGATGTGCTTATGTGTTTTTGATTTTGTTTGTGGCGCATTCATGTTTTGAATTTTGTTCGTGATTTGTGAAGTTTTTGAAGTTTTTGAGAAATGAATAATTGCGGATTTTTTGCTGTGAAATTATTTGAAATTGATTATGAACGTTTTGAAAAGTTGAAAAAAAAGAAATAAGCTTTCGATGAATTTCCTACTGTGAGATGTTTTATAAAATGGCAAAAGTTTAGAAAATGATTTTTACTTATTATTAGATTTATAAACATGTTATCCACGAGCTGTCAAGCTCACCCCCTTTCATCCTCATCTCCACGTTTCGAGCAGGAGATCGGATGAAAGAAAGTTAAGATTTTTGTTCGAGTTCGAACAAAACCTTGAGGTGGTTGCGAGTTCGAACCACCAAAGAGGACAATACTGATTAAGGTTATGGCCGCGTGTGGTGGGTATGCGGGGCCGACATTGCCCCGATACTCAACAGCACGGACCCAACACAAGGTAATGGCACTGATATTCTACCTAGGATTGATAGTAGGCTGGGAGGGCAATTTCCCTTGATTTTGTGCAGTGGCTAGTTGACTAATTTGCGCTCTCAACGCTTGAAAATTTTTATTAGTCTGAGCCTAAAATTGTGCTGAGTCAGTCTGAAACTGAACCAAACTCTGCAGTTGTGTATTGGTCCTCAATTGAGCAGTATTCAACTGTAACATAAGATCCTCCAAGGTGGAAATTCGGTCACCATAGCTAGGCCTCGGATGTTGCTGTTGCTGCTGTGGCTGAGGCTGACACTGCAGACTACTCTGACCTTGTTGCCCATTCCCATATCTCAGATTGGGATGATCCCTCCATCTTGGGTTGTAAGTATTCGAATAGGGATCATATTTTCTTTGACACTGATAATTAGCATTAATTGCGTTGACTTCAGCTTCAACAGTATCATCTTGCAAAGTCGGACAAGCATCAGTAAAATGACCCTGAAATCCACAAATATGACAAATAGGGACTTGTGGTCCCTTGGTTACAGCATTTGCATTGACATTATTGACATTGGAAGAATTAATAACTTGTCTTTCCAACAATTCAGCAATCTTTTCTACTTCCGAGTTTAGAACTACTTACCTCATGGACACCTCGAGTGTGTGTCTCCGAACGATACCCGAATTGCTGAAGATTTGCGGCCATTGCTGTAATTAAGTTTCTGGCCTCCTGAGGTGTTTTGTTCATTATGGCTCCCCCACTAGCAGCATCAAGAATCTTCCTATCATTTAGTAACTTTCCATCATAGAAGTACTGAATAAGGAGCTGCTCTGTAATTCCATGCTGAGGAAAACTTGCGCAAAGCCTCTTGAATCTCTCATAATATTCATACATATTTTCTATATCTCTTTGTCTGATGCCACAAATCTCTCTGCACAAATTAGCAGCCCTGGAAGCTGATGCAACTCACCAAGGCAATGGAGACTTGAGGATGCCAATGGGTCCAATTACAAGGTCACGCTCCAAAACGCTGA
>JANKOD010000009.1:108277-122847 GCA_026284645.1 Erythroxylum acuminatum | reverse complement strand
GCAAGGTGATCGCCTATACATCGAGACAATTAAGGTCTCACGAGATCAATTATCTAGTACATGATTTAGAGCTAGCTGCAGTTGTCTTTGCTCTAAAAATTTAGAGACATTATTTGTATGGAGAGACTTTCCAGATATGCACTGATCATAAGAGTTTGAGGTATCTATTAAGTCAGAAGGAGTTAAATTTGAGGCAGAGGAGATGGATTGAGCTATTGAAAGATTATGACTGCACTATTGAGTACCACCCGGGGAAAGCTAATGTGGTGGCAGATGCTTTGAGCAAGAAATATAATATCAGTGCAGCTCAGATTTAGTTATCGAGGTTACCCAATTTGATTAACTTGAGAGCTCTTTGAATGTGGAGTTGAATCTAGAGCAGGATAAGGCCTTGATTGCTACATTAAAGTTGAGACCGATGCTACATGACAGAATCAAAAGACTACAGGGTAAAGATCCTGCTATGGTCAAGCTTATAGAAAAAGTGAAGATGAGTAAAGATTTCGAGTTTGAGTTGAGGGATGAGACATTGTGGTTGAGACAGAGGCTGTGTGTACCTAATGTGGATGATATGAGGAAGGAGATTCTTGAGGAAGCTCCTTTATCTAGATGTATGACTTACCAGCAAGTTAAGGCTGAGCACCAGGCTCCAGTAGGGAAGTTAAATTTGTTGCCCATTCTAGAGTGGAAATGAGAATGGATTTCTATGGACTTCATCATGGTTTTGCCAAAGACTCCGTGGTAGCATGATGTTATATGGGTCATAGTAGACCGGTTGACTAAGTCGGCCCATTTCTTACCAGTGAGAGAGAATAATTCACTTGATCAGTTGGCCCGACGATATGTGGATGAGTTGGTGAGACTACATGGGGTTCTAGTGTCCATAGTATCAGACAGGGATCCCATATTTACTTCAAGATTTTGGAGAAGTTTACAGTCTGCCTTGGGGACTAAGTTGAACTTCAGTAAAGCATTTCATCCTCAGACAGATGGACAGAGTGAGAGGACAATTAAAACTGTTAAGGATATGCTTAGAGCTTGTGTATTGGAGTTTAGAGGAGCTTGGGACCAATACATGGCATTGATAGAGTTCGCCTACAACAACCATTACGATAGTAGTATCGGAATGACATCGTATGAGGCACTGTATGGTAGAAAATGTTGCTCGCCATTTTATTAGAATGAAGAGGGTTTAAGAATGGTTGAAGGCCCAGAGTTGATACAGGATACAGTGGACAAGGTGAAGTTAATCCGAAGTTGAATCAAAGGGCCTCAGGATAGAAAAAAGAGTTATGTGGATCAACATCGACGTGATATGGAGTATAATGTTGGAGATAGAGTATTCTTGAGAGTGTCACCCTGGAGGGGAGTTTTGAGATTTGGCAAAAAGGGCAAGTTGAGCCCTAGGTACATTGGTCCTTATGAGATCATTGAGAGGATAGGACCTTTAGCCTATAAGTTGGCTTTACCTAATGAGATGTCTCAATTGCATAATGTGTTTCATGTAAGTATGCTCCGAAGATACCGATCTGATTCGACACATGTGATACCGGCTCAGGAAATTGAGGTTGCTAGTAACTTAAGCTATATTGAGGAGCCAATCATGCAATTGGATCTTGTGAAGAGAATAGCACAATTTAGCTGAGAGGTTAGCTTATTAATAGAGTATAAATTGTATTGAAACTGAGGCATATATAAAACATTCTCAAGGACTAGGGTAGGTAAAATAAGAACACTGATAGCTTGAAAACATCAACGATATGTCAATTTAGAAGTGTAATGAGAAGAGGTGAATGTAATTTGTGTATGTTAGTAAAAGAATTTTGATCATGACACATATAATTACTAACACCCGTGTATATGATCCAGAAATGACCAACAGTTGTTGAACATTTGAATCAAAGACATGTAGAAATAGAATTTGTGAATGTACAAGCCAGGGTACCTGCAAAGTTAGAAGAAGTCGCAGTTGGTCCTTTGTTCTAAACTCTACATGTTACTAACTAGAGTCAAGATCTGATTGACCTGCTCTGGTGAGAAATTATAAGTTGATACATGTTGTTACCCTGGGTTTGGCTGTTGAGAGGAAGAAGATTGTGTAGAAGCATCATCAGAAAAATTGATTCCAACATCGTCTTGAGGAGTTAGAACACAGGTTGCTATTCATTTCCTTTTCTCTTTATTCTGTAGTCTATAGCATTGCTCAATCAAGTGTCCATGCTTTTTGCAATACCTACACACCATAGAAACCTACTTCCAGTCATTCTTCTCAAATTTAGGATATTGGCTAGATGTTCCATGAGATATCCTTATAGTCCCAACATGAATAGCAACGGAATTTGATGCAAATGGAGTAACCGGTCGAATGCCTTTCTGTCATTCATCTTGCAAAAGTAACCCATAATATTCTGAGATTGATAGTAATGGTTTCATTATGAGAATACTTTCTCGAATATCTTTGTAATTGCTATTAAGTCCCATCAAGAATTGAATCAAACTCTGATCCTCAACAAATTTGGTCCTCACATATGCAGAAGCACAAGGACACACCGGATAAATGTTCAATGAATCTAACTCATCCCAAATTCTTTGAGTTTGGTATAATAACCAGTAACGTCACTTGTACTATAAACAATGCCACTTTGTTCCTTATGTAACTAATAATGAAGCATCCCATTGGACTGTCTAAACCAATGTTCAAGTTCAAGCCATATGTCCTTGGTAGTATTATAGTAAAGAACACTATCACCAATGTCCTTAGTTAAAACATTTAAAAGCCAAGTAGAAACCATATTGTTACACTGTAACTAATGTTTTAGCAATGGTGAAAAATCATCTGGCTTAGGATAAGAGCCATCTATAAATTCGATCTTATTCTTAGCTGTTAAAGCCATCATCATAGCTTTTTTCCATGCACCATAACCAGAGTCATCAAAAACTTTAGAAACTAAAAGCATTCCAAGATGATCGAGGCATAAAGAAATAGGGGATCATTTTGGTTAATGCATAATGGAGTAGAATGAGAGGAACCAACAGGAATAGATACCATGACTAAAAAAAAGTGTTTAAAGTAAACAAGAATATAATTCAAGAAGATGGAAGAATGGTTGTGTATTTCTAGTAAAGTGAACAATAAGAATAGAGTATCAAACAAGGATCAGAAACTTGATGACGAAGAACAATAAGAAAGAGAAAGATGAAATCAGCGAAAGCTATAAAAAAATGATTATAAGAAGTAAGGATATGGCTCTGATACTATATGAACAAGCATAACTCTTAGTGTATTATGAGGTATACGCAAGAAAGAGTTTTGGATACTTTTATTACTATGTTATTGTAACATCCCATCACCGATGGGAAGGGTAAAATAGTAATTTGGAACGGGTTATGAGTGTTTAAAATTATTTCGGCATATTCATGCATACACATACACGTAAATAGTAAATTTTGCACATGCAAATGCCTGTACATGCATTCATGACATTTTCCGGTATATTTGATCATAAATGTGATTATTGTGAAAAATGTAATTTTTGTTTTTGAAAAATTGATTGGAATGGATCTTTGTGAGTTTTGGATTTTTGGGAAAACTTTAGAAATTTTTCTGGAATTTTTGGGATACTTTTCCAGACTAGGAAAAATGCCAAGTGGCAGATTGATTGTTACCGGTAGTAGAAATTACTGTCCAATGGCTCTGGAAATTAGATACATGATTTTAGGAAATATTGATTTAAGCCATTGAAAATTTGATAAACTAGAGATTAAATTCTATTAGGTTCTTTTATTAAGAGTTATTAATTTGATGTTTTATTATTATTATGTGGTAAGTGTCATGACATGTGTCATGACATTCTTTAAGCATTTAATTCCATGCTTCACAACCACGACACTTCCATTGTAACATGGCTATCTTCATTTGCCTTTCATCTTATACAAATTCTCTTCTTCTTTTCTTTCTCCATACGACCACACCCTCACTTTCCATGTGATTTTTACTCTTTTTCAACACTAGCCACTTCAAGATCTTTGCCATTTCTTCATCTTGTTTCTAAAAACCTAACCTAGCCCTCCTTGAAGTGATGATGATCGTGTATTATGGTGGGAGGTAGAGAGTTATGACAAGTTTGGAAGATTGGAAGTTTTGAAGCTAAATTAGGTAAGAATTATGTTTTATGGTATGAATTGTTAGATAAATGCATTATTTGTGATGGTTGGGAACCTAATTGCATGACAAGTCTTGTTGGTGTAGATGGGTATGAAATTTGTTTGTTTAATTGATGGTTGATTGATGATTGATGAGGTAAGATTTAATGAATGTAAGTAGAGATGTTTGAGATGGTTTAGAGTGAAGTAGATGATGTTAGATGAGTGTAGGAAAGGATGGATGAGTGAGTATAGGTTGCTGCCATTTTTGTGACTAATTGTTCAAGTGGAGGTCTTGATTAAATTGTGGGTGATTTATTGATTAAATTGGATGCTTATTGGTGTAGAATTGTTATGGAAGTGATAGGATTTAAGTTAGGTTGAAAAGCTGGAAATTTGGATTTGTCTATGTTTCATTGTTTTTGCCATAGCTTGTGATATGGTTGAGCAATTGAGGTAATTTTTGACTTGAATTAAACTTGAGGTGTTTGGTTACATTTCTTGTGAAGGAAGTGATGCTTAATTGTGGCTTAAAGGGGTCCGAATTTGGCCTTGAAAGAGGGCAATATGTGCAGGATGAACAGTAGCCAATAATGTGTGATCTGAAACTTTGGAGAATTTTTCTAGGATGATTGAGACGGATTTTGCTAAAGTGGTCTTCATGAAAATTGAAGATTTTCTTGCTAGCTTTCTATCGCCACTAAGTATGACAGTTTTCGACATTGAGGTTGAGAGTTATGATCTGTTGACTTTTAGATGTTAATGTACATTGTGCTGGAAAATGTTTCTAAGTGTAGGTTTTGTGATCACTGTACTTTGAAGCCAAATTCTGGACTGTTATGGTTTCAATTAGCTTAAATGGTCTTATGGAAAGTTGTAGAGGAATGTTTTAGCTTTTTAATGAGGTATAATATGCTATTTTTGGATGTAAGAATTGTAAGTTATGGATTTTTAAAATATAGATATAGTTTAAGTGATATGTTTATTTAACAAGCTTTAACAGGACAGCCACAATCATGGGAGAATTTGACTTAGTTAGAGGTGGAATTTGCCTCTAAGTTCTTCATGAGAAGTGTAGCATGTTTTCTGATCTTTCCATTGATATCAAGCATGAAAATTTTGGCTAAGAGAACAGGAAGTTATGACTCTTTTAAGTTGTGTGATTGGTTAGGAGGAGAATTACAGGGCAGTAATTTTGATTGGGATTTTGATACTTTTAGAGGAGGAATTAGTTTTTGAGTCCTTCATGAATTTTGTAGGGCTTTCTTTTATCTTTCCATTGATACCAAGTTTGTCCAATTTGGAGTTCGGAGTAAGGAGTCATGAGTTGTGAAAGTTGGGATGTCGGAAAAAGAAAGAATAAAGCTTCCAGTCGGTCACTGTAGTCAACTTAGTCGACTACAACCTCCGACTAGTCGACTATAACATGTATTTTCCCTAAACTGACCTCTCTCGACTGCTTTGCATATAACTTGTCCGTCCGACCTCCGATTGACCTAATTTTTAAAGCGTTGGACTCCTAGGACATTTATCTACCTCTCCATGAGAATTTGTGAATTTTTTAGATTTAATTGAAATTGATGGATTGAATCAAAGTGAGTGGATCGATTAAAAGAATATGAATTGGTTATTTTTCTGCTTATATTTCATTTTTTTGGCAATATCGGGGCCTATAGAGATCCGAATTGAGTGATTTTGGTGTCTATGGATTCCTAAGACATAGGGGAACATTTTTTATTTATGAGGGGTTGCCTAGCATATTTGATGTTGACAGTCTTATTGATCGGGAACAGTAGACTCGAAAGTGTGATTTGGAAATTTTTTGAAGTGAGACAATGAGAAAGGAATGGAGTTTTTAATGGGTTTAGTGAGGCATAAACCTAAGTATAAATTATACTTAGATGGATTTTGAAATGGGAATGATTTTGTAAAGAAATTATTCATAAAATACCCGGGATTGTCATGAACATGCATGATACTTATTTCATTTCAGTCCTGTGCCTTATTAAACACTTATGATTGTACAAATTGTGATGTATGTGTATCTTGTTTAAATGGGTCAGGCAGGCTAAATGTCCGCATTCAGACGTTCCCAGAAATTGGAAACAAATGCTAATCTGGAGCGTACTGTGAGTAGACCGAGATGGTCTCATTTTATTGTTTGTTTTATTTGGATTTTTGGTATTGATTGACTTGTGACTGATGATATGAATGTGCTTGATTATGTTGAGTTTCGGACAGGAGGTCCGATGATGTGTTGTTTGATTGGGATACTGAAGTGCTCATTGAATGTGAATTGGACAAACTAAGTGTACTTAATGTGACTGTTAAATGTGTTTGAATATGCATTTGCATGTAAATGAAAGGTGTGAATTTTCAATTTTAATGTTGAATGCTGGACTAAGGTCCAATGATATGGGATGCAAATGGGAATGAATGAGTTTAGACAAATGTGAGTGATGCATTCCATTACATGAATGCATGAAATATAATGGTTGTTGTGACCAGAGTAGCCAACGATCAGAGCTTAAAGCTCAACTGGTGAAAATGAGCTTCGAGCTCAAAAGTGATTTAGAGCCTCAGGCTTAACGTTTAATGAGCCCTATATGGGACAGTTATTAATTAGCCCTTCATGGGACAATTTAGGCACTCGGTCACAACAAAATAACAAATGACAAGTGGGTCTCATGTGCACTGCATATGCATAATATAAGTGATTAAATTAAATTGAATGTGAAGTGTGCAATGTGTAATGATATGATTTATGTGTTACGTGATTGGGTGAGCCATCGATGATGGTCACTCACTGAGTTCGCTAAACTCACCCAAAATTTGCAATTATTTTTTAGGCTTTGAAGAGTACCCCGTTAGACAAACGGGAGTATGTCTACTACATGCAAGTCAGAGATAGAGGTCGGGATCAGTTGCGTCTGCATTCTGTATTTGATTACTTTGTACAGACTTGATTTTCGCAATTTGTTGTATAAACAATGGCTTCCGAAATTTTTGCACCATGTGTATACAAATGAATTTTTGTTGTACTGTAAATCCTTTATAACTGAGATGTCTTATCTCTGTAATGGGCCCTAAAGGGCTATTGAAATCCTGTTAATTATATTGTTATGATTGAGATTAAGATGATTGTATTATGTGACTGAATTATTTATGAAATGGAAATGGCCCAATTGGTAATTGATTTCTGCATATGCTTATATTGTTACAAACAAAAAAAAAGAATTTGTACTGACTTTTGACCGATTAAGTGCTCTAGCACGCCACCTTCGCGGTTACGGACTAAGATATCACCATCGATATCAGGTTTGGGCCTTGCGAAAGTGGGGTGTTAAACCTTTTTCCTGAGGACTGGCCTCCTCTAGCAAAACCCTTTCTCTGACTCCTTTCTCTTCTAGTCATCTCCTGTCTCTCAATTTTCATTGCAGCCTGTACCAGCTTATGGTACGTCACTTGCTGCAACAGAGTAATTTCTAGCAGATGCTCCTTGATGGAATCATCCAATCCATCCTCAAACTGGTGACATCAGAACTCCTAAGTAAGCACAAATTCAAGGGCATACTTACTGAGTTGGTTAAACTCCTGATCATACTCAGCAACTGATAAGTTTCTCTACTTCAAGTTCAAAAATTGCTTCCATTTATCCTTTCTGTATGTCTCTGTCACATACTTAGCTTTAAATTCTTGGGTAAAGTAATCCCAAGTCAGAGGTACCGGCAGCTAAGGACTTCTCAAAACTCACTTCCACCATTCATAAGCTGCTCCATGAAGGAGAGAGACAGCACAGTGCACCATCTGCTCAGCTGGACAACTGATCTCATTCAGTACCCTCTTCACCTTCTCAATCCAGAACTCAGCCCTTTCAGATTCCTCCAGAGATGTCCCAGTAAATTCCTCAGCTCCATACTTCCTCAGTTGATCAATCGGAGCCTTACGTGTTATCATCCGATGCAGCAACGTCATCATATCCTGGGACAGCTTAATCAAAGCCTCTCCCTGAGCTGGAGGAGGAGGTGGTATCCCAGCCTCACCTCGATTGACCCCGGAGGGTCCAGATATTACTGGATGAGTTTGCTCCGGCTGATTGCTCTCGGCTACTTCGTCAACAGAATCGCGAGATCCGTCCATCGTAATTCTATAGACAAAACATGGGACACCGCATTAGGCCAAAACACAACTTGTACACTCAATAGATGCAATAGTTAAGCGCTGGTTAAACCAGAATCGCTTAAATTATGCTCTGATATCAAAAAGATGTGACGCCCTGATACCCCCTGGGAGGATACGGGACGCCACGCAGACAATGTAACGAAATATTGAGATTCTGTCTGCAAAGTAGCGACAGAATACTATAAGTCCGTCAGTAAATTTTCTTTCAACTTATCTATGAAAATCTAAAATTTCGTCGCTAATGGTATCGACGAATATACAAACTTCCGTTGCTAATTTTGGGCTTTTAAATTAAAAATCATAAAAGTACAAATTTAAATTTTAGTGATTGACAAAATATTATTATTTTATTATAAGTTTTTTTTATGTGAATCATTTAGAAATAATCTCTCTACAAATTAAAAGATAAAACTACGTATTATTGAATTTCTTTAAATTTTATGTATGAGTGAAATTTATACCGAATGATGTTACTGTTGTCGAAACCAAAGTAGGCAACTTCTTCATCCCACTTTGTAGATACAACTTTTAGAATTATAACAAAGTTTCAATTTAATAAAAGGGTTCCTCGTTATTTTTAGAGCTTAAAATGGAGTAGATTGGTTGATTTTAGATAAGGTGGGGAATGTTTTGTGAAATGAAATCTATTTTCCAAAACCAAAGAAGGGTCCAGATATTTTTGAAGCTGAGATATATAGATACACGCGTGTGTTGTAAAGCATTATTCATATACTAATCATGGGTCCCACTGGTTAACCTTTTTCCAAAACGAAGAGACCCACTTGCCACTGGACCTGGTTGGATTGAGAAATATCTGTCGTCCAAAGCAGGTAGCTATAGTAGATATTTTTGATTAGTGTATTTTAAGGCGGGTGAGCGTTGCGTTCGTCTTAAGACAAGCGAGATGGAGAGTGAATCTGCGAGGAGAAGAATGAATATGATTGCTTCTCACTTTGCCATCACCAGCACTCATGATCATCTTCTGCCCATGGTAAATGGAATCTAACAAGTTTATTTCCTCTTTTTCTTCTAATTAATCTACTGAATTTCTATCAATATCATCCCTCAGAACTGTAGCAGCAGTTTGAATTCTGTGAATATGATTCTGAATCCAAGGTGTGATAATCGGATGTGTTTTGCACGTCAAGCCTCTGCTTCCCAAGCTTTTTTCATGAGACCCCAGTCACACCCACAGGTAGATCCGAGCCGCCATACACTTTTTCTTTTCCTTTTAATTTCGTTTCTCCTTTTTGTTTCCTAAGAAAGAATTCATAAAATGGATTATCAGGACATACATGATCGAATACAAAGTTCGGTTCGTGAAGCTGAAGAGCCATTGTTTTCTAGAGCAAATAAGGCGGAACAAAGCTGCTTATCAACAAAGTTTCAATCAGATGGGTCATCTTCGGACCTTCCTAGGTTTGCCAGATCATGCGGATGTTCTTCCCCTCCAAAGAAACATTTCTACCCCATCCGAGAGATCAGTAAGAATATACATTCTTCTTACTACAATGAATATCTAAATTAACATCTGCAGTTTTACAATTCATGAATTAATCCATAGATTAATAACGCTATATGTTTTAAGCTACTACTTACTTATATTATTTAGCAGGAAATGAGGAGTGGACACCAAAGGTTGATGTAGTAGAATCGAACAGCACCTATATTTTAACATTAGAAGTTGCTGGTGTAACCGTAAACGACATTAGAGTGGAAGTGAACGACAAAAAGTGGGTAGTGTAGTGTTTGACTTGTTGATATTAATATTACCTGTGTGTTTTATTAATATGTACATACATATATCTAGTTTGAGAGTAACGGGAGAGAGGAGATTGTACGGGCAGTCAAATGAATTCGCGTACCAGAAGAAGGAGATAGTGCGAGGGCCATACCAGCTTGTGTGGCCCCTTCCCCTTGACGTGAACAAGGACGCCGTAACCGCTGAATTTTTGTGACCTTCTTATCTTTCATTTCACTCTTTTCCTTTCCTTCTTTCTCGTTGTAATTGTGATCACTTATGCATCTACTCAATTATAGTTGGTAGTTACACATGCTTGCATACATATTCATTCTTAAACCATGTGATCGATGAGACTTTCAAATAATTCATTTACTTATTACTTTAAAACTTAGCTATTTCAATCCTTCTTTGCTGTGCTTTTACTTAGTTTTTCTTTTAAAAAATTTGGAGAGTCTGCTTTGTATGGAAAAGCTTAATTAGATATTGATTCTGGTTTGTTTGTCCTCTTGGTGCAGTGATGGCCTATTACATATAGCTCTTCCAAAACTTCGAGTTACATACTGATGGACGAGGCATAGGATATGCGATGGTCAAGAATTCCATTACATAATGTTTAAACGTATAGGGTCACATCTTAGTAACATGAATTTATTATTATGTAACTCTCATAATCTGAATAGTATGAGTAACTCTCTTCGCATTTACTTTACTTTATGTCCAAATAATTGAATTTCATCCCGCTTTTATTCATACTCTATTTTCATATTCAAAAGTTTAAAGTTTGTTCCTTTTATTTAAGTCTAAACTAATAAAAAATGATATTTTTTTTTGAACTTACATACTATATTTAGTGAGAGACTCTTCTTCTTCTCTCTAATTTGGTTTAGCTCTCGTAGTTGAGTTTAGCTTTTTTCAGCAGCCATTAGCTCTCTTTTCTTACTCCATTCTTCTCGTTCCCTGCTTTAAATCCTTTCTCATCCCTTCTATTCCACCACGTTCTTTGGACTTTTAACCTTGCTATTTTTGGAACCGTTTTTGAATTTTCTAGCTCTATATCAGTTACTTTTTTCTATCTCTTTTTTATGGAGTCAGTTTCTTCTAACCCTAAGGAAGTCTCGCACATGCTTCTTTCTACCTATAGCTGGTTCAAGACTTAGTCTTGATACTTTCACGCCCTAGCTCGAGCTCTTTTTAGGACCATTTGCCTCCTAACTTCCTCGACTGGAGATTTGTACTAGGCGAATCTTCTAACTCCTACAATTCATTCCTCTCTCCTTTAAGGAGGGTCTTTTCATTGTTTCCCCTTCATTAGATATGTTTAAGATAGGAGCCAGCTCATAAGAATCAACAACGGTTGGTTTTTCTTAGGAAAGAGACTTGCTTTATTTCCCAATGATCAAATTATGAGCAACTAAACAATGGAAGAACAAAGATCTCTTAGAGCTGCTTATCAATGATAACCATCAATTTCTATTCAAATTTGCCTCCAAGGAAAAAGCTCATGAAGTTACTGACACTAATAGGTTAATAATCTTCTTGCAAATATAGAAGTTGGGGATCAAACATTAAGAAATTAAACAAAGTAGGTACCTTTATAGGTTATTTTTCATAAGATCTCTCTAGAATTTTGGTCTATCGAGGACTTAAGCCTTCTGGCAAGCAACATTGGTAGACCAATATTTATGGATGAGGCAGCCACATCATATAGAAGGATTGGTTTTGTGTCTTTATATTATTGTAGATATGAGCCAAGTCCTTCCTGTGGCTGTGGAAATCCCACCATTAAATTAGGAGAGGATGACTCCTTGTTAGATGATACCACTAAATTCTCTTATCAATAGAGATCACCTTTACAATAACAAGGGAAGATGTGGAAGCCTACTGACATCATGTTCCAAACGACTAATTTTAATAAATTGATGTCCTTAAAGCACCCTTCAACTCTTATTCAACCTTTTACAATTGATGAAGTGTTAAACCAATATCCCACTGCTTCAGATTTTGTAAATTCGTTAGTAGCTCATCCTAAGGTCTATAGTGATAATCCTCATAATTTTCTTGCTTTTCCTTAGTCCTTAACCTGTTTAGAGGTCCCTAAAGTTATTATTGATAACTCTTCTAAGGAGAATGAAGTTATCTAATTGTCTTCTTGTGTTATTGAGTCTGTTATATCAATGTGGATATACGAGAATCTTCTCTGGAAACTGTTTCATCTAATTGATCCCATAAGGATTTTAAGACTGTGGAAAGGAGAAAGTCAAATTGTAGAGCTAAGAGAAGGCTTTCCAACTCCTCTAAATCTTAATGTTTATATTTACTTGGAATATAAGAGGGATCAATGACCCCAAAAAGTATAAAATGATGGTTGATTACATTAGATCAATAAAGCTTGTTATGTTTGGCCTTTTGGAAGCTAAGTTGAAAAATGAGAATTGCTCTAATATTTGGTTATTCAAGAATCAATGGTAACTCATAACTAGTCATAATAAGACTCTTATTGGGAGAGTAGTAATTTCTCATAATCCTAATTGCATCAAGTTCATTTGATACTCTTCTTCGCATCCATATGTTGTGGATATTTCAAGTATTGGGACAACCTGGTTCAATTATATTTATGCATCTAATTTTTCTTTTCAAACATCTTCATTATGGAATGAGCTCAAGTTATAAAATTACTATAATTGAACTTTTGATTCTATTAGGTGACTTCAATTTCACCTTATTATCTTTAGAATTTGAAGGAGAAAGATGTTCCTACAATAAGTCTTACAATAAGCTAAGATCTTGTCTACTTAAATTAGAGGTTACAAACCTTAAATCTAATGGCAGTTTCTTTAATTAAAGCCAAAATAAAAAAGAACTGGGCACATAAGGAAAAAATTAGTATGGCTTTGATAACTATAAATGGCTTCATAAATTCCATTATAGTAGATTTCATTTCAATACCTCACTATGCTCACATGACTCACTAATAGAATTCCTTGATATGTTATTATTCTGCAAAACTAATTCCCCTTTTGTTACTTGTCTTATAAAATCAGTTGAAGAGTTCCATCTCAGGTGTATACATTAATTAAAATAATATCTTTTTAATGGTTTTACCTGATGCTTCCTTTTAGCTCAGGATCTTGTTACTCTTTCAGGCTTGACTTTTAAAGCCCTGCTTGTATTTGCTTTTTTTTTTTGAAAAGTAAGTAATAAATTCATTCAAAAGGTTAAAATTACAGAGTATATGAAGTTACATCTCTAGAGAATGGAGCTTATACAAATAAAGGACACAACAAAGTGGAATATATCCAACAATAGTTGATTCTAAATGTTTAGTTGCATTTTAATATAACTGGAGATAAGTAGTTGATTTGTATTGATTATAATAGCCTTCCTTAGTTTAATCCAGAATTGGTTCCATTTGTAATCTTTGTACTCTTCAACTTTTCCAAAGATTTTAGTATTCTTATCCTCTAAATATAATGCACTAATATTACAAAAGTAAATTTGAAGACTCTTTAATCTTCTTTATTAGTCCATCTCAATTTTGTTAGCCCAAGCCAAACTATTAGTCCACCTAAGATTTCTATCTTGCAATCCAAAGATATTGAGAAAAGCATTATATAGTTGTTTGGTATGAAGACATTTGAAAAACATATGATCTAATGTTTCAACTTCTCTAGAATACAAAGGGCAATTTATATTTGGAATTTGAAACTTAATACTATCCCTGGTTCCCAATTCTGTAGAGCTGCTAACTATAAGATGAAAGATTGACCTGGAGAAATACCTGAACTTCATATCAACTTATGAAATAAAAACTTGATCATAGAGCCTAACAACAATTGTTTACAAGACTGAGTTATAAATTCGTGAGATTTATGAAGCTCCCGTTTGATTTCATCTTCTTGTTCCTGACTTGGAGAATATGAAGGCCATTGCTCAACAACAAATCTAATTCCTCTACATATAAGAAAAGGCCAGTGCTAATTGTTGTTTCAAAGTAATGTTTGCACTTTAGTATCTTCGGCAATGGATCCTCTTAAAGCTACAAAGAGGTGAGTGTTACATAAAAACCCCAAGATATGCCAATTATTAAACCAAATGTTGTGCTTATCCCCTTTTGAACATAATGTTTGATATGAGGGTGCATGAAGGGCCTTATATGTAAAATATGTTGAAAAGTGTAAGATTTTGAATAAGTCTGAGAAATAGACCATATGCTTTTCTACTTGATATTAAATATGTGAACCCATCTTACCTATTGTAACACCCCACACTAGGGGTTAGAATATTGAGCAATTAGCAGTGCATTGTATGCTTTGCATATTTGAGTATTCATTTATAAGTGAATATATATTTTTGACACATACAAATATTTGTATATGCATTGATTGACATTTTCGGGTATAATTGAGTTATTAATGCAATTAAATTATGAATTGTGGATTATTTGTGGTGAAAATTTATTTGGAGAATATTATGATTATTTCAAAATTTTTGGTGAATTTTA
>JANKOD010000009.1:66211-81705 GCA_026284645.1 Erythroxylum acuminatum | reverse complement strand
AACCGAACCTGAACTCAGGTTTGGTTAACCTTGTTTACAGGTTTGGTTCATGCGGTTCAGGTCCGGTTCACAGGTTCGCGGGTTTTTTTGAACACCCCTACTATACACATGATAATCATCTAAGAAAACACTTAAAAACACACCTAAAAACCTAGAAAACATATTATAATCTACACCTATCAATATCTCCACATATAAAACTTTACTTGTTCTTAAGCAAAACTTAAATAAAAAACAAACAAAACACATAAACACACAATCATGCAACATTCAATAATGATACAATGACATCAAATCTAATGAAATTAATTTAACCTCAAATATCAATCACTTAAATCATGCTAACATACTAACTTATTCCCTTCATGTTTAAGTACATTTATTTGAATATACATATCAATAAAAATATTAACACCCTATTCATACACCTATAACACTTGTAAGCTTGCATTGATTATTATTAATCAATCAAAAAGGCAAACTATCATTATCTTTTCATGAAAATTCTTCTTATTTGTAAAAGATCAGTATATTTTATTTATTGTAACATCATTTTTCAAATTTTCTCTAATCCTTTGATGCGAAGGTAAATACCTTGTCATGAATGTCTCTCAATTACTCAACTAGGTTACGTCTTTTTATTTAGTGTGCTTGGAGTGTCATTCTAGCCTTTTGACGCTAAAGCAAATATTTTTTCGTGAATACCCCCAATTACTCAGGTTTATCATAGCTCTTAATTGGCGACCGACCATATTCTTAACCCAATTTTCTTGAAAAAAGTAAATAGAATAGGAATTTAAGTCATTTTTCATCATTTAATTTTTATCCCACATCATTTTTCTTAGTCAATTACTCTCATGAAAGGGTACTAATGATGCTAACCAATTTAATTGATTATAATTATAAATGTTTATAGACAAATTTCATAAAGTGAAAGAATAGGTGTCATATCCTAATTAACATACTTATTCATCCTAATGACACTTAAAACATAAAATTCATAACTTACTAGGCCTTGACAATTTAAATGACCATGTTCAAAGCTAAACTAATTCCATTCAATTCTTACCATTGACACATTGACACAATGCACACATCATGCAACAAATGTTAACACAATGCTAACCTAATAAAAAACTAACACAATATAGATGCAAAATTCACACACAATTGATATACAATTGCATACTTAAACATCACATTGTCCTCAATGTGAGAAACAAAAAATTATAAAGAAAAATAAAGAACAATAAAGAAAAATTTAGAGCAAGAATACTTATGGTCATTGAGGTGGTGATGGTGTTGGTTGTGGAATTTGAAGACACTTTCCACTATAAAATCCATCAATTCACTTCCTATAAAATAAGCATAAAAATAAAAATAACAAGTATCATCAAAATAAACTAAAAAATAAAAAAATCCTAATTTTTATGTTATTGCCTAAGTAGCGCTTGTTTAATGTCAATAGGTTAACGTACTCTACCTTTTACCCTCAACCTAGGTTTATAATCAATGGCTTGCTACCACTTGTTTCTCCACATGGCGGTTTAGTAGCCTATAAATAAGCTACATACTGCAAGATAATAAAATGAAAATAATTGATTAAATTAAGAAATCCAAGTAAGTTTAGTAATGCCATATTCTATTAAAAAAACTATTAATAACATAGGGAATGTAAGTTTAGTAATGCCATATTCTATAAAAAACTATTAATAACATAGGGAATGAAGAAACTCACAGAATTTTCAGTTAAATCCAGTAGTTTGTATTGTGGGAGGCAGAAACTATCTGTACTTAAAATGACTTCCAAGACTTTATTAATAGTTTCCGAAATTGGCTCCTCCTTTTGCTCCTTTAAATATTCAACTACATCAATTCTCATGGATGAGCTGCCCTTCTTCAGATTCTTTAATATCTTATCCATTTGTTCATCACCAATTTAAACAATGAGGTTGCGTTCATGGGCATCTACCAAAGCTCTTCTAGTGTTCAAAAAGGGTACACCAAGAATTAGTAGATAGTTTCAATCCTCTTCAAATTCTAGCATGACGAAATCCACAGGAATGAGAAACTTGTCCACTTTTATAGGCACATCCTCCACCATGCCAAAAAGTTTCTTTATTGATTGATCTACTAACTGAATAAATATGGAAGTTGGTTTAACATTTCCTAGCCCATATTTCCTAAAAATTGACAAAGGCATAAGATTAATACTTGTACCTATGTCACATAAACATAGTCACATAAACATTAAGAAAATTCTAAATTACCTACTACATCAGGTATAATCAAAATCCCCGAATCTTTCAACTTTGAGGGTATATGGTTAGTAATTATGGAGTTGTAACTTTCCTTCTTAGAGACCGTTTGATTGTCATCACAAGTCCTCTTGCTTGATAAGATTTCTTTGAGAAATTTTGTATACTTGGGCATGTGCTCCAAAGCCTCCATAAAAGGCAATTTAATTTGCAATGTTTTCATCTTTTCCATGAAATTTGAAAATTGTGCTTCCAATTTATTCTTTTGAAGTCTTTATGGGAATGAAATTTTTGGTGGGTATGGCGAAGGAGAAACGTAGGGAGGGTCCTCAATTCCTTTTTTTGTCTTCTTTTGGTATTATACAAAGTGGGATTTAGCTTGTTTTTTTTACTGGTTCTTCTAGTTCTTTCTCACTCCTAAGTGTGATAGCCACTATAAGAAATCTAAGGTTTACCGATAGAATTTACCGATAGTAAACGGGAGAATTTCATCTGTAATAATAATTACCGATGGAATAAAACGATGGACAAAGGCGTCGTTAATACGGTTGTAGGTAATTTTAACGACGAAAATTTTATGTGTCCTTCTGTTGATAAAATATACCGATGGACAGATGTAACCGTCGGTAAACCGTCCTTAAGAGGTTTCAATTTTACTGACAGAAGAAGAAGAACTGTCGGTAATTAGCATAACAATTTCCCGATGGTTTAAGGGATTTTTTTGGTAATTCAGTAAATTTATAAATAAATAAAAATTATGTACATCGAGAAATTGCCAAAGGTGACAATCTCTAACCCCAACCGAGGTTACTTACAGCAACATGAGGAGCCCTAATACTGTGCCCCTCACTATACAAATATAATAACAAGACTAAAACATGTCCAGCATCTACAAAGACCATATTAAAGACTATATTACCAATAACACAACCATTTCTAAATAAAAGACTCAAACACCAGCAATAATTCAATAATTTCTAGTGCTCCCGCTTAGTCAGTTAGTAGTGGCTCTCCTATAGGGAAAGTGCCAAAGGGATGGACCTTGTAGCTTTGGATAACAATCACATCTGCAAGGCCAATGTAGGTTCAACCAGTTTTGCAGCTGATGTCTCTCTTGCTGCCAGGATTGAGTTACCTCTCATTTTGCTAAAGCTGCAGTGTTTATCCATACCTTACATTGATGCTTCCATCAAATAAGAGTTGATGAGTGATACAAAATTTACTTTCCAAAACCATTTGGCGTACCTTCATAATAAATAACAGAAGAAACAAGAAAAAAGAAAAACAAGCCAGCAACCTCAATTTACCTTCTCTCAGTGTTTAAGTTGAGTTGTTCCAGCACTTGGAAGATCACTTTAGTAATAATGTTCCCCACTTTCATAGCTGCATTTTTGAAGGTTCTAAGGTTTGTTTTGGACCATAAGTTGTACACAATAACAGCAAGTAGAATGAGGAAAATGTTGAGGTCAATGTTGTATGGCCTTGAGGTTGGTTGAACCAAAGGAGAATAGATTAGAGGTTGAGCAGGTGGGGAATGTTGAGCTGAAAGTGGCCAAGACAGTGTAACCACACTGATTTGGAGAAGGAACATTCGAAGAAGAGGTGGTTGGAAGACTCATTATCCAAGTGACAAAGAGAGCAATGATTAGGGATATAAGCATACAGGAGTTGATCCCTTTTCCGAAGCTTATTAAGGATAACTAGCCATAAGATAAAGGCATACCTTGGGTTGGACCCTTGGTGCCACACTCAATTATGCCAAGGTACTTTCGGAAGAGATGGTCTCATCAAGGTATATGCTGAAGTATTAGTGTAAATTCTTCCAGGGCTTGCAGTCCATTCTAGTTGATTCAATTGGGACCCATCCAGTTGGTATGGTAAAGGCTCAAGTGTACGAATGGTCTAAATTGTGGCGCCTTGCCAACACCACATATTGTCTCTAATAATGTCAACTACTTTTGCAGTCATTGGAAGTTCTGACCCATTGATAGCTCTAGGTGTTGAGAAATCCTTAAGGATATCGCTTAGGTGCCAAGGATCCTGCCATAAGAGAGTAGAAAATTCATTTCCTATTCTAAATCTGAAATGATTCCCAATAATATTTCTAACCTGAATAAGTTTCCTCTAGCTCCAAAAACTATTATTAGTCGGTTGAGCACTCCAGAAAGTTGACCTTCTAAGGGATTCCGTCGGTAAATATAGACTTTTTTGTGACGGTGTTTTGTATTCCGTCGGTAATTGATAGTAAAACATTTTTTAAAAAAATCCCGACATTAAATTTTATGGTATGATCTTATGAAAAATGCATAATTTCAACAGTTGTGAATTATCTGTGCATAATTAATTTATTTGTTTATATATTTAATTTGTTTAAACTAAAAGTTGATTGATGGTATAAAGTTTAAAAAAAATTAATTGATAATAAAAACATTACAGTGTACATAATAAGTCTATGTAATTGAAAGAAAATGACTACAACAATCCTAATATCCTGGTGATGGCGGGTGCTCTGAGGTGCTACCCCTCCCCTTCAACTGCTCCATCTCCTGTCTCTGCTGAGCCATCTACACCATCAATGTCTGCACTGTGGTTCGAAGCTCATTGACTTCATTAGTTTGCACTGATCTGGTAAACATTGTTGTACTGGACATGGAAGATTGTGAATAACATGTGTTCGCAAATGTCCTTAGCTAGAATATCTATCCACGATAATCCCTACCACTGACAACATCAAGATACGACTGAGTCTCATCAACAGGTTGTTCCTCCTGAGACTGTCGTTGAATGGTTTGTTGTATTTGATCTTATTAGGAAGCAATGTTTACATTAGTAAGGGATTATTATTAAGAAATAATAATAATGACTTAATTTCACATACATTCAGTTCTCTACATATGCAAAACTGTTAATTTAAAATAGCGATTCCATAGTTAGTATCATTCACGTTCGCCAAATATTACAAAACATTTAAGATAAGACTTAGGAATCAAGACAACAAGTTCTCATTGTCACTCCTAGGCTCCTAATATTTCACCAATAGGCCTCAAAGGAGCTCCATCACGGGTTATGGGTTAAGGTTTATGGGTTCAGATCTAAAATATTTGTAAACTTAAGATGGAACATATATGTTTGTAATCATATATGTTACATAATAAGTTTGATATTTAACCTATATTAAATATGTACTAGTGTCAAATATAATAAGTATTCATAAAATTATGAATACTTATTTTAATAAATTGTTTTAACAATTACAATTTTAAAAAGATGCGTGTAAAAATTTACACATGACAAATAAAGACAAGCTAATAAATTTTGAGAGCATCAATGAAATAACGGATTGACATGATTAAGGTAATTGGAACAGTAGTATAAGTCAAACTCATCCTATATTAATTCATTGATAAACTGATGTTCATACCACAAACAAATGTAACTTAGTTAGTGCAAGCCAAACATCAGCCACGTAATACATTTAAATGGGAAGTTCAAACCGCAAACAAAAACCCAAATTAAACCAAGTTCAAAAAAAGATAGTAAAAAAAATTCACTTACCTCAACCGACACCCAGAAGATTATTCCTGAACGTATTTGAAATAAGAGGATGACAGAGCTAGAATAAAAAATAAAGTAGATGAATATCAATTTAGATGGTGCAATTTCACTTAAAATATAAGAGAATAATATGATATTTAAGATATATGAACCTTTTCAACTTTTGACATCAAGCATTGGTCATAGTAAAGTTAACAAGCAGAACTCACATCTTCACTGTAGTATGGTAATTTCATTAATGAGCAACCATAGATAAGCAGAGTATAGAAGAAAATAAAAGTTGTACTAGAAACTAAAAACACTAAATTAAACTATGAAGCAACTATGAAATAAAAATAGAGAACAATACAAACAATATATATAATAAGTGATTGCTAGTATAAATATTGAGTTTAACATGCGAAAAAGAAATACAAAACATAAGATGCATGTATGCTTATGTACCGAACTAATAACTTCAATGCAAAAAAATACACAAGCACGTAGAAAAGAGATTTAAGTCTCCTTATTTAGCATTATTAGGCTTCTAATCCAACCCATTTTTGGTGTAGGATAAAAGCCAACATAAGATTAATATAATTTATGTGGTATATAATTAAATAATAATAATTTTAAATATAAACAAAATTTAAAATTTTTTAAATAAAAAGAATTTGAATTTTAATTCTTCAATAAATTTTTAAATAGTATTCATAATAAAAAGAAAATGCTACTAATTATGTGATTAATTTCAACCAAAATAAAATACTATTTTGTATTTTATACCAATACCATTGGTACAAAGATGTTAAATACTATGGATTAAATAATTCAATTTTATATATTGAATCATAAGACATTGAAGCGAAGTTATAGCTAAGCAACTCAAGTATGCATGTTACTAAAAATGGTGAGATATTGGTCGTTCATTTACTAAAACGGGAATTATCTAGTAATAGCATTTTAAAGACTTTATTATTTTAGAAACGTGATTTTCTGTTGTTTATTTTCTATTACAATGATCATCCTATTTGAATCCAAATAACTTTACTATGTCATCTTCATCCTAAGTTTAATGACTACATGATATATTAAGATAACAACTGTTGGCAGAGGATTAAGAAACTCAAAATTAAGCTAAGAACATTCATATATATGCAAGTTGAATCACTTCACAAATAAGGCTAAATCACTTCACAAGTAAGAATAAAATCATCAAATAAGGCTAAAAACTATAAGAAGTAATTTGATACATTATCCTTAATCATCAAATAAGGCTAAATCATCAAATAGGCTAACCCATTAACTCATTCTATGATACAAATCAACTTCAGCTTCACACTTGAACAAAATTTTCAAACAAGAGGCATTTCATCGAACACCTAATATGCATCAACAAATCATCCCAACTTCATAAGCAAATTTAAAACTAGAACCTTCTAACACTAACACAAGTATCTTAAATGTTCTTATCCATTCATAAATTACTCAAACATACAAAACAAAATACTCAGACATACTAAAAAAATGAAATCAAACCATGGTGAAACACTATACCTCCACGAGTTTGCAAATTGTGGTAGAAGAAACCCAGCTGTCGACGCACCACCAAACTCCGACCAACGCCGACAACAATGCCCGACAACGCACCAGAGAAGAAATCAGAAATCAGAGGAGAAGAAGAAAGATGAAGCAAAGCCAACGGTGGAGTGGGAGGGGGGATGTCGGGTGTGTTTTAACTTAACCAAAACGACATCGTTTGGTTAATAACGTTCACCCACAACCAGATGACAACATATTTTTTTGGACAGTTAGCGACGGAATTTTCTGTCACTACCACTCCTTCAGAAAAGTCCAAAATTTAACCTTTCAACAACAAATTCCTGCCTTTATTGCCGACGGTATTTTCCGTCGCTAAATTATATTTTCCCTCAACTTTTTCGGCGGGCAAAAAAACTGTCGCAAATTCCTTTTTTTCTTGTTGTAATTTACCAACGCCCATATTTACCATCACAAAATTTCATCCACCGCTAAACGGACTTTTTTCACGTCAATATTGCCGACGTCAATTCTGTTTCCATCATAAATTACCATCGGTTTAGATTCCGTCGGCAATTTTTCGTCGCTAATTCAAACATTTCTTATAGTGAGCCTTAAATTGCTCCCTTAGATTTACTTCCATATTGTTTGAAAGGCTCCATAGACTTCCTGTAGACAATGCATTGGCTAATTAACCCACTTGAATCTCTAGATTGTGAATGAAAAAGGCATTATTCTTTACTATTTGATTGAATTTCTCTTTTATCCTCTTATAGGTCTCATATTGCCTCATGAACTTGGAATTCAACATGTCCATTAACTTATCCATATGCAATTCCAATGAACCAAACTTGTCTTTCTAAAATCTTGGTGGGCTTTAAGTTGTCACTTAAGTTACTGCATTATTAGACCAAGAGAAATTTGGTGGTTCTGCCACCTAAGATTAAATGTATTCAAGTAAGGATTATTACTTTCCTAACCAAATTGTGCTTTAATGAAGTTAATCTGCTGCATGCTGTTCGTTTCTACTAGGAAGCAATCAGCTGTGATATGGTTCTCTTATCTGCATAGCTCACATCCATGCTGAATTGATTTGAGTGGAGGGGAAGAGGTGGCTTTCAAGTTATTTAATTGCTTGGTTTGGTTGGTGATCTCAACTTACAATTCTATCACTAAATCTACAACAATCATTCATTTTGGATCTCGAAAGGTTGACTGTTATCTACTTTGTTTCGATGTTTAAGGATAGCCATTGTTAACCAACTCTTCTAACAGATTAAATGCCGCTTCAGCTATTTTCCTCATTAATAAGACACCAGCTACTGCATCAATTGTGCCTTGCATGGGTAGATTAACTCTGTTGTAAAACATTTACAAGAGGAACTCTTTTGGCAAGTTATGATGCGAAGAACTCCTTTGTGACTCCTTAAATCGCTCCCATGATTCATATAATGACTCCCATCTATTTTACTGGAAATTTGTAATTTCCTTTATGAGCCTAATTGTTGTTGTTGAAAGGAGGTACTTAGCTAAAAAAAGGCTTGCACCAACTACTCCTATGTTGTGATGTTCACTGGGTTAAGTGAATGAAACCACGCCTTGCCTTTATCCTTGAGTGTAAAGGGGAAGAGCCTCATCTTGAATGCATCTTACAACAACCTATTATATCGAATTGTATCACAAATCTTAGAGAAATTAGCCAATTGAGCATTGGGATCATCATTGACCAAGCCGTGAAATTATACATTGGTTTGTAGTATGTTCAACAATTCTGGTTTAATTTCTAGGGTATTCACTTGCACTGGTAGTCGTGTAATTCCTTAACGGTTGGCATTGAAACCTAGCCTTATAAGGTCCATAAAGGTCCTTTGCTACTCTCCTTGGTTTCTTTCATCCACCATCATTCTTTCTTTGGCTTCTTACTAAGTATAAGCATAACAATTATCACAAACATTCATTGATGTATTGAATTCAACAAGAATAAAGATGAACAAAAAAATTCAAGAATAATCCCTTATATGGATTTAGAAACCCATAATCACGTTAAACGTCTTAGAAATCCAAATAAACATTTAATACAATGAAAGAAATAAAGGGAAAAGAAAGAAAAACTAGTTGGAGTCTTGATTTGGAAATATGAAATTCTCTAAAGCTCTCTTAATGTTTCCTTTTAATCTTCTTTTGATCTGGTGGCTGTTGCTTTTTTTGTGTAGTTCTTAAGGCTTCTAGGTTTCTTTCTAGAGTTTCCCCACTTAATTTTGTTACAAAAATAGTGCCGAAAAATCAAAAGTATAAAAAATACTCGCGAGTTGGAAAAGTTGAAATTTGCTCTTTGTTATGTCTTTCATGATCTTTCATGCTTCCAATTATTCTCTTTTCTTCAATTTCTTATTTCCATCAACTTAAACGCCTCTTGAAACATAAAATTAAGGTCAAATTCTTGCTCTAAACTAATCATATAGTTAAAACACATATAAACATGAACAAGAACACTTTTCTAAGTCCTAAAAATATGATAATCATCTAAGAAAACACTTAAAAACAAACTTAAACACCTAGAAAAACATACTATAATCTACACCTATCAATAATGCTTCTAACTGTGCCCATTAAATGTTTTGTCTGATACAATTAAACATACATGTTTCAATATATTTTTAATTTAAAATTTGAAGGAAAAATGTGAAGCACACAGTTTGATACATGACTATTCTATTGTCTTATTGTAATTATTCAATGTAGCTATAGTTAGCACTGGTGACATGGGTCGATCTCATGAGGATTGTTAGTTAATGTCGATCTCATAAGAATTATTAGTTAACTATCCACTACCAAAAAACTTAATGAGCTATATCTACCTTTGTCGATGGATGAATAAAGAAAATAAAATAAAAAGAAAAATCTAAATTCTAGCTCAAAAAAATAATTAAGAATGTACCAAATTATGAATAACTAAATTTTGGCTAGATTCTCATAGGACTTAACTATATTCCCTTTCATCTTTGATTAATGAATTATTATGTCTTCTTGGACCAGTAAGATTTCCTAACTTAGACTATATTCTCTCTCATGACATATAATTTTTATTTAGAGTGTAATCAACTGAAATCTCTTTTAAATCTTAAATATTTTCGTAGGAAAAATCATTAAAAACATTTAGCCCTGGTGATTTGTTAGGGTTGAGGCTAAAGAGCACATATTTGATTTCTTGATAGGAAAAAATCATACAAAGTCTATCTTTTATGGTCTGATCAAGAGAAGAGTGAATAAAAGATGTCATTTCCTCCTCAAAAGAAGCAGTGGGAGAGGATTGTTCCAATAATTTTTTGAAATAGTTAAAGGCTATAGTCCTAATCTTTGTTTGATCTCTATAGAGTTTTCCATCAGAGTCCAACAAGGTTAATACTCTAACGTTATTCCTTCTAGCCAAAATAGAGTTAAAGAAAAATTTTGAGATTTGATCACCTTTAGAGCCAATTGGCTCTATCCCTTCACTTAAGAAAGGAATTATGCACTAAAAAGCAAGAGTCTATTTACTCAAAGATTGGGTTTCAAAGGCTCCTAAATTTAGGTTAAGTGGGTCTTGATAGTAACTATTTTGAGCTCGTATTAAATCCTCTTTTATCATTTCTGAGGTTAATCTCAGTGTTGGGACATATATTCTTGATGAGAATTTTAATCCCTTCTCTAATTACTTGGAGTTTTCAAACAAATATCTCAAAGCATTAATATATTTATTGAATTCAACAAGAATAAGATTAAACAAAACAGTTCAAGAACAATCCCTAATATGGATATAGAAACCCATAATTATGTTTAACATCTTACGAATCCAAATCAATATCCAAGGCAATGAAATATAAGAAGAGAAAAAAAACATTTTTGTGTCTTGATCTGGAATTCTAGAAAAGCTAGAGTTATTCTTGATGTCTCCACTTTGATCTCTTTAATTCATATATGCAACCCCTTTTGGGTGTTTTTCTTTGCCTTAAATAATTCTTGAGGCTTTTAGGTTCTTTCCAGGGTTTCCCCATTTACTTTGCTTTCAAAAATAGCCCTGAAGCATCAATAATACAAAATTTTACGTGCTTGAAAACAATTTGTGCAATCATGACAAAGCTCATCCCACGCACAAGATGCTTATGCATGATAGTGTAATTTGCACACTCATGTATCTTCCTATTCTTCAAATTCTTCATCTTTTCTTCAATTTCATGTTTTCTCTCACTAACAAACACATCAAACAACCCTTGAAACATAAATTTAAGATTAAACCTTCCTCTAAAACAATAAAACAATTAAAACACATACAAACATTAACAAGAGCACAATTCTATATCCTAATCATATGATTATAATATAAGAAAACACTTTAAAACACACTTAACCTCTAGAAAACATATTATAATATACACCTATCAACATCCCCACACATAAATATTTGCTTGTCCCCAAGAAAAACTAAAACCTTAAAGCAAAACAAGACATATAAACATATAAACACACAATCATGTAATAATACAATAATGGTACAATGACATCAAATCTCATTGAATTAACTTAAGCTCAAACATCAACCGCTTTAAAAGTGTCAACACACTAACTTATTCCTTTTATGTTTAAGTGCTTTGATTTGAATATACATATCAATCAAAATATTGACATTGTATTCATGTACCTATGGCACTTCTAAGCATGAACTTGTTATTATTCATCAATTAAAAAGGTAAACCATCACTAAGTAACCCTTCATGAAAAGTATAGCTATTTTTAAAAGATCAATAGGTTTAATTTTATTATAAGCTCCATCTTTTTATATTTTCTTTAATGATCACCTTGTCTTTTGACGTGAAGGCAAACACCTTGTCATGAATGTCTCTCGGTTACTAAACTATGTTAAAAAATTTTATTTAGCTTGGTAGGAGTGTCATTCTAGCCTTTTGACGAGCTATATAACTATCAACTAGCTACCATCTCTATTCTTAACCCAAGTTTCTTAAAAAGGTCCATATTTGTTTTGTCCAAAGGACCCTCTAGGCTCTTATTATTTCCTTCCATTTTTAAACATTGTCTGCCATCCTTCCTCTTCCTCCTCAGATTCCACACTTGATGAGACTTATTGGTGTTGTTGTTCGGAACTCGAACTCTCCTGTCCTGTCCTAGCCTATGTTTAACTTTTGATTTTGAATCAATATCTTAGAGTTCCATAGCATGGCACTCCAAAATCTCAGCTCGCCTCAAATGCACATGATTTAAATGCTAAAGAAAAATAGGGGTTAAGTCATCAACATTAACACCATACAATTAAGCCTGAGGGTTAATAAGAAAACCCATGCCTATATAGCTAATTATGAATTGAAGTAACTATCATTTGAAAAAGATGAGTGGATGTACAAACTTGAATCTTATGATCCATGCACCAAAGAAGAAATAAATCTTTTGTTAGAGCATTTGTTAATTTGACTTTTTTCAAAAATAAAATGACATACGAATTTATGTAGTAATATGTACTCAGGATTTTTAATAACATTATTTGTTGGATCCCGCTTGTTTCCGGAACCCAACCTCTTGCTCTGATACCACATCTGTTGAATCCCGCTTGTTTCCAGAACCTAACTATTGTGAATATCATCATACTTAACTTGAGCATGTTCCCATGAAAAATTTCTTAACCAACATCGATTCGAATTCTTGCTCAGAACATCCCAAAAATTTTCTCACAAATTGTTCAATGGCGTGCCCACACAAATTAATCACCATAATCAAACTCATTTCTTCTATTTGCAAACAGAATTTGGAAATCTTCAAACCAAAATTTCCATTTGACTAATCATAGCTCTAAGTCTCTAGTGTGCTTTGAAGAAAGAACCATCTCAATCGGAGCTCTATAGATCAAGATATGCTTTAAAAGCTAAAGGGTGTTCATACCCTAATCATGCTCTCCTAACCGATTCCTCATTTTCTTTCCATCATACTTTCTCAAATTAACTCAAAAAGATACCAATTTTCATTGAGAGATAGATACATGTCTTAGGAATCCATTGCTTTAAGAATCACTTCATTTTAAGGTCGGATGAGGGAGTTATGACCAAAAGAATCCAACATGTTCATAACCTCAATCATGCAGTAACATGTCTTGTCCCGATTGCCATAACCTTCAGCAAAAATATCGAATTGACTTCTTTTTTGACCATTGAAAAGAAGACTTCGAGATCTAAAACGTTCATGAAGACCACAAAGTCAGATTCTATCTTAAAAAGGGTCAAAAATTGTGATTTCATAAAGTTGTCCCGTGCATGTCCGTTTAACGGACATTGTTGGGCCTGGGAGCACCATTTCACCCGAGAAGGTCCATTAAACGAACATCAAGTCTGTTAAATGGACATGGGCAATGCTAGGGGTCCTTTTTGACCTGTAAAAGTCCATCCGTTAAACGGACACAGGGGTTTCCCAAACCCCTCCAAACACCCTCTCCAATGCTTCCTACATCCAAACTAACATCATATTCACTCATAATCTTCTCAAATTCAACTCTTCAAGTGCAAAACTACTCCATAACAATTCAAACACCAAAACAATCTCATGAAACTCTCAAATCTCTTCTCATTTGATTCATCAAAACCACATATTCTCATCAATCACCGTAGCTGTCATACACACAAAATCCTAAGCAGCATCCCAAATTGTAACAATCATATCTCTCCATTCCGATGTCCAAAAATTACAAACTTTATAGCGTCGGAAAGCTAAAAGGACAAGCTGAAACTTTCATGAAGGCAACTTTGGCTAATTCTACCTAGATCGATACATTTTTCCCTTGGAAATCAGCATACATATTTTACCTTCATGCAAAACTTTGAATTTATCCCAACTTTACTTCCTCTATTACAACATCATTCAAAACAATTTAACTTCCAATTGGAATTCATCAAACCCTTAACTTCAATTCATTTGACTCTTCATGTTCAACCACATCTCATCATTCATAGCATTCCTAACTTTCTTTTCCATAGTGCCTCACTTATATATATATATAACAATAATTTATGTTCAAGATTCATCATCTCAATTTGCTTACTTCCTTTAGTGCACCTAATTCCAACTTAACCTCATCCATAATTAAGTCATATTTCAACTCCACCTCATTTTATAACCATTTGAATTCTAACTTTTCTTCATCCATTCTTAAATTTCAGCTCATTTGACTTGTCGCATTTAGCTACATCTCATCATTCAAAATTCCTATATGTCTTTTCCATAATATCTCACTGATGTGTATATATATATATACATATACCAACCATTCATGCTCAACATTCATCATAGTCATCCATATATAAATTTACATTTCGAAACCATACACAAATCCATTTTCCATGAATCTCATAAAATATGAGTTTTACAGACTTTAATGGCATTTCAAGCCACAACACATTAATATTCCAAAATCCACAAATTACACAAAACACTTGAATAATAATTGCTCAAAAAGCAATTACAACTTTGTTATACATAAATAACTCCAAAACAACACCAAACATGTAAATTCAGATTTATGCCTTGATTCACCTTTGCTTGATCTCTTATGCATCACCTGAATAGGGGAAAGACAGGGAGGTGAGCTCAAAAGCTCGTGGGTAACAACTTATAATGGAAAAATAAGCAAAACCATTTCAAAGTTTACTGTCATAGAAAATTCTTGTTGAAATCCATAAAACACTTGTTTGTCAAAATTCTCATCATGTAGTTAAATTTATAAACCACAAAACATGAATGCATCAAACTTGTTTATATATCATAAACACATATACACATAAAAAAGGTTTAGGTAGATCCATATTCATGACGCACTACACAATCCCATATAATGGTTCTGTGTAGCCGTAAACTTGAGGGAGTCCTTGAAGGAGCTCCATGCCACTAGCGGGCAGGCGAGAGAAGCCTATTCTTGGGTCAACGTGCACATGACAGTTCTTGGATAGACTACCAAAACCCACATAACATGTATTTCAAAACTTGTTGCCCAAAATGATACTTTTCGAAAACTTGATTTCATATACTTGATATATTTCGAAAACCATTTCCAAAAACATAATTTCATAAACTTGCAATCTTTTCAAAAGAAATCATTTTCATAAATCATCACACAATTCACATATCAAA
>JANKOD010000009.1:38582-66111 GCA_026284645.1 Erythroxylum acuminatum | reverse complement strand
GGTTCTGGTTACCCTGAGAACCGAACCTGAAAATAGGTTAACCGATCCTATAGGTTCTTTAGGTTCAGGTTCAGGTTTAGGTTTGTGAAATTGCCGAACCCTGATGTCAGGTTCAGGTTCAGGTTAGTTATGAACAAGTCAGGTTATCCTACTATGAACATCCCTACTCGCAAGGGACCTACCCGACTTGAGCGGGGATTAGTCTAGGTGTGGATGGCTTAAGAATGTCTTCCCATAATTGGTACCCTTCTAAGACACCTCGTGAAAAACAAAAAAAAAAATCACTTCCTGCAGTAGTTAAGATCAATTAGTCGATCTCCCATTATCAGTTAGCCAATTCCTATTTGACTAGGGCGTTGGCCAGTTACATCCTTAACTAAGCTGGAAGTCCTACTTAGTTAAGTTTTCCAAAAGTATAGAAATACCTTATTTTGATAAACACTTTGATTCAAATATTTTCCGAAGTTTGTTTATAAAACGATTTATACATATAAAAGATTGTACAATGATTGAGCCTCTTCTTCGTTTAAATAAACAAGATAAATATACACGAAAACATACAATGATTGTTACACACGGAATGACTATTTTTTTTCTCCTGGATTATTTTTGGTGTTCTACTTGGCTCTGCTCATTCTAATCTTAAATCACTTAACTCACTTGATCTTTGATATTTTACTTGAATCTTGCAAATTCACTTACTAATATTACTAAAGATAAAAAATATTAATAATAACATCTTTTGTTGTTTAGAATCTCATTTAGTTAAGTAGATTGTTTTTAGCTTATGCATGAATGGATTCACTTGCTTTGTTCAATTTAGAATGAATTTGACAAACTTCCACTTTTTTGTTAAAGTTTTCATTATTGCTGAATTTTTTGTAATTAAAGATTATTACATTAGTTTTGAGATTGATGAATTAGTTGGTTGTTTAATATTCATATTGGAAAGTGCCTATTTAATGTATATGTTGTGTTATTATTATTATTATCTTTGATCACTAAATGAAAATCTTAATAACTCCTCAAAACTCATAGGGTGAGATCCAGATCCCCCACTCCATCACTTTCATCTTCTCCTACTCCTAACTAAAGGAATGCCTATTTTGGTGCAAAGTCACCCGAGTTTAGACCTTTACTTTGCAAGACATGGAGTTTCTACAAATGTTCATTTATAACACCGTAATATGAGGTATAAGATGAGAAACCCTTAAAAAGTCACTTGTACAATGACATCAAGACTATTTACTCTGCATATTTTCATTCACATCCTAGACATTCCCACTTTTGCTCACAAGGTTTCTTAACCAAGCATTTCCGCAAGGAGGGACATAATTCCATACCTGGAGACCAAAGAAAATCCCAAGGATTCCAGAGAATTCAAGAAAACTTGTAGTTGCTCTTTGCAATTAGAAAAATTTATAAAAGGTATAGTACTCAATAGAGATGAAAAAAAGAACATTTTAAGACAGATTTAGGCCTTTTGAAAAAGGTACAAGCCAAGGACACCAATATGTATTACGTATGCCTATCAACTCTATGCTTTTGTTTCGGTTAACATGGAAGAAACTATCAACTCCAATGTAAAGTTTTCGAATGTTTTTGTGTTACATATGACTACTTTATTTCCATGCTTATTGCAGTCCCACTCTTACACATAAAACAACAGTTCATTACGGTTATATGACAATGGCATCATACAAAATCAATTTCTTTTAGCATTTTCCCTCAAGCATCTGGGTAAGGACCTCCTCTACATGCAGACAGCTTTTCCGGACCAATTCAAGACTTCAAAATCTACCATGACGATATGGGAATAAACACTTCTATTCATCTATTCCCCAGAGCTTTACAATACTACAAGGGAAACTCCTTCTGTAAAAGGTCTAGGTTTCGAGAATCACAAGATTCCAGCATGTCATTCCTTGAAGCACAGCTGCAATAAGTAGAAGAGATCATGTCACTCAACAGTACAGTGAATGTTAATACTTCTCATAATTCGACCCACATACCTTAAAGAAATTCTTAAATATTGCCAAGCATTATCAGCCTTGGGATTCATAGAGAGTGCCCGGACATAGTAGCGGATTGACTCTTCATACATACCCTTGAACAAAAGGTTTTGATTTTATAAACAGCTGGTTAGTCGTATCATAAGAATAGATGTTGCTCATAAATGTAATTTCATGTACAAAAGGTATTGACTAGCATTTGTAAAAGCATTCAGCTAAATATTTATGGTCCACCAAGCGGAAGTAATACCTGGTTGGCATAACTAATTCCCATGTTTGCCCAAGCACGAACGTAGTTGGGTTTCAAATCAAGTGCCTAGAAAACCAAACGAGTTTAATGCACAATTAAGAAAATAATACAAAAAAGCTAGCCAGTTTATCAAAGATCATTAGAAAATTTTAGATTTCATCAAAGCCACACTAAATTTTCACATTGCACCAGAAACGCAAAAAGGGGAAATCTGCACATTAGATGATGGAAAAATCAAGTTATTCACACCCTAAATAACCAAAACCATAAATAGATAAACTCATTCTGTTTACTAATAGCAACTAGAGCTGTCGAAGGGCCTGTAGGGAGCTGCAATGAGCCAGAAAAAAGGCTAGGTTTCACTAAATGCAGAAATTTCCCCACTAAAAGAATGGTGGACAAAACACAGTGACGATTATACAAGGAAGGTTATGGAATGGAGATTACACAGGTTAGAGTAACATATTATGAATTGAAATTCCATTACATTAAAAACTTTATCTACAATCAAACACCAGAATCAACGATGTAGTGAAAAATTGATTTCATTACTTTTCTTATTACATTGTACCAAAGACCATTTTAAGGGTAGAGAAAACACAGATTCCGTTGCAAATTGCTTGATCATTTAAGGAAACAAGACGTGGAAGAACATATGTAAAAGCAAAGCCTCCCCTGTGACTCCGCAACGTTCAATATGTTACCACGGACATGCAAAAAGCACTTATAATCAACTAAGAAAGCATTCATAAAACTAAATATTAGTTCTTTTTTTTTCATTATGAGAACTACTTGTATATAACAACACAGTAAAAATTTTTAAGGCCAGCCATTAAAGAACCACTAAGGTCCCCACAGAACAAATTCTACAACCCACTGACTGCTATGTTTTTCTCTTTCGCATTGCAACTTGTTCCTGACAGCAATAACTGTCGTATCAACATAGTTACAGAAAAAGTTTGACTATTTGAAGAAGCCCAGCTAAACCTCCCATGCTCCAAGGCAGAAAAAGGATAAAAGAAGAAAATTCAAAAGCTACTAAATAAGCAACCGCATAAACCTACAATGGAAAAGCTTCATATGGACCAATAGTAATTTGAACTGCTAACATTTTTCATTTCTCAAGTACGCTGCCAGCATTTTTCAGATATATTGAACACAATTCAAATCAATATGAGTCCATAATAATTCAAACCAATACGAGTCCATAATAATTCAAACACATACCTGCTGGTAAGCTAATATTGCATCAGCACTTTGAACACTGTTGGCTTGTGTTGCACCAAGCTTGTTCCAGAGGGAGTAATCTTGTGGCTTGAGTTTCAAAGCTGTCTCAAATGCAGTGATGGCTTTATCGTAGTCCCTGGACAAATTGTACAGTACACCTAAAACTACATGCACATCAGCATCTTCAGGTGACATTTCAGCTGCCTCATTAAATATTCGAGCAACCTGCCACAAGTAAATAAATATTACATTGGATGACCACTTCGGCTAATATATGACATGAGAGAAAATAAGAACCCAAGGTCAGAACAAAATATAATGACTTTTCATGCAAACTCCATACCAGCATACAATCATCATCTTAAAAGACCTGTCTTAAGGGAATCAATACAGGCTATTATCAAATTCTGCAGAAGATTCCATAGTAGATCCCATGGGAGATTGGAAGTGGGTGAATTGGATAAATTGTGTTCACCACAAATATAATATATATCTGGAGGAGTATACATAAAAACCTAGAACCCCTTAAAGACTTGGCTAAGTTCGATCTGCAAAAATTATGAACTAAGTTCTCAAGTTACAGTATTATCTCCAATAAAGTGACAGATGTGGTAAATTGGATAAAAGACAAAATATAGTAATGTCTAATTATCCCAAATCAAACTCATAGCCACTGTGGAACTCGCCTAAGCTAATAAATGCCAATGTCCATCAAAAAGATGGTGCATAGCAACTTATATGTCCCAACAAATATGACTCTGTCCTCAACCTGTACACTAGAATGAGTTACCGCTCACTCCCTAACTTTTTCACAACAAAAGTTTTCTCTGACCAATGCACCATAATCTGCAGTGGAAACCTATCAAACTTGAGTTAGCATAGTTTGTATCTAAACAGATTGGCATATCAATATATACCCAGGAGCCTCTTTGATGTACCACAGAATGAAAGATGCCTCTTCATACATGGAGAAGACAAACTTACATGGGAACTAGAAAGGTGACTATCAGGTCCGTAAAAGTACAATATAAGACTAGCTCACACAATAATCAGAAAGATGACAAGAAGTCCTGTAAACATAAGTTATAAAGGCTTGCCAACCAATCTCTAGCAACTAGTTGGATAAAAAACAACGCCACTAATTAGATACAAGATTGATGATAAGATCATCATAAACAAATGTTACAAGTGATCTTTCAACTTAGACATATCAATCAAGTCACCATAATCATCATAAACAAATGTTACAAGGGATCTTTCAACTTAGAAATATCAATCGAGTCATCTACGGCAAGTATGTCATCATCCAAATAAACTATCATGAGAAATTCCATATGTAGAATGCAAAATGATGTCATCTATAGAACTGAACTCCTACACTGTTGTATTTAATCTCACAAATCATGGGTGATCAAATCTCTTAAGCCTGTGTAATGAATTTGTCAGTATACAAACATAGTTCGACTCCCCATAAAACAAAATCCCGGAACTTGCCCCACATAAACCTACTCTTAAAATTCACCATGGAGAAATATATCTGTAATATCAAGTGATCTAATGTCCAACTAAAAGGGATATCAAGTTAAATGCGGCCAGATCCAACAGGGTAATAGAAGTCATGCCACAGGTAGAGCACTCCCAGGAAATGTCATAACTTGAACAACACCTAGCACAATTTCCACTTCTTAGAGCATAAGGTCATCAAGTACATGTCCAAAACCCCATCTGGGATAAGGAATAGAGTAGAAAAATCAAAGGGAAATTAAGTGTGCTGAGGCTAGAAGAACTGACAAAATCACTAAAAGGAGAAGAACAACAGAATGGAACAAAAAGATAAGAAAAAAACTGAATGAAAGAAAAAGATAAAGAGGTAAGCTCAATGCAGATAATCTGCCGGAGCTATGTAGAATAACACAAATATATCTCTAGGGTCTGAAATACCCAAGAATAGAAACCTTCTCTTATTTTTGTGGAAGTAATCTAATGTCAACACTGATGAAGATTAAAGACTTCACTTTTCATAAACTGTCTAATTTATTTATGTTTCTTATATTTTTTTGGTAACTTGAATAAATTATTTCAAAATAATCCTAAAATTAGAAAATCTCTATGAAGAAGTTTGATTCCACTTTAGGGGTAGAGGTTATCTATTTTATTTATATTTTATTCTTTTGTTTATCTGATAGTTTTAGTATTTGAGTTCAAATTAACATCTATTTTCAAATTAACATCTATAATTAATTAATCTATACAGAGTTAAAGTTTTTCTTAACGGAAAAAATGTCAAAATAGAATTATGATTAGATTACGGTAGATTACTAAAGCCTCTTTATATTTGTAGTCCGTTAAGTTTGGAGGAGCTTGATAATTAGTAATAAATTCTAAGATTCCCATACCTAAGAATGTGAAGCTTTCTTTTCTCTCTGTCTCATCAACACATTTTACAACATGGACTACATAGGTATTCCTTCAACTCTTTACATATTCTGTAGAATAGTAAGGCCTCCTCCAAACAAATATACTTTGCGATAAGGAATCATATTCTAACTTTCAGCAAACAGCTGTTCAAAAATAAGATGAAGCATATCTGATCATGCTACTTAAAGAAAACAAACTTCATCTACTATTTAAGAAAATTAAGCTAGCTGGAACTATTCAATTTTCCACAAGGATATGTTTACAAACAATGTTACTTTGGTGGTCTATGGCAGTCAGAAAAATCAGTAAGGGGTATAATGATACTCACATCAGCATAATACAAAGAATCAGAAAGCCCGGGAGGTGCAAGTGTTCTATACTTTGGGTGATTGCGTAACCATCCATATAAATATTTCAATGCAGCTGCCTGTTCCAACTCTGCAATTTTAATGAGAAGTTATATTTTCATAACTGCCAAATTGAAATCAAACTCAAAAACTTTTGACACCAAAGACTTCGATTACACAGTTGTGATGAAGCTCTCATGTAACGAATATTTTCATTTAAAACTTTGTGACACATATCTTAAAGCTGTGGAAACAACAGTAAATGCCAGTCAACCAGAATTACTAGCAATTACTAACCATTAGTGTGACTCACACCAAGAGCAAGAAGCACTTCTAGATTTGCAGGATCAGCCTCCTGTGCACGCATCATTGCAGCAATAGCCTGTAAATCTCAGTTAAATGAAATTAGAACCTCACACAAAACAATATCTCAAATTTGTTATTCAACAGAAAATTCTAAGTTGACCTCCTCTTGATTATGAAATAATCTGAAAACTTAATTCTCAAAGCTATGATCATGATAGAACTAGTATTTCAGATTACAAGTAATGGCTTCAATGTTAGTACTCAAACAGACTATTAAGTTTTGAAAAGAACATGATATATATGTTAGTCGAAAGCATGAACATCCAGATATTTAAGCAATAGGGAAGAACAAGAGGATCACATCAAAGAGAGGGTTTATAAGCTTCAGTAGGAACGGTTTGTTTATAGAACAATATTCTAGCAATAAGAAGGTATTAGAAAATCATAAGTTTTCTACATGCAAAGGATTTTACTGGAGAAGAAGCTTAAAAATCTGCTGGTCTCTAGATGTGAATAATAATTACTAGGATATCAAGGGATAGAAAGCAGAAGCATAATGCCACCAGATTGGAAACTTAAAGAAGCTTGGGAGAACATGTGATAACACCAAATCCAAAACTAGAAGCAGCTTTGTGAAACAACTGGAAGCGACTGATCCTCCATGAATTTCTTAAACGGAAAATAGAATAGATTAGATTGCATATCTCAATCTAATAATTCAACTCGAAAATTAGAATAACCTGTTGATCATCATCATTCTCCGCATGTGCAATTCCAAGTAACCTCCAACCTTCTGCATTCTCAGGGTTTTGCATAACTTCAGCCTCTAAAGCAAGCACTGCTTCACTCAAAAGGCCCTTTCGGAATAGTTCTTGTCCTTCTTTTAATGGATTTTGGTGACCAACATAAGGATTCATGTCAGAGAACACATAGACACCTCTTGAAGCATCTGATTGTTGTCTGCTAGTTGCTTGCTCATTTAGGTACCTTTAAATTGTTCTGAAGAGTGTCACTGAAAAGGGAATGTACATATTGACCAAAAAAAAAGGGAAACATACATGCATAACAAGAGAAAAATTGCAAGATGAAAATTCCCCTTGACCATTGAACACAATAATATCACCAAAAATGGATGCAAAACAAAAAGTTAAAAAATGAATAAAAAAGGACAGATTGCACAACCACAAGTCTTAATTTGGTGGGATGAAGGGTGGGAGCTGGTGTGACATTTTTTATGTTACTGTTTGTCATGAACAGTGACAGAAGACACAGCTTTGTCATATTTATTAAAAAAAAATTATGCAAATTTTTCCCTATTAGATAGGAATTGAAAATTAAGTTTTATATTGTCCTAGTTTATTCAGGGCTTAAGTCTTCTATTTATCCATTTACTCCTAGGAAGAGGATCCCAAGAAACTTTCTATATATATGTAATCAACCTTACAACGAATGAAGGCTGATTTTTCTACAAAATTGGTATTTTCTTCTCCTAAAAATGATGTTTTCATCCTACGAACAATGCTAGTTTCATAATCCTGTGAGTCATTCTTATAAATATTCATTTTTTGTTTTCTTTATCAGAGTTGCCTGCAATAATCTGATAGTCCAACAAACCTAGCCTAAAATTTCAGCAACCTATACATTTACTTCATCCCTGAAATTTGAATTCTAGCAAGCCTAAGGACAATTCTTTCGACCATCCTACATAATGAAATCTCATGACAATTTTGAACCTCAACACTAGTTCAAACATCAATTACGAATGCATTTTACATTTGAGGAAAACATGTCAAATGCAGTTTTAGCAATGGCATATGACTAAAAGAAAGATGATAAAACCGGAAGGAGGATCAAAATACTTCATAGTAAGTACTGTAACTGATCCAATTACCCAAACAAGTCATCCACAAGACAGAAGCTGAGGTTACAAACAAGTACCAAGAGTCAAGAAAGGTCAATCCGAGGATTGCATGGTTGAGTAGATTTTAGGGGCAGTCGAACTGCACAAGGTTCTTACACGCTTCTCAACAACTTGTTTCTTACAAGTATATCTTAGAAACTAATTTCTAAATGTTATTTCCAATTTATCAATCTTAAAAATTGTTAACTCTACTTACTCATCATATGCATTTGCCCAATTATCAGTCGAACTCTCCCCTAGTGCCCCTTCAACTTGCTGCCCAAATTCGTCCACCCAGTCATTCACATGCAATTTTGAAAACTCGTTTATCCATTGATCATCAGCTGGTCTACTTTGGTCTCCAGAAGTGAACTCCTTCACCCATTGATCAGGCCTATGAGAAAGCTGAGGAAAAAAATATCAGAAAATTAAATATTAAAGAAAGTATCAAGAACATGTGAAAAAGAGAAGATAAGCTTTGTTCTTATTTAAATCTTCTTATCGTCCTTAATCAAACTTTTCACACTTTCCTATGTCATTTCCCTTAATCAAACTTTTCACACTTTCCTATGCCATTTCCCTACCCAAGCTACCACCTGAACCTTCCCAAATCAGAGAAGAATGAGAGAATCGAAATTAATATCTACAGCATTTATCAGATTTAACATGGTGTGCCACGTACAATTTCTGAGAACTATCCACACAATTTCTATAACAGAAACAATCTTTGTAATTATATTGAACAAAGCAATGTAACAAAGTATAACTTTGAACTAGGACTTTGAACAAGTGATAAATTCAAGGCTTTCTATGAGCAAGAGAAAAAATTTAAGTAAAAAGTTGTTTTATTTTTTAGGAAATTCGTAACTTGCCTCATCGTGTACATATTCATCTGCCCAGGAACTCCCACCGTACTGTTGTTGATACTGGGTTGTCCAATCCCCATTTGCAGACAATGTTGCTGGCTTGACTTGATTATCATCAATAATAAGTTCACCACGACTCATCTTTGACACAAACTGAAGAAACTTTGAATTCTATGCACCCCACACCATTCATATAGCAACCATGCAAAGAAAAACCAAACATATTGAATGTTTGTATGATGCAAAGAAAAATAGAGTGCTCATGTAACATGCAGGAAATAGTAACCTGCAGTCAGCATCAATTTCCACGATGTATCTGTGCTCATCACTTGTTTTATAAACCAGGTAAAATGATTAACGATAATCCAATTTCCAGTCATCCTACTACCTGCATTTTTCTAATAAAGTATTGTTTATATTTCGTAGCTTAGTCGTAGCATTCTTAAAACAAATTACTCAATCCCTTTCCATCAAATTAATTTCTGCCAATTCTCCTACTAGTCACATGTTCTTAATAGTCCTTTTGACATTTAGTAGAGCAATAAAATTTCTTATTTTGATTATCCACCAAATAATATCACTATTAGACTTAATAACTCTTAGATTACTACATTGATATTCATCTTTGTTGCGATCATATTGCAGAAATATATGAATAATATTATATTGTTTTGAAAGGCACTTTCCAATGCAAATGTTATCGTTAGATTAAAATCCAAGGATTTGAGAAAATCCTCATATCAAAAACCCCTTAATTTTTTCTCCAGGAAGCTATTACAATAAGTCCCCAGAAAGACTATACATAAATATACATACATACATACATAGATATAGACATGCACACACACAGACACACGCACATATGTATATATGTATGTATGTATATAACCACACATACATAAATACAGAAATATATATTCTTACAGAATATAGCAGTTACACAATTATAGAAATTATATAGTTAATGTAAATATCATAGTTATAGGGATTTAGCATGATTATAGGGATTATTTTCCTAGTTTAAACCTAAGAATTCCTGTATAAATACCTGTAGTATTATTCCAAGTAAAATATAGAAAACTTTTTCTCATTCTTCTTATGGTATCAGAGCCTAGTCGTGTTTCTGGGTCTCTTCCTTAGTTTTTTGTCTTTCGTTTTCTGCCCTATCATAAGGTAGTATACCGACTGTGTGGGTGACACATTTTTTACAGAATTTTTTTCACCTCCTCCTTCATAAGACACTACTGGTGCCGATCAACCATCCCCTAAAATCTGGTCGTCAGATCTTGAGCGCGTGACCCGCACGCACTGCCCAGTCCTAGACGTCGTTTCCAAGAGCTAGCATGTGAGGGCACGTGAGCCGCCGTCTTCTAAACTGATTTCTTCGTTTGGTGTCGCCGCCTCTTTCCCTGTCTAAATATCCTATCAGTTTCGGGATATTGCTGGTCTGTGTTGGTGTAGAAGACAACCGTAGCTCCCCTCTGCTTTTGAGTACTTCTGATTTTCATAGCTCCCTTTTGTTGTGTTTGGTGTGGCTACTGAGATATTTCTATGGTGTTGCTGAATATTTTTTATTTACGTAGTGGTATTTATGTAGTGGAGAAGCATCTTGTTCTAAACAGTCCGAGGTAGGTTTATGTCGTTTCTTTCCTCCTTTATCTGCTTAATATTGTCAATTGGAAAATGGCTGAGAGTAGTGATATGGGTGGAGATAAGAAGACTATTACTGAAATTACGCTGGGCTCATCCAAAATTACTGATAGGAAATTGATTGGAAGGAAAAATTATGCATAATAGAAAAGGACTATTCACAAATTTGTGACTAGTTTAGATTTGGAAGATCATTTAACTAGTAATCCGCCTCCTACGATTGATGTTGTTGCTCGGAAGAAATGGTTAATGGAGGATTATAAATTGTTTAATCAAATCTAAAATACTTTAGACCCAACTGTTGATGATGTTGTGAATCATTGTGATAGTGTCAAAGACCTATGGGAATATCTGGAATTTTTGTATGCTTGCAAACAAGATCTGTCTCATGTTCATAAATTATTGTTAAAGATTTATCGAGAGGACAAAGATGTCGCTCCCTGTTTTAGTACTATTCTGAAGTAAAACAAGCCTTTGAAGAAAAGCGAGCCATGTTTCCAATTGTTGCAGACATAAAGCAAATGCAAGAACAATAGGAGCAGATTGTGGTACAGTGTTTCTTAGCAGGGTTGAGTTCCGAATATGATGTGGCACGCACACAATTGTGAGACGCTTCCTTCCTTTACGAAAGCATATGCCCGTTTGCTTCGAGTTTGTAAAGACAGAGATGTGAAGAGATGTGACTTTTGATATGGTGACCAATGACTTAGCGGCATTAATGAGCAATGTTTCAAATAATAATCGCGGTGGCAATGGTGAGAACAATAGTGGTTCTGTTACTAGGAACAGTGGCACCCCTCAAACCTATAATTATTGTGGAGTCGAAGGGCATATCAAGAAGAATTGTTGGAAACTACACAATAAGCCTCCCAAGTACTGGGGTAAGAATAATAACAGAAAATTTACAAATGTGGCTACTCAGGATAGCATCCTACCCCTTCCTCAGTCATCCTCGCCTTCTATCACGATTTCAGCAGATGAGTATGTCCGTTTAACCAATGCCTATCAACATATTTCAGCCACTCGTGATTTGCAACAGCCATCTCCTGCAACATCAGCTTTGGCTAAAGCAGGTAACCCTGCTACCTGTCTCTCCACCTCATCTCGTAGTTGGGTTATTGACTCAGGTGCTACTAATCATATGACTGGCAACATAAGTATTCTCTCTTATTTCAAATCTACTACTAATTTACCTTGTGCTACTTTAGCCAATGGGTCTATCTCTTTTGTAATTGGGCGTGGGATAGCAAACCCAACAAATTCTCTCCCATTATCCTTTGTTTTATGTTTATCACAATTCCCTTTTAACCTATTATTTATCAGCCAACTCACCAAAAGTCTCAACTGTTGTGTTGTTTTTTATCCCAATTATTGTCTTTTTCAGGATCTTGGGACGAAGCAGATTATTGGTAAGGGGCGTCTAGTGAATGGTCTGTATGTTCTTGATTCAACTTCCAAGACAATACTTCGATCGATTGCTTGCACAAACTCATCTTCCCTTTTGCAACTTCCTTGTCGTTTTGGTCATCCGTCTATCACAGTTTTACGAAAGTTATGTCCTATTCTTAAACAAGAATCTGTCTTGGAGTGTGAAGCTTGTCAATTCGCTAAACATCATAGGGTTTCTTATTCTCTTAGACTAAATAAACGAGTTGAGTCTTCATTTTACTTGGTGCATACTGATGTATGGGATCCTTCTCCTATTCCATCCAAATCTGGTTTTCGTTATTTTGTGACATTTATTGACGATTATTCTCAAGTTATTTGGCTTTATCCTATGAAATCTCGATCAGAATTGTTTACTATATTTTGTGCCTTTCATGTTGAAATTAAGACTCAATTCAACAAATCCACTTGCATTTTGAGAAGTGATAATGCTAAAGAATATGTTTCCCATACTTTTCAATCTTATCTCTCTCAGCATGGTATTATTCATCAATCATCATGTATTGTTACCCCTCAACAAAATGGTATAGCAGAGCGAAAGAACCATCACTTGTTAGAAGTTACCCGGGCACTAATGTTCCATATGCAGGTCCCAAAAGTTCTCTGGGCCGATGCAGCTTCTACTGCTTGTTTCCTAATCAACCGAATGCCTTCTTCTGTTCTTGACGGTCAGATTCCATATTCCCTCCTCTTTCCCTCGTATACATTGTTCCCTCTTGCTCCTCGAATTTTTTGGTGTACTTACTTTGTTCAAAATATGTGACCTCACGTCTCGAAATTGGATCCCAAGTCACTCAAGTGTGTCTTTCTGGGATATTCTCGTGCTCAAAAAGGATATCTTTGTTACTCTCCTTCGTTGGGTCGTTACTTGGTATCTACTGATGTTACCTTTTTCAAGAATACCCCCTTCTTTGGTTCTCCTGTGCCTCCTTCGCACTCTAGCAATTCAGGGGACGATTTTCTTATTTATATTGTCAGTAAACAGGTAGTTTCTCGTCCCTCTTGACCTGTTATTCGTTAGGTTTATTCTCGACATGTGCGTCAGTCTATTAAGGCACCTCCCATCAGCCAGGACATGGACCCGACCCACTCTACTTCATCTCTAGATTCCTCACCACTACCTTATGCTAGCCTTTATCTTCCTATTGCCCTTCATAAAGGTAAACGTGCATGCACTTACCCTATTTCTTCTTTTGTATCTTATCATGCTTTATCTCCCTCCTCCAAGTTTTTTGTAGCCTCCTCAGACTCTGTTGCTGTCCCAACGTCCCTTGCTAAAGCACTGGCTCATGATGGTTGGCAAGCTACAATGAAGGAAGAAATGATGGCCTTAGAGCATAATCATACTTAGGATCTTGCGCCTCTTCCTTTAAAGAAACAGGTTATTGGCTGTAAGTGGGTGTTCACTGTTAAAATGAATCCTGATGGTTCTGTTGCTTGATTAAAGGCTCGATTGGTTGCTAAAGGATATGCTCAGACATATGGGGTGGATTATTCTTAGACTTTTTCTCCAGTTGCAGAAATTTCTTCTGTTCGCCTGTTTATCTCCTTAGCTACCACTTACAATTGGGCACTTCACGAACTTGATGTGAAGAATGATTTCTTACATAGGGATTTATCTGAAGACGTTTACATGAAGCAACCACCTGGATTTGCTGCTCAGGGGGAGTCGAGGGAAGTGTGCAAATTACAGAAGTCTCTGTATGGCTTGAAGCAATCACCTCGTGCCTAGTTTGGAAGATTTAGTATTGTAATGATTGAGTTTGGCTTGCGAAAAAGTGCATATGATCACTCAGTGTTCTTTGCATCATCTAGTTCTGGGTTTATTGGTTGTATATGTGGATGATATAGTGATCACTGGAAGTGATGAAACAGGGACCACAAGGTTGAAAGCGTTCGTTGGGATTCATTTTCGGACAAAAGATTTAGGAACATTGAAATACTTCTTAGGAATTGAAGTTTCTCGCAGTCACAAAGGGATCTATCTATCTCAAAGAAAATATTGTCTGGATTTATTAAATGATGCTAGTTTTATTAAGGCAAAGACGTGATGCGCCTATGATACCAAATGTGAAGTTAAAAGTTGAAGATGGAGACTTGCTTGAAAATCCTAAAAAGTAATGGAAAATTGTGGGAAATTTGAACTATCTTACTATCACTCGTCCTAATATTGCCTTTCCAATAAGTGTTATAAGTCAGTTCATGTCATCTCCTAGAACCTCACATTAGGAAGTTGTTATTCATATTTTGAGATATCTAAAAGGTGCACCAAGACGTGGCATCTTATATCGAAATTATGGTCACCACACTATAGATGGATTCACAGATGCTAACTATGCAGAAGATCTTTCTAACAGGCGCTCTATCACAGGTTACTGTGTTTTTGTTGAAGGCAATCTTGTTTCTTGAAAGAGCAAGAAACAGAATGTTGTATCCTGATCAAGTGCGGAATCCGAATATAAGGCTATGGCACAGACTACCTGTGAACTCATATGGTTATGTAATTTACTTGGTGAGATTGGGTTTGTTCAATCTAAACCAATGAACTTATGGTGTGACAATGAAGCAGCAATCTCTATTGCAAATAATCATGTGTTTCATAAGAGAACCAAGCATATAGAAGTCGACTGTCATTTTACCCAGGAAAAGCTAGAAGATGGATCAATCTCAACTTAACATGTCAAAATAGGGAGCAAATTACCTGATGTGTTCACCAAAGCATTACTGGGGAATCGGGTTAATTATATTTGTAACAAGCTGGGCATGAGCAATATCTATGCTCCAGCTTGAGGGGGAGTGTTACAAAATATAGCAATTACGTAATTATAGGGATTATACAATTAATGTAAATATCATAGTTATAGGGACTTAGCATGATTATAGGGATTATTTTCCTAGTTTAAACCTATGTATTCCTGTATAAATACCTGTAGTATTATTCCAAGTAAAATATAGAAAACTTCTCATTATATATATATATATATATATGATGTGTGTGTACCCAAATATACATAAACATAGAAATATGAGTAATCTTACATGTTTCCAATATCTCAAAAATATTTCCAATTTCAGTACATAAAGATGTGTGGATGAGAATGATGCTGCCACAACATATGGTAAATCTATGTATTTGTAAAGCACAAAAGTAGCACTAGTAATTACAGCTCATTTATATAGTGACAGAAGAGTTGCCACCCATGACCTGACGTGCACCCCATGTTAAAGAAACTTGTTAGATGGCAAAGCATATAAACCTGAAATTTAGGGTCATTGTTTTGAGCCAGTGTTTGAGCAAGCATATGAGTCTGCTCCATTGCTGCCATATTTGAGACATTTGCATGCCTCATCTGACCTATTGATGCCACTTTTTGTTCCTATAGCCATATATACATAAGATAAATTGGAAAAACATCAAACAGAATGATACTTATCAACGTGACCTACAAAATCCATGTAATTACACTGTGAAACAAGTGAATGGTCAAACTATCAAGACAAATTGAACAGATTGCATAGCAAACGTCTTAAAATTAGCTTAATGTATAGATCAAAAATGAGAAAAGAGCTAAATCTAACATAAGAAACCAATATAAAAGAGAATGAAACAGAAAATTTTGAAGCCATGATATGATTGTTGAATGTCACTATTCAAAAAATGTAAAAAGATAGTAAGAAGAAAATAATGAAAAAGAAACTAACAAGGAAGCAACATCTAAATGGAAGTTCCTAGAAAAATGACGTGGATGCAGGAGCACAAAGCTTTAAGCATATCAAAACCCAGCAAGTAAACCTCAGTGGCCCCGAAGAAAGACTATCAAACCTAAAAAAAGTGCACAGAAGTTCACATTTTAATTTTGAATATCACATAGAAGTTGATATATTTCTCCAAATTGTCTGTCATTGCCTTACTTTTCCTCGTATAGAAGTTGCTACAAATAGCTTCATATTAGAATAATCACATTATTTTGCACCATAGTTAATGGTCTGAGACCAACAATGACTGTGCAGCTCCATCAGATCTATCAACTAAAAAGCAGTTTCTGTCACCATAAAGTAAGGACGCCAACTTTTCTACCTGCTCAAATTGTGAGACCCAACCATTGGCACCATATTGTTGTTCAAATGAGTGAGCCCATGCATCAGGATCATCACGCTGTGCTTTGTGTTGGCTGAACTCTTCAATCCACCTGTCATTAGCTTGAAGACCAGCTCTTAGAGGACCTTGAGACTCGTTCCAATACTCCTCCAGTTCCCCCAGTCTTCCAGGAAAAGGTCCCTGTGCTGGGACACTTCCATCAATCTCTAATGAAGACAGCAATGCATTCACCTGATAGAGATAACTTTGTTAAGCTAAGACTCATAGCTTTCCATATTTAATGACATTGAAGTAAGAGAAATAACATTTCAACTTAAAAGAATTAAAAGAACTAACAGATCTTGAAGAAGGAAGAACAATTTTACCTGAGCATTAATATAATCCTCGTTCTGATCAGGGAAAAAGTGTCGTGCCATTATGCTGCTACGGTCGCGTATGCATTTTTTGTCACCTTGAGACAGCCCTAACATCGGAAGGTTGGTAGGACAAAATGGAATTCTTCCATGGCTACTACTAATGAACGAGTGCAAAAAGCTTGACAGAACTGATTGGGGAGACCCTGCAAGGGATCAAAAATGTTGTTTTAGAAGAAGTTAAGAATTTATTCATTATTGTTATGGTCACTATGATTTGATCGCAGTCAGCGCCCTTGCATCAACGTTGGCGTAGGAAACCTTTTATACACAATGGTTATATGGGCTAAAAAGTAAGCTTCTTCCAACAACACCCTTAAAGACACATCCCATAGATTCAATTTTTTTAAGGTAATTGTTATAAACAAAACAAAGGCATCTTTCAAGATATACACATTCTTGTCACTTAAAATTTCATCTTTGAACTGGCTGGCGTACTACCATCCTCACATGCCCATTCACCTATTATAGTGGCTAGCCATCCATGCTTATCAACCCATAATGTGGTACAAGCTCTAGCTCCATCACCTTGTTAATCTCTCAAACCATGCAATTTAAAATCTCTAATACATATGATCATTGGGGTTAAACTTTGGGCAACATTTTAGTTTTCCATCATCACAAAACATGATATACATTAGCGTCTCATCTAAATTAGTAGCAAAATCCCATAGAAACCAACAAATGTTGATGGCATCAGTATCTTAAAATCAACTTCCAAATTGAAAGTTGAGACATTACCATCCATTGTCGGTTGGAGTTGAGCACCAGGTGTGTGATTGAATTGAGGAACATTAGGTTGAGGAGGAAGAACACGAGAATGTTGTATCTCCTCCCATGCATCAGAAAACCTATTTTGATCTGGAGAGCGGAACCCACGAAGAAATTCTGAACCCTAAAACATCAAAAAGATGGGTGACAAAACTTCCAAGTGATGAACAGAACTTGAAGTAAAATGTAGAAACAGAACACCATACCTGAGTATTGGGCTGAGATAAAGAATGGTCAAATTCAGCTCCTGGAAGACCCCTCATAGGGTCGGGAGTGCCCTGATAGAACCCATTCACTGAAGTAGTAGGGGTTGATACAGAGGCTTCATTTAGCCTTTCCTGATTAATGCATACACAACAAGATAATAATGAGTATAAAAACTAAAATCAAGTATTGTAGGTAAAATGTCTCCAATTGGTAGCAAATGATACTATATAATCCAAATATTACAAAATGATACTATATAATCCAAATTTTACAATTTATTCATATTAAACACATGTAAACATTACATGGATAAGTGTCAATTGTCAAAACAAAGACAAAATGGACAAATAAAAGAGAAATGAAACATCAGAGGTGAGTAAACAATGAAACAACAATAAGAAACAACAAAAATTAAATAGTCTAACAATAAAGAAAAACTAGTCAAATGAGCAAAGCATAAATAATAGGGATAACAAAAAGTTCAACCTTTTTTATTTTTTTAATTTCAATATCCAACTTTGCAAAGTTTTTAATTAAATATCCAATTTTTTTAAAATCAGACAAATTAATTCAAAAGATTGTTTTCTTTAACATTTTATTGATGTTACTGATAAAGAAATGTAAAAACTAACATTTAGATGTGAAACTAACATTTAGAGGACTTTCATGGCATATTCTTTTTTGTATAGTTTTTTTATTATCAAATAATATTTTGAATACATAATACCAATATGTTTGTCACAAATGCTCAACAACCATGCTGAGAAAGACGAAGAGCCATGTAGTCCCTTTAAATATCAATCTTCGCGTACTTCGTCAACAACACCAATAAAATATCAATGGAGGTAACTTGTTAACTGAGTTCTATGTTTTTTAAAAGTTTGAGTGCTTAATTGAAAACATTACAAGTATAAAAAAAAATTAATACTTTTTAGTTCCTTATGCCTAAATAATAAGGTAATAAGTCTTCTAATTAACAATAATAAAAAATATGAAAGAAAGAAAACCTGGGTCTTAGAGGAGGAGCCAATAAGAGCATTGGCTAGAGCACCCAGAGGATTGGAAGATGAAGAGGATGAATCAGACACTGCGCATGCTGCTCCTCCCGTAACAAGATCCCGCATCGCCATCTCTATCTCACTCAGTATTTATCTTCTGTTCTTCCCTCTTTTATAGTCTATACAATAATCGGGAATGTATTAGTATTTACGAAAACTACGAGCATAAATACAAGCAGAATTCGTAACCCTATTAAAGCATCCCGAAAGTCAGCAGCTTTCCATGAAATTTGTGTAGGCCAGTACGAGTGAATCAAAGAAAGGAACAAAATTGAGGTTTCGATCTTCGATTCTGATCCTACTGTACGAACCAGAACTAAGAAGTGACCGAGATGACAAAATTTTCAAAATCATACAAAAAACAAGCATGAGGCAGGGGAAAAGAAATAAAATTTAACGAATACACCTGAAGCAAACGACATTAACGACCATTTGAGTGGAGAAACCTTACCAAGATGAGAAATTTGCAGAGTATCTGAGGCGAAAATCAAAGAATAAAGAAGGGATAATTCCTCAACCGTTTGCGGTAAGGGTAGTTTCGTTGGGTGATAGCTGATAGGCGGTGAACTACAGCGACTGATGGTTCAACTCGGAAATAACACCCAATTTCGTGTCGAATTACAATTGTCCTTTTATCTGCTGATTGACGAGGCAGAGGCTTATCCTGGGCAGAACGTGGTCACTGGTCACCTAGGCTTGATGTTGTGTCCTGTTCAGATAAGACAAATCTCATTTAATTTTAATTGATTAAAAAATTTATATAACCTTAACAGAAAAATATAAATTTTTTAAATACTAAGAAGTTGTTTGTCTTCTTTTTTTAAGTTTTTTTGTTGTGATTTTTGTAAATTAAAAAAACGGCCTTTTAAATCGTGTTTAATTAAACTTGTTTGTATATTTCGTTTTTAAAATTTTAAAAATGGTAACTATTTTACGAAAACATAAAAATAACGTTTTCGTAATCTCTAAAAACAAGGTTTCATCTATTTTTTAAACTTTTCTTTTTACAAAAACAAATCATATTCATATTGGTTTCTCTCCTCTGCGTCGACTTCGTCTTCTGTGTCTTCATCGGTGTTGCAATATCTTCAAGTTTGTTTTCACACATGTTTGTTGCATGATGCAATTTATCTTATTTCTCTTGTCTATAACATCAGACCCATCATACTTCGTGCGACCATCAATACTACTTTCTTATTTTCTCTTTGTGTTACTGTTTCGATTTGCATCCACAAAGGTAATTCGTGATGTGGGCATTATTGAAGCATCTCCTTAAATCTCACTCAATTGTCGTACAATGATTGTCCTTAGTTTAAGAGTAATACGAGAGGTTGTTCCTTAACTTTGCAATCTTCGCAAGAGGAAAGTATATCAATAAAAAAAAATTGTCACTTGATCCCAAAGTGGTTAGTGACAATTGTGTCATAGAATTAAGCCATTGCTTTGCTTTTCCTCTCAAAGAGAAAGGAAATAGACACAATCTGATGACATAATCATTTGCTCCATTTATTTTAAACGTATCACAAATCTCTAAAACGTTCAAGATGTGCTCGTTAGGGTCCTCGTCTTGGAGTCCGTCAAATTAGACTGAGTGTTGTACCATTTCAATAATGCTCGAGTTGATCTCAAAATTGTTCGCTTGTACAGCTGGTCTCACGATGTTAGATTTCATGTCATTTAAGTCTGGCCTAGCATAGTTGAACATTGTTTTTGGTTGGTCCACCATATTGTGTGATTCTTCGGTGTCTGTGTGACCTTCTAAGTCCTGTATTTAACGATCTAATTCAAACTCCCTAAGGTTTGTTCTACGATGATTCCTATGTATAATTCTATCTTAAGATCTACGTCAAATAACTTCTTAGTATTACTCCAGGTCATAAACTTACCTGAAGTCTAGCCTATATTAAGGAAATAACCTATCTAATAAAAACAAATTGAATAACCTAAAATAAACAGAAGCAATTAAACAAAGCAAACTAAATCACGTAAAGTAAAAACAAATAAATAAAACATGACAAGCAAATAAAAGTAATGACTAGATTAACAAAACTAAAGTGTTCCTAATATCACAGTCCTCAACAATGACGCCAAAATCTTATTCGACCTTTTTCGTGAGTGGTCAATATTTAATATCGCAAGTGCACGGTATAGTTGTCGCTAGTACCAACAAATACGGGTCATTCCTATGAGGATGGTAAGTACTAGTAATTACTGTTGTTATATTATTTAGCCTACAAATTGATTTTGGTTGAATTAATGAAACTAAAATTAAACAGTTCAAGTAAACAAAGTAACATGATTTAAGCAAGAATTGGCTAAGTCACTAGCTATTTATCGATATCAAATGATTAGTATTTAGGTTTCAAATCCCCCTAAAACCTTAACCAATTGATTGTTTGTCATGCAATTGTGTTGTTGATTTATTGGACCGTGGAGATTCCTAAGGTATGTTAGTTATTGACCATGACTCTACTAACAACTATTTCTAAGATCTCTAACCAAATTACTTGGGTTAAAACTTATAGAGTTGCTTTACCGTATTATGAATCCCTCTGTTAGGTTTGACCCTAATCTAGAAGATTTATGTCATCCAATCTCTAGGATTATAATTAACTCTTTCCAATTATCGTAGATCTATTCAACCTAAGATTTCTCAATCACTAAGTATGAAATCAGATTAAAGTCTAATAAATTAGATTAATATACAATCATAAAATTGATAATAGGATCGCAACAATCAATCAACTCGACTGCATTACCAAAACAATCAAAACATGTCAAAGTATTCAAGTAAGGTTCATTTGATCTATATACTAATAGAAAAATTAGTTATACATTGATGAACATGAAATCATATCCTAAATCTCCCTGATTGTTCTCTATTGCATATTCTAATAATATAGATGACTGATCTTGTGTTCTGATGAATCTCTAGATAAAAACGTTGTGTCCCCTCTCCAAGCTTTGATCGCTTCTGGAATCACCTTTGAAAATCTCAAAACAGTGCTAGCTGCTTTATCCTCTCATTTTGCATCTGAAACATTGCTTTTATATGAAAACCTTAACTTTTTGGGTTATACACAGTCGTATGCACAACAATGCACAGAAACGTACATAATTGGAAATCATTGGATATTGTGAATGTGCACGACCGTGCACTCATTCTAGATTGCTGATTTTCTGTTTTCTGCCGCATTTTCGTCCAAATTCCTCTTTTTTAGGTCCATAAAGGCAATTATCACTTGTAAATACACTAAGAGTATATTAAATACCAACTGATTTTCTGTTTTCTGCTGCATTTTCGTCCAAATTACTCTCTTTTAAGTCCGTAAAGGCAATTATCACCTGTAAATACACTAAGAGTATATCAAATACCAAATATACGATAAAAGTATAAAATATCAAGCAAAATGCATCAAATGTTCATGGTAAAATATATTGAAATATACATCTATCATGCTACCTCTCTACTTGAGTTACAAGATAAGTAGAAACAGCTATTCAATGGGTTGCATCATAGGCTCGAGATCTCTTGGAACTCCTTCATCACTCGGAAGATTAGATTTATTGAGTTTTTCTCAGCTCTACAAAACAACATCAAGTCATCTAGCAAAGCTAGATGTGTGATCTTCATACCTTTACATCTTCATACATTTACTTTTTTTATTTATCTGTAATATTTATTAATAAAATTTTTCTTTATTCTTTCTCTTTTACAGATCACGTTTTATATGCACAATTTTGATGATCCTAGAAATCATGTTAAGAAAGACCTTAAGATTGAGAGAACCTTAAACATGAAAAGAAGACTTCAAAGGAGAATAAAAGATGATGAAGTAAAGATAGCTGTCAAAAATAAAATATCACTGAAGGATTTTACCACTTCAATTGCCAAAGGCATTAGCTCAAGCATTGCGAAGCCTAATGTCCAAGCTACCAACTTTGAAATAAAGCCCTTCTTGTTATCTATGGTACAGTAAGACCAATTTATAGGTTCACCATTTGAAGACCTAACCTACTTTTATCGATGTTTCTAAAATACTGCAATACCTTGAAGCTAAAAGGTGTTCCTTTTAATGACCTCAAGTTTTAGTGATTCCCATTCTCTTTGAGGGATAAAGCTATATGAATTTTTGTCAATGTGTTTTCCTCTATGTTATGTAAGGAACCATATGATAAACTTTGCTTAAAGGGAAGAGAAGTCATTATTTGAGGCTTGGGAGAGATACAAAGAGTTGTTGAGGTCTTATCCCTGCTATAGCTTAGAAAAGTGGCTACTAGTTTAGAATTTTTTATAATGGAATGACCTACAATATAAAGATCTTTGTGGATGCTGCAATTAGCGAAGCTATAATAACTAAGACAGTTTACAAAGTGTATAATCTCATAGAGGACATCGCTTAAAACTGTTACCAATGGTCAAACGAGAGGGCCATTCTTAAGAAGATTCCAAAGAAGTACAAACTAGATGTTTTAAATCTTCTAGCTACTAAAGTAGGAACTTCTGCCACTTTTGCACACAAAACCTACACAAGCCCTTATAGGTCCCGTGTATCCCCAGTTGTTTTTTTTTTGTTTCCAAAGAAAATTAAATTCAAACAACATGCCCTTTTATTACTTATATTGTCCCACGTATTAACATTATAAGGCACTACATGGTACTATATAAGTGATATGTAGGGCACTATATAAGGCGTACACCTTTGTATTTTCTCATTAAAAACTATGTTATCTCTAAAATTTCAATTCCTCTTTTAATGCTTAGAGAGATAAACCACCCTTATCCCTCTTAAATCAGAAATAGAATACCTTAATACATTTATTTTTATTCACCAAATTTTTAGCTTCATCTAGGTATTTTTCTATAACAACCCTAATTTTATTAGTTAAGTGCATTTTAGATTACCTAATACTATAAATTGTGTCTTGTATTTATGTGATGATTATATTTCCATTATGCATTATTTTTAGGGGGATATAACTATGAATCAAGTGAATTGAGACTTATATGTACATTATATGGTTGGAAATCCTTAATATGACTCATATCGGTTACTTTAGTGCCTTAAATTTAAGGGAATAGTTAGTTTAGGCTCTATAATAAACTAAAAGACATAGGATTGATATTTTAGTGTTATAGGCTGTATGAGATCATTACAATACGCATGACTAATGGAAAACCATCACAAGAGTATTATAGGTTGATTGCATTATACTTAGTGGCTCATTCTTTTGTTTGCATACTTTTACTCTATACTCCATCCTTTTGCATTCATACGATATCATTTATCATTTTAGTGATCTTATTTATGTTTTTCTCTAAATATCACACTATGGTGCGGAATTAGGGATTACCTAAACCACTTAGGACACTTACATAGCCAGTAGCACGTAAGAGGACCAGAGTGGACACCACTAACTCATTTCATTGATTAGGACATCCTCAAATAGGTTAATCTCACCAACGGGGTATGCGAGATAATTTCATTTGATAGGTGGTACAATGTCATTAGTTATCATGATCTAGTCTATCACTAGCTTATGTTAGAGCTTATATGCACATTGGAAGTAGACAACACAAGACAATTATAGGTAGACATATCAGTTCTTAAGTTTTGACTGAGAGATGTGGACCACAATTTATGTAACATCCCCGATCATTTGCTTACAGATATTGTCCGCTTTGGGCCTTGGCCCAACCAAGCCCTCACGGTTTTGCTTTTCCCGAGGGTTTCCCAAGAGGTCACCCATCATAGAACTACTCTCATCCAAGCACATTTAACCTCGGAGTTTCGATGGGATCTGGTGCATTAGGCCATGGAAAATGCGTCTGTAAGGGAGAGGTATCTGTACCCTTATAAGACGTACTTCGTTCTCCTCTCCAACCGATGTGGGATCTCACATTCATGGCCTTCAACTTGTTATCCCAGTTCACAAGCTTTATAACATGCTCATGAACACCACCCACTCCATCATACTTGGTCTTAGATAGTAAAGACAAGTAATTAGACTTTTCAGTCTTATCAAACTTCTGGAATTTTGAACCAACAGCTTTGAGATAACTTTTGGCATTATCAGTTTCTGTGAAGCTCTCTTTAATATTCTTCTCCATTGTGTACTTGATGGTCATCAAACAGACCTTGTTAGAACGAACCCACTTATCATATTTAGCTTTATTTGCAACGGAAGTCTCAGCAGTGGATTGTGCAGGCTCATCCTCAAGGAGAGCAACATCAACATTAGAAACCGCCAAAAAAGATTCAAGGATTCAAGTCAGTCCTCATAATTGGTTCCATTCAGCTTAATTAAAGAATTCAAAGTTGGAAATTGATACAAAGCAGGGAGATTTAGCAAATGTATCAATAACTAGAAAAATTGAGCAAACAACATAGCTGGGTTCTCATGCAATTGCAATCCTGCCTAAGGGTCCCAAATTACAAGACAGATCACCCAGAACATTAAATTATGGCCTAAAGCTAATATCGATAGGATACTGAAAAATTAAAGACATAATTTAATGAATTAAACAAAGCATAAAAAACTACATTGATAAAGATAAACCGATAGGGTAAATGCATCATTAAGATAGTATCTAATGTATGCCCAATAACAACATCACAATAACATTTTGTAATAATTGGTCTCACGATAGGCAAGCTCACAATTACATAAAGTAAATGACAATAGTCTTATAACATATTCCAAGATTTCCCCATAGGTGCCAGTTAGCACCACAATTACAAAATTAACCATAGTAATCATATAATATAACATTATATGCATAAATGACATCCAAAATTAATTTTGGTGCATAACTATACTGCCACTAAGAGTACACAAGACTCCACAAGCCCAAAAACTACCAGAAACAAGTACAAAAATTTTCAAGATAAAATTCGGAGAGTACAATATCTTTTTATTAATTTTAAAATTCAAAAAAATAAAATAACTATTATTAAAAAATTTCAGAAAAATACCATAAATTAGAATTGGGCAAATGGAGCAAATAGGAAAAATTTGGGACAAAACGGCCATGGGAGCAGGCCACACGTGCCTCCACCTGCCATCGCCGCGTGTGGGGAAGGCCAGACGGGTCGGATGTTGTCTTCCTCGTCCGAAACCCTGGAATTCGGGTCATTCAACCTGGTTTGCGACCCGGTTTCGAAAATAACCATATCTTGCTCGATTTTGATCCGTTTTCAACGAAATTGGTGTCATTAGATTCAGAATTTAACGGCTATCAAAGCCCTCAATCAATTTCATGAAAAAAGCTCCTGAAAAGGTTCGGAAAAAATTAAAAAATAAAACGGTTTTCAAAAAAGGGACGGTTCGGTTTGGTTCGATTTTTGGGTTTTTTAAAGAACAAACAGAAAGTTCAACATACTTACCACACGATCTAACACCAAATCAAAATAAATCAACAACAACAAAATAGATTCCAAATAAATCAATTAACAAAACCGAAAACCCCAAATTCCATGAAAATAAACATCTCAAAAATTGTTGAAGATTAATTCAAAATTTGAAGTTGTTTAAATTCCTTTAGAATAGGTCTTAGAATAAATATTAGATTAGCTTTTATCTTATCTTATAAGCTAGATTTTGTAGCTGAAAATTCTATTTAGTTGTTGGTATTTTATCTATATAAGATAATCAAGTTCAATAATAAAATTGTGAGAGTGTTATGTTTTGTTCAATCTTCATCCTTCATCTTCTTTATCTTCAAAATTCCAACAAATTTTGCTTCCCACCTTTATCTGTGAATATACGGTTTGTTTTCACTTAGGTTTTCTTCTATTTCTGAGTCATATCCATTTTTGCTGTACGAAGAAAACCAAAGCTGATTCACAAGTCCCTATCTTTTTGTTTATGCAAGAAGGTTGATGACTGTAAGTTGACATATAGAACGCTCCAACTGGTTGCTCTTCTTACCCTAACCCCTTGCCTAGTCCATATCCTCATGGCGTCACCTCTTCTAGTCCGCTTCCCGGAGGTGTGATGCCATCTCCGGCAAAAACTTCTACACCCAAGAGATTCTTCAGACGGCCATTTCCTCCACAGGTGTGAGCTATCGTTTGTATGTTGTTAAGATGGTATCTATGTAGCACGGACACGGCAAAATGGAGCCGTGTCCGCGTGTCGGACACCCACTGACACACGATGTGTTGGAAAATAAACGCAAGATCGAATCTAGGCGCAGCAGAATGAATTTAAAAATTTTCCACAGAATCAACTTTAACATAATTAAATTCGAAACATAAAACAAGAAATTTCACAAATCAAAACTAACCTTTTCCGATTTTCGATACAATATCCTACTTCTCCGAAATTGTCAATTCCACGAGCCGTTCAATCGTCCGGCCTCTAACGGTATCCACAGATCTTTTTCGGAGAAAAACTCAAATCAAATTTGAGAGGAAAAATCGTTAGAAGTGCTAGCCTCATTTGTTTTCTAATTTTTCCTTTTATATGAAAAATCTTATTTTTCATATCCTTGGATTTTATTAAAATTACAATTAAAGTCAAACTTTAATTATAATTATTAATAAATCCTTATAA
>JANKOD010000009.1:13520-28598 GCA_026284645.1 Erythroxylum acuminatum | reverse complement strand
ATATTTAACCACAACTCATCATTCATAATTTCCTTCTTTCATTTCCATAGCAACTCACTGATGTGTATATATATATATCAACCATTCATGCTCAACATTCATCATAGTCATCCATAAACAAATTTAGAATTCAAACCATACACAAATTCCATACTTTACACCAATGGAAAGATAAAAACATAATCTAAAACTTTCATGAAGAACTTCAAAGCAATTTCAACCTCTAGCTAAGTCAATTTTTCAATCATAGTTTCTGCCCTGTTAAAAAATCACCTAAACAATATCCAAACTTTCAAATTTCATATCCTCCAATTTCCACAACCAAAAATGACATATTATACATAATTTTAAAGCTATACAATTTCTCAATAACTTTCATGTAGACCATTTACTCTAATTCAGACCACATCAGTACAAAAATTGGCCTCAAAGCAGTCCACACAAACTTACTCCAATGATCATTTCCAAAAACAAAGCAAAATACTACTTAAATTCAAATGATCATAACTTTCAATCCCGATATCGAAAAATATCATATTTTATGGCAATAGAAAGCTCTCAACAGAAGCTACAAGTTTCGTGAAGATCATTTTATCAAATTATGCCTAAATCAAGCCAGAAAAATTCACAAAGATTTCAACTTAAAAAGTCAACTCTAATTCTATTCATCCCAAAAAGTCAAACTTTCTTAATTCTCCAAATTCTCACACTTTCATTATTTATTTCTTACTTTTCAATTCCATTTACACTCAAAACACCCATTCAAAATCTCACTAAAAGATCGGGGTCCAACAATTTTGATGCTTGGAGAAGAGAGTGTCATGAGTGAAGAAGAGAGCAAATGAAGAAGATGAAGAAAAGAAGCAAGTGTCGTAAATGGACAAGTGAAAGACCATAAGATGGTTTTTAAGTTGAGTAAAAATTCGTGAGTGATACTTGTCACTTGCCACTTGTCATCTTATTGTGGTCTATAATTGGTTCCTTTAAAAAGCTAGTCTATTTGTCTCCAATTTTCAACCCAATTTTCTCTCAATTTTTAATGACACTTGTCATTAAATCTTAATGTCACATATTAAAATTTCTACTGCCATTTGACATTTATTTCTACTACTATTCATCAATTATCTTGCCACTTGGTATTTTTCCTAGTCTAAAAATACCCAAAATTTCATAATTTTTCCAAATTTTCACTAAAAATTTTGAGTCTATAAATATACTCTCCAACTCAACTTTAAGACACATAATCCATAATTCACATTATAATTGAATTAAACAATCATTTATACCTGGAAAATGTCAAATGAGTGCTTGAACAATTCATTGTAATGTGTGCAATAATTAAATTCACGTGTGTGTATGCTAACATTATGCGGGAGCATGAAATGCAATTTTCTAATCTCTCATTGCTATTTCTCAATTACAGAAATCTAGGGTTCTAACCCGTAGTATAGAAACGGGATGTTATCCCAAAAGCTAAGGAGAAAGAAATAGTTAGGAAAACCACCGATAGAAAATCAAAGAGGAAGAACCTCAATCCCCTCTTAAAAAAATCTATAAATTTCATCACATGGAATGTGAGGGGTATCAATAACCCCAAAAAGTAGCAAATGCTTCATGATTACATACATATCAAAATGCTTTATTTTATTAGTCTTCTTGAAATTGAAATAAAGAAGTCCCACTACCAATAAGGACCATGGTTTATCCAAAAAAGTTGGGATTCCATAAGCAGCCATGATCTTCATCACAATGGAAGAATCCTTTTTTTTTTTGGGACTCCAATGAAGTTGAGGTTTATTAACACTCAAGGTCATATTAATACACACACTACCAGGCAACCCTTATCAGGTATGTTATAAGAGTATATATTACTTCCCTAGACTTTGACTTTCATCTAAGGATTTTTGAAGGGATTTGACGCTATTATGGGTAGGAACTCAACTCCATAGATCTTAATGGGCGATTTTAACTACTTACTCTCCCAACAAGAAGTTCAAAGAGAAAAAGTTAAGCACAATTCCTTTAATATGTGTCTGCTAAATTGCATTGGAGACATAGAAGTTATAGACCTTAGATTCAAGGGCAATCTTCTAACATATTCCAATAGATAGATCGAAGAGTGGCTGGTCAAGAAAAAACTCAAACCTGCCTTGGTAAATTCCAATAGTCTCACCCCCATTTCCTCTAAGTCATGTTTACTTTAATAACCATTGATGTTCATATCACTGTCTAATAAAAATTAGCCTTAAACAAGGCCAATTTCACATAACCACTCTCTTTAGATTTAACAATTACTTGATCCATACCTTGGGTTTTCAAAAAGTAGTGGAAAAAGAGATGAGCAAGGAAGTTATAGTTTACAAAGCTTACAATTGTGTGGTGAGACTAAAAGCAATAAGAGAGGAGCTAAAATTCCTTAACAACAATGCTATTGGAAACACTAACACAATTAAAACTCGATCTCTAGTTGACTTAACCAAGATTCAGAATTTAGTCTACAATTTCCCTAATGATGAAGCTGTGAAACAATATAAGAAAGTAGTTGTTGCCAAATACATGAAAAACTTGGAAGCTCATTACTCTTTGATTAAACAAAAGACTAGAATTGTTTGGCTCAAAGAGGGCGACAAGAACACAAAATTCTTCCACAATGTGAGCTAGGGTTAAAAACCCAAGGTCGTTGGTTTAGAATGATCACTTGAAATTGTGTAAGAGACATAGTTGCAGTCTTCTTCCCTATTCCCATAACTAATAAGTAAGAAGCATTGCTACCAGCCACTAAGAGAATATGCATAAAGTAGCTAATTCAATTATGGCTAAAAGGTACCTAAAACTTATTACTTCTCTTCAATCCATAAGCAGTTAACCAAAAGGAGTTGAAGGCAATAACATTGAATCACTTTAAGAACCTGTTAAGGGTGGAATTTCACTCAACTTATCCATCATTAGACCTTAACAACCTTACCCCTCCAGGATAAATCAAGATCAATCAAGCTCTTTACTTAGGAATTTCATAAATGAAGACATTAAGGAAGCTCTCTTTAGTTTGGGGCTTGACAAAGGGCCTGGTTTGGATGGCTTCAATGCCAACTTCCACAAAACTTGACCCCTCATAGGTAACACCATCATTGTAATAGTCCAAAAAAAATTTCACCCAGGGTAAACTTCTTAATTAGCTTATATAAGCTTGATCCTTAAGTTCCTAAACTATAATTCTTTGGTTGACTATAGACCAATCTTATGTTGTGATGTTGTATACAAAGTGATTTTTAGGGTGATTGTTTTTGGATTCAAACATATTCTTAACTCCATTATTAATCCTTATCAATAAGCATTTCTAAAAGGAAGAATAGTTGGTGATAAAATTCTTTTGGCCCAAGAATTTTTCAAAAATTACCATGCGGATAAAAGCATCAAAAGTTTTACTTTTAAGGTGATTTAAACAAAGCATTTGATTTAATGAGTTGGTCCTTTCTGGCATCCATTTTGAAGGCATGGAACTTTCTAGAGAAATTTGTGGAATGGATCAAACAATGCTACACCACACTATCATATTCCATGCTTATTAATGGGAACCTACTCAAATATTCAAATTTGCTTTCTTGTTTACAACGTATATGGAAACATTATCAAGAGTAGTTGATTCCAGAAGAATAGAGGAATATAATTTCAAGTTACATCATAAATGTGAAAGATCCCAAATATAAGTTTGTCCCTTGCAGATGATCTCCCCCTGTTATGGTTACAACTTTGAATCAATTAGAGTTTTTTTTTACTAGCTTTGCAAGACTTTAAACTCATGGCAGGGCTAAGTATTAATCCTAACAAAAATAGCTTCTTTTCATCTACAGGAAGTGAAGGAATTTCAAACTTTATCTCGGCTAATTGTGGATTCACTCAAGGTAAATTTCCTTTAAGATATTTTGGCATTCCCATTTCCACTAAGAAGCTAACTAAGAAGAATTACCATCACTAATAGAATAAATTAAAAAAATGCTAGGAAGTTGGTGTAATAAAATTTGATTATTTGCTAGTAGACTTCAATTGATAATTGCAGTCCTTAACCAAATGCAGATCTGTTGGGTTTGCCAGCTACATTTTCCCACTAGCATCATTAAGAACCCAAAAATAATTATGTGAATTCCTTTGGTGTAGTAAGGAAACGCATTCTTCAAGAGCTAAAGTGAAATGGTCAAGCATTTGCTACCCAAAGAACCAAGGTAGGTTAGGAATTAAGCCTCTGAGAATTTTAAATAAGATGATGATGCTGTAAAAGGAATATGGAGACTCTTAGGTAATAAGAGTCGATTTGAGTGAAGTGGATCCACACTTGGTTATCTAAGAGACACAAGCTTCTAGGATGTGCAGATTAAACATAACTTCTCTTGGACATCAGGAAAATGAATAATTAGAAATGGTAAAAAAAAAAAACTTTGTTTTGGTCTGATTATTGGCATGAAATGGGACTATTTTTTCTCTCTAAGAGATTCATTCTCGAATTTAGCTAAGGTTGAAGTTATAGTCAACGGGAATAATTGGGTTTGGCCTTAACATATCTAGCGAAGATTCTCTGAAAAAAGGAATCAAATCCCCAGCTTGCCACCTAATCAATGGAGGGAGGATCAATGGATCTAGCAAACACAAATCCAGTCAATTCAATAATCATTTATGTCTAGAGATATTTGCACCGAACTGTGAGGGAGGTAACTTTGTATGACCTGGTTTTGCAAGAAACAAAACTTCCTTCATATTATGGGTAGCAATTGGGAGGAGATTAAACACCAAAGATATAATCAAATCTGTAATCTCAAACAAGTCATGTGAACTAATTGGATTTGGAAGCAGACGCAGATTATTCAAGGCTTTGTTGCAAATCAAGTTGGTTGAGGACGAGGGAGGATAGGAGGAAGTATTACTCATCTATGGTTATTCATGTAATTGTGGCAGCTAGTTATTGCTGCAATTTCTCAAATTGAAGCGCAAACAGCTAGTAGTGCTTGGCCAGTAATGATGCTTCTGAACCTTACAAATTTATCCTTTATGGTTGATAAATATATTATTTCCATTTTTTTAAAAAAAAATATGTGGTGGTAATAAATAACACTTTGTTAATTATAATAACACGTTGTCAATTTGGGATTAATAATTAATTATAACACGTTGGTCGAGGCTACTACTCTTATCTATAGACATGGGACATGGTTACAATTAATGCGATGCCTCCTCTGATGATCAGAGGTAACGGACATGGCGTCACCAGCAAGACCATGGAAATAAGCTGGGTAACGAGAAAGGAGAACGGAAAGAGACTGTTAAAACCAAGAATACCCATTTCCATATCCACCAATCCGTCGCAAATAAAGCTCAAAGACCTGATGGATCTTTACGGCAGCTGCAATCACTCATGCCATCGATTTCCAAAACTAGACCCCAGAGGAAAATTCGTAGAAGCTGTTGATGTTAAGAAGCTTGGTGTGGCTATCTCCCACAGTTTCCTTCTTGTGTCCGTCTTTTGCAACCCAGAAGATGTTGGAATAGGACTTGTTAATGATAACTATTCTTCGTACAAATCTCAAGAAGAAGAAGACCCATGTCCGCTGCCTCCTCGTTCGCTAGATTTCTTCAGCAAACTGAAACAGCCTATCATGCCTGTGGTGTCGCCTTCTGACAGCAGACTCGTGGGTTTTGGTCGCGCTGTTTCTGATGTTGGATTGACTGCCTCGATCTACGACGTCATGGTACTGCTTGCTTGCAATTGTTTGTCTCGTTTGTTGGAGGATTCTTTACAAGTTGAAGTTTCCATTATTTGAATTATATTTCTTCTCCTTTTGTTGCTTACTCTCTTCCTCCGCTTTCACTTTGACTTGCCTCATAATCAATGTTTTAAATAAGTTCTTTCAATGCTTGTCAGGTTTTACCTTCGATGCGGAGAATGGGAATTGGTAGCATGATAGTCAAAAGAATCGTAAGGTTAGTTTTCTTATCTTTTTTCATGGCCGTGGGGGTGATTAAGTTCGAGTGGTTCAGCGCAGGCCTCAAGCGTCCAATGCTATTCATGTATGAGAATTGGCTAATTATAAGAATAAAAGCTATAAGAGAAATTTTAACAAAGAAGTGGTAGGCAAGAAATTGAGCTGGAGAAACTTCCCCTTATTCATCCACGAATGAGCCTTTTATACACAAGAGGACATAACAAATTATCAGAGAACAATGTCCCACTATAACCTAGTAACGACCCACTAACTAACAACCTACTTACACAAGTTAATCTCCGAAAAATCTACTAGCACAACTCAAACAAATATCATGTCTTCTGACTTAAATCAAATCCTATCTGACACCAACTTACAGTCGAAGATGTAACACTAAATTATAATTTCTACATTAATCTCTTAACACTCTTCCTTAATGTAGAAATCACCAACACCTAATAGATCTCTCAAATACATGAATTTCTTTAATGGTAATAGTTTGTTAAATAAATCTGCAACTTGATCATTGGTATCACAATAGTCCATCGTAATTTCTCTTGTAATAGTTGATTGATTGTCACAATAGATAGCAGTTGCCTCTACTTGAGCTTGCTTTATGTCTACCAAGATCCTTCGCAACCAAACTGCTTGACAAGTTGCTGCTGTAACAGCCATATTTTTAACCCTTGAAGATGATAGATATGTAGATGGTTGTTTCTTTGAACTCCACAAAATAACACATGTGCCCATAGTGAACTTATAGCCTGTAGTACTCTTTTGATCTTCAATGCAGCCCCTTAAATCACTGTCTAAGAAACCATACAACATGAAATTGTTTGTTGCATTTATACCATATTCCCCAAGAGTTTGTTCCTTTCAAATATCTCAAGATTCGTTTTGCAACACCCAAGTGATTCTTGCTAGGACTTTGCATAAACCTGGATAGGAGATTTGTTGCTTGCATAATCTGGTCTGTTGTTTGTGAGATGTAGTAAACATCCTTTCAAACGCTTGTATAATTGAGCTTCAATTTTTTCACTCCCATAATCGAAGCAAAATTTTTTATTGGTACACATAGGAGTACTCATAGGATTGCAATCCTTCAAATTGAATCTCTTGAGAAGATAATGAACATAATTTGCTTGAGAATTTAAAATTTATGCGTCCCATTGCTTGACTTCTAGTCCCAAGAAGTGATTCATCAAGCCTAAATCAGTCATTTCAAACTAATCTAACATCATCTTTTTAAACTCATCCAATAATACGTCACTATTACTGGTATTAGATCAAATCATCAACATAAAGACAAACGAAAAGATTTTCAATCGTTCCTCTAGTTTTCACATACAAAGTTGGCTCACTTGGACTTTTCTGAAAACTGTTTCTACATAAATGTCCATCTATTCTTCTGTGCCAGGCCCGAGGTGCTTGTTTTAGTACACATAGTGCTTTTTTCAGACAATAGACTTTGTCTTCATGACCTACAATCTCATATCCTTTTGGTTTTTGAACATACACTTCTTCCTCCAAAGTTCTATGTAGGAATACTACCTTCACATCAAACTGATAAACCTTTCAATTAAAATTAGCCGCAATAGTTAGAACAGTGCATATTGTATCAAACTTTGTTACTAGAGAGAAAGTTTCCTTAATGTCTATGCCTTCTCGTTGCATGTACCCAAGTGCAATCAGTCTTGCTTTGTATTTTTGGGTAGTTCCATCAGCATGGAACTTAATCTTGTAGATCCACTTTAGCCCAACAACTTCCTTTGCATTTGGAAGATCAAGTAGCTCCCACATCTTGTTTCTTTCTAAGGCTCTCATTTCTTCATCCATTGTTACACGTCATTCCTTAGACATTATTGCTTCTTCGAAGTAGATTGGTTCTTCAATTTGAGCAAGCTGACATTGTTCTGTGCTTCATAAATTTCTTGCAAGGATCTCCATTTCCTTGGTGGTGAATCTGATGAGGAAGAGCTTGGTGAGGACAACTTTGAGACATTAAATTGGCTTTCTTTTGATGTGGATGATTGAGGGGTGCTTACTATAGAAAGATTGGAACTTCCATTTTGATCTTCTTCTCTTGTGGGAGCATCCAGAGATTCACTATCTTCAAGTAATGTTCCTAAAATTGATTGCATATTCTTCCAATCCCAGCTATTTTTCTCATAAAAAACATCACGACTTATTAGCAATTTTTTGGTGAGAGGATTATAGAAACAATATTCTTTAGTGTTGTTACTATAAGCCATGAAAATACATTTGATGCTATTTTCATCTAATTTTTCTCTTTTTTTGAGATCAAACGTGCACAAATGCAGTGCAATCGAAAACTCTTAAATGAGTTACTTTAGGCTTCCAACCATACCATGCTTCAAATGGTGTTTGTTGATTCAAAGTTGTTGTAAGAGATCGATTAAAAATGTAGGCTATTGTATGAATTGCTTCTATCCAGAAATTGTTTGGAAGATTTTTGGCTTTCAGCATACTTTTTCCCATCTCTATAAGGCTGTGATTCTTCCTTTTTACAACTCCATTTTACAGTGTTGTGTAGCTAGCTTTTAGCTGTCTTTGAATCTCACATTCTTCACAAAAATTATGAAATTCCTTAGAGAAAGGCTCTCCCCCACAATTGGTTCAGAAGGTCTTTATTGGTTGCTCACTTTGTTTCTCAATGTATGTTTTGAACTTCTTGAAGATAGAAAAAGCTTCTGATTTTTTCTTGAGAAAATTAACCTATGTCATTACACTAAAATCATCAACAAATACTAAGAAATACCTGTTGTTATTGAGGGAAAGTGTCCTCATGGGCCCACAAATGTCTGCATAAATCAGCTCTACTAGTTTTGTAGATCTTCTTGTTTTCCTTTTTGGAGAAAAGTCACAGCTTTTACATATCTCATTTACATCCTTACGAACCAAGCAAGACTCCCGTTGATTTATCTTTAAACACATAGCAAGTAGAATCTTCAAAAATAAGTGAATAATCACCTATCATAAATTGCCGTACGCTTAAACAAATTTGAATCCAAATCAAGAACATATAGTATATTCTGAATACAATTCAAGCCAAGAGAGTTTAGCATCACAATACCTTTTCTTTCTGCCATACATATTGTTCTATCACCTATTGTATTTCACTTCTCATGTGATTACTATAATTACTGTCGATGTACCAAACTTCTGGAGGACTTTCTTTAGATGAAAAACATACAAGGAAAAGACTCTCACTTTCATCATCCTCTTTCTCTTGGGCTAGGTTGGCTTGTTTTTCTTTAAGCCTATAGAATCTGTCTATGTGCCCGTATCTCTTGCAACAATAGCATTACTTTGTCTCTCATTTTCACCTTTGTCAATATTTCTAAACTGCTGGTTATTCCCATTGGATCGACCACTGCTTTTGATTCCTCTTCTTCCCCTTGAGGAATTTCCACCAGGTGATTTGTTGAAGTTACTTTTATTACTTGATTCACTGACATCTTTTCCATTTTGTGAAATCTGCATCTTACTGTAGAAAGCATTCTCAACATAATTATTATCACATTTCTTCATTCTATCTTAATGAGAATAAAGAGACTCTTGCAATTCATCAACAGTTAATAGTTGTAGATCTTTTGACTCTTCAATTGCAACCACAATATGATCGTACTTTTTAGGTAAATTCTTAAGAATTTTCTCAACCACCTTCTGCTCACTTAAAATCTCACATATTTTCTGATTTGATTAACATCAATTATGGTGGAAATATATCATAGTTAGTACCTTGAAAAATTGGAATTGAAGGCTGTGAGAGGTTTACTCTAGCATCATTATTGGCCATTTGGATGTGCAACTCGGCTCTGGTACCAGATGTAAGAGAATATGCTAATTATAATAATAAAAGCTATAAAGGAAATTTTAACAAACAAGTGGGAGACAAGAAATTTAGTTGGAAAAACTTTAGTGTATTCATCCATGAACCAGACTTTTATACACAAGATAACGTAACAAACTATTAGAGAACAATGTCCCACTACGACCGAGACCAACCCACTAAATCACAATCTAACGACCCACTAACATAAGTTAATTTGCTAAAAATCTGCTACCACTACTCAAACTACCATCATGTCTTTTGACTTGAAACAAATCCTATTTGACTACAACTTACAGCAGAAGATGTAACACTGGATTATAATTCCTACATTAATCTCTAACAATTCTTTCTGCCAACTTAGTTTTAGCCATCCTCATCGTACATTTTGCTTTGAGTTCAGGTTGTTTTTGTTTCCAATCAATAAAGCTTGCCATCATATATTATCGATCTACTTGTGATGCTGTAAATAGTTTCATTCAACGCAAAGCTTTCCCATTGTATCTGAGCCTAACATCTAGACTTTAACCGTCCAGAATGCTTACAAGTAGAGACATATATGACATCGCAGTCCTTTGTTCAGCCAATGAGAGGTAACCTAACCAACAGGAGCTTTTCGTTATCCTTGCAAAACCATAATATGTTTGTGAACTCTTACAAATTCATGACTAGTTTTTACTGTGCGTACACAGTTAATAATTAATTGTGGTTTCTTTAGGCTTTTCTTTAAAGCATGTGGATTTGGAGATGATATTCTAGGCTCCACAACGATGATGTACACGAGGTCCTTTCCCATTTATAGTGAGGGCGATCAGATGATTACATATGCAGGTCAAAACCAGTTGTTAGCACCGCCAGAGAACCCTTCTAATCTTATTGATTAAACTGTCAAAGTTGACACGAGTTCTACTAAGTTATTATCCAAATTATCACTGTGGAAATGTTCTTGTTTAAATTTAGGCATTGGTTTTGTTTGGTTGTTCTACTTGAATCTCATTCTATTCAGATTCAGCTGGAAGTTATTCTAAAATGCAAGAAACTGGTTATTGGTGACTGGTTACATTCAGTTAGTGGCATCTAGTGAATCGTCCATCCAGAAAATTTGGAAAACTTCTTCAGATTCGAATGAGAAAGTAATGCTTATTTTTCCTTCGGCTCTTCATGTCACTCAGAAAATGAATGGAGGTTGGCTAAGTTAGGTTAGGCCCTAAAGGTCACATTCAAACCTTGAATACTTGAAAGGTGAGTTTAAAAGCTTTCCACTTATCTGTAAACTGTAAGTGAACCAAGTACCTGCAAACTAGCTAATAATCTTTGCCCGTGGCTGTGTCCTGAATAACCTAGTGCCATATGCTCTACATAACAGCATCAGGTCTGGTCATGATCTATCTACTTCGTCAATAGGCTTTGCTAACTAAAACATTACAAGTTGTGGTTTATCGATATCATTTCTCAAAGCAATCATTTCTCTTCATTGATCCACTCTGGTTTATAAATGGAAGCACCAACTAAATCAGAAAGAAGGGTGTAATCAAATAAATATTAGGAATGATATTGGCTGAGTCGGATTGGATTCAGACTATTTAAGGTTTGATAATCATTTGAAAATATTTTTTTAAGTCTGACTCTAGTCACAAGCTTGATCAATATTCGAATTTGAGCTTGGCACACAAATGTTTTTAGATCTCATTCTGATTAGAAACTTGATTGGTACAAAAAAATATTCAATTTAAACCTTAACTCAAAATTTTAATGATTTTTGCTTCATGATTTGCTGATTTCTTTTTTTAAAATTTTTTTTGGTGCATGGTCCAACTAAATTAAATTTTGAATCGTTCAAGGTCGTCTAGACTCAGACTTTGGATCACTAAAATTTGATCAAACTTGGATTAAATATTTTGGACCCGAGCATGAAACAAAAATATTAGTGTAGGCGTAACGTTTCTAGGGTTTTATTAAGTTACAAAAACAATGTTTTTTGTTACACTAATAAAGCGATACCATTATTTATGTACAATGACTAATGAGGTCGGACTTCAAGTCAAATCTACTTAATAACTTAAATTTCAATCCCAAACCTTTTATTTCCCGCTTAAAAATATTAATGCTTTCAATTGTCCACAAAGCATTTAATGCTTCTCGATTCATTCAATGCTTATGCTTATACAATGTCAAAGTTTCAGAAGCAGTGCATTTAATACTTATGGAATAATAGTCATGCTTTTCCAATAAAATAACATTAAAACCTTCCATCCCACCTCTTACATTTACCGCAGCATTTAAATACTTTGAAATATTGGTCATGCTTTTCTAATAAAATAACATTAAAATCTTCTATTTATCGGATTCGGTATCGGATTGAGTTCTGAAATAAAATTGTACCGATATCGATTGGTACCGGATACCATTTTAATTTTTTTTAAAATATATGAAATAGATCCTAAAATTTTTAAAATTTGCAAAATTGTTCATATTGGTATATTATACAGTCTGTGTAATATCAACCATGTTTTTAAAAATCTTAATAATAAATCATAATGACAATAAATATGAAATAATAATAATTTTTAAATATTTTACATATAAATAATAACCACAACTAATATAAATAAAGATAATTATTATCATACAATTATAAAATTAAGAGTAATACAAAGTATTTAAAATATTACAATAATACAAAAATATTTTTTAAATTTATAAAATTGTCCCTAATTTTTTTTTAAATTAAAAAATAGTCTATTATCATATTGTAAAGTTGTAGATTATTTAATTTAGTTTTTTGTTTATATCTTATTTATTTTAGTTTATATATATCTTTATTATATTTTAATTATTTCTATATATAATAATTATCTATATATAATATATATTTATATATAATAATTATCTAAATATAATAATTAATTGTAAAATAATGAAAATTATTTTCTATTTTAACCAAAATTTTGAATTATTTTTTAAAATTATTGTTTTTTCACATTCCATTTTATTTTACATTTAATTAGACATAATCACAATTTTATTTAATATATAAAATTAATTTAATACTTCTAAGGACATGACCGGTACGGTATTCGAAACCATGCTTATAGGAATGGTTAAAAATCAAATTTGCAGGGACAAGGTAAATTGGTTTTCCTAATTTTTTTAAGTCATGTCCTTAGAAGTCATTTTATACATAAACGACTAATACTAAACAGTTAATTTTACCAAATATCTTTATCAAACAGCTAATGCAACCCGATGGTCAAATCAGCTGATAGAATCAACTATCAGCTAACAACTAATACAATCAGTCGATTGCCAAACAAGGTCTAGGTTAATGACACCAAGGGGGATATTAAATGAATGGAATTGGGCTATGGATGGAACATAATAATGTTTATATCTATTTTTTATTACATTGTCAATTTTTTATGCCTAAAAACTCTACTTTATTTTGAAATATTTTAGATTTCTTTTTGGATAGTCCTAATCCATGTTCTACACAGATATCAACGAATTTATTTAAATGATTTAAATGAGTATGAATATTATCTGATATTATTATTATTATTATTATTATTGTTAAGCATCCCTTCACTATACAGAATTATATACTATATATAACTAATTTTCAATTTTTAAAATTATAACTAAATAGAACTTAAATAGAATATACATTTGTCATGTTGTGCCAAATTCGCATTGAGAAAAGAAATATTTGTTTTCTTCTAGGAATATGAAGAAGAACATTTTTCGTAAGATTTCGTCTATTAATAAGCTTCTATTCCAACACGGAATAAAAGAAAAGGGCAGTATACAAGATAGGTAGAAGAAGTTGTGATACTAGAAATGCTTATGTCAATGACACCAAAGAGGATATTAAATGAATGGAATTGGGCTATGCATGGAACGAAGACACACATATATAAATATATATAATGAAATTTAAAGTCAGGAGATGTGAAAAAGGAATAGTAACATAAATATATAAATATATATAATGAAGTTCACGTCAATTTATTAATTATAATGTAATTATCAAATTAATTATATATAAATTAAAATTAATTAAAAATGACAGAAAAGATATTAGTTAATTAGTAAACAATACTAAATATTAATTAGTCGATTGATTATATTAATTTTTAAATAAATTATAATTTAATGAATTAATTAATTTATTATATTATAATTATCATCAATTAAATTAAAATTAGCTAATTAATTAATTAATTAATTATATTCGAAAGAGCACAATTTTTTATTAATGTTAAATATATTATAATTAATACTCATTAGTGATATATATATTTGTTATTATAATATATATATATATATATAAAACATTGTTAAAAAATATATTTATATTATAAGAAGTGCAAGGGTGACTTTTCACTTATCATTCTCTTTCTATTAGGTTAAAATAAAAATTTAAATACAGATGATTCAAGAGATACGAATAAACACGTACAGCCGCTCCAGGACTCCCGCAACAGCGCAAAGGTCGGTCACTCGTGGATGTCTAAGCCGTCTGTTTGATTAATTCGAGTAAGTTCCGAATCACTTCTTTTACAGACGGTTTCTGTTTGATTTGGTATTACTGTGTGAGGCAGAAGTTGAATAATTGTGTGTAATCGTGTTGAAGTGAAAACCGAAACCCTCAATTCTTGGTACTTGTGTAGGGAATTTAGTGCTTTGTAATCGTGTTGAAGTGAAATTGAAACCCTCAATTCTTGGTACCTGTGTAGGGAATTTAGTGCTTTTGCAATTCTTGGTACCTTTGTAGGGAATTTAGTGCTTTTGCAGATGAGTTAATGTTGATATGATGTTTTTTGAGTATGTTCTGTAGACATCAAATGAATTTAGTGCTTTGATGTTTTGGCTAAATTGATAGGAATAGTCGAGTTCCTTTAAATTAAAGAAAATAATAATTCTTCTTTACCTTTTCCTTTTGTTGAAGAAATTGTTTTGCTGAATGACTTTGAAAACAATTTATAAAGCTTTTATTAGTAACAACTTTGTTCCCAATATAAGTTCCAAAGTCACTGCCAATTTCCATACTTTTGGCACATGATTTCTATGTCTCGAAAATTTAATTCAAAGTTTGGAAAGTTTTATCTGCATCACATTGGCACAGTAATGTTTCTTCCTTTTGGGCTCCTATGTTAATTGATTTTTAAAAATAGTTTTTAATATTAAAATTAATTAGTTTTAATTAGATTGAATTTAATATTTTAGAAAAGTTGCTGCTAAAATTAGAATTAA
>JANKOD010000009.1:0-13420 GCA_026284645.1 Erythroxylum acuminatum | reverse complement strand
TTGTTATGAAAGCAAATGATGCTAAAAATGAGAATGTGATAAAATGTGAAATTTGATAATATACCCGGGATTGTCATGAACATGTATCGTACATATTTCATATACATACGTGTGCATAAATGAATGCTTATAATTGTGTAAAGTCATTAATGTGTGTGTGCAATGTGTGTATTGCATAAGTTTAATGTGCAGGATGAACGTGCGTTGTGTTAAACGCAACGTTAAAACAAGAGAGCTGCGGGCGTGAAGGGTTTTAAGAGCTAGCAAGTTTAATTGTCCAATCAAGCAGAACAGTGGAGGCGTACCGTGGGCGTGAAGAGGGATAGCGCAGGCTTGCATGATACGTCTGCGTTTAGCGTAATTTTCTGCGTTAAATGCAGACGAGAAGAGGCATTGAAAAGGCGAGGAGTAAGGAGGCTGCGCAGAAAGTTTGGAGGCGTGAATAGTGGGGGTGGACCAAACCCTTACCCCCCCATACACTTAAATTGTCCCATCAGCTACTGTAGATAGTGAAGAGCAACAGTGAGAGGCTTGGTGGAGAAAAGGCTGCAGCTAGGCTGAGAGAAGAGAAGGGGTTTTTGACTAGGGATTGAAATGAATGTTGAAGCATTTTTTTTTGGAAAGACTCATGAAGGGCTAGACGTCCCAACGCCGGTTCGGAGGTGACATCGACATCGACAACTCGGGTTAAGCATTTTTTTATTATTTTGTTGTTTCTTTCTCTCATTAGAAATTGATTGTGTTATCCTATGTTAATTGATTTGGGCATTGTATATGGATAATCAAATTTTCGTTATTATTCGGTTATTTGTGTATGAACCCGTTGATTATTGTGAGATGATGATTTTAATGCGTTCATTGAATTGTTAATTGCAAACCCATTGCTAGAATTTCGATATAATTCGTAATTGTTATGTTGAAATTCATGCGTAGCGACTAATGATTCGCAATCATTAGGGATAACATAACCTAGGTTAAATGACGCATCGTATGTGGTTAATGCTACTGCCTAATTAAATCTAGAGATCGCTAGGCTATTCGGTGGTTAAGTTTAATTAACGATCGTATCTTGATTAACAAAACCTAAGAGAAAACTCAGGTTAATTATTAACTCACGATTAATAGTTACTAGGAGAGGTTTGAGAACAACAAATTAATAAAATATGCTTAATTAGGGTGTAGGTCGAGATTGAACCAAAGAACCAGGTTCCTACCGAGTTCCCCACTTTTACCATTTTTTGCATGTTTTCTTTAATTTGTTTTTATTAGATAGTTTCATTTTATTTTCGGCTTTCAAAAATAACCCCTCCCTCTCTCACGTTAAACCTAAACACCGGTTAATTTTATTTCATAAACTTTACACACACTCTCTGTAGGATCGACCTAGACTCACTACTGCTATAATAGTAGGTTTAATTATTTTACTTTAACTAGTGTAACGACGTGCGGTAAGTATTTTAACAAAAAAGTTAGAGTTTTACAATGTTACAAGAAAACAGAATGGTAACTTAGGTAACCTGCCCACGGAGTGGAATAATTTTATTCTGAGCGCTAACATCAAGCATAATGAAGAAGGAAACAGATGCCTCACTCTCCTATTTAATAGAAAAAGTAAAAGAATTTTTTCGGGATCAAGCCACAAGTGAAGATGCATTTATCAAAGATCTCATGGCATTGGCAGAGATCGAACTGCACCTGAGCATTCACAAAAGTATAAGTTTGAATCTCCTTTCAAAACGACGTCTCTTGGAATTAAGTCTAGTGATCAGCCCCCATTACTTAATTATGCTTCATTATCTTATGTTGCTTATATAGTACGAAACTAGTAATTTTATAACTCCTTTTTGAAGCCCTTTGAGGATGATTAATTTTGTTTCTGTAATATATTGTGGTTTTCTTAATTTTTAAAAATAAAAATAAAAATAATTTATTCCAAATATATTTTTTCATAATTAGTAAAGTTACTCTTTTCTTATCAGAAGTTTAGAGATTCAAAACACAAAAATATAAAGAAAAAATTAGGTATAATTAATGACTCATCCTCTAACCTTGTAAAGTAAAGTGGAGAGTCTTATGAAATCAAGTTTGCCGTGAAATAAAATCGTTCCGTGTGTTGAACGTGTCGATTTCATGTCGACTTCAATCATAGAAATAAATACAACCAAACAGCTGTAAAATTTTGTGTGGATTTAATATATATAAAAAAAAGACATTTTGGTTCTATTCTGATCCATTTATGATAGAATACTTGGAGTAGCTGTCCTTCGTCATCCCTCTCATCGACTTCATTCACTCTGATCTCTAACCAAAATCTAGAGCCACAATCGCCATACTTCCTTCGACGAATTCCTACTATTACTTGACCAGGCCTTCCTTTCTCCTTCATCGTAGGAAACCAGCGCACCTTATCTCTATTACTCGATTGTTACCTAGAGACTGAGTCCATCACCTAGATGTCCTCGCAATCTTAACTGGGCTTAATTTTACAGCACTAAAAAAATATCTAAGTTGAGCAGGAATCACGAGAGGTAATGCTTGGTTTTGGTTATCTTCTTTTCTTCTTTTTCTTTCCTTCTTTTAGTTGCGCTCCTCTTACATAAGTCGTAAATTGGTATTTGTCTTTGGTATCTACTAATTCTGATTATGTTTCGTTGACCATTCAAAGACCACCAAAACACACACACACAAACACACAAACACATGGACGTTTGATTTCTAAAGTTTTGGTGAGCTATTTCATCTTGTTGCTAGTTTCTTATACTGATTCAAAATCCTTTTTTGTCTCGTTGATCTATTCCTTTTTTTTTTTTTTTTTGTCTCGACTTATCTTTCGACATGTCATCTTTATCTTTTGTTAATAGCTTGTGTTCATCCTTATCTTCTTTTTTTGTAGTTCGGTTCCTTTTAACCGCTCATTTCTTGTGAAATTCTTCGGTTGATTTAGAGGTAACTTAATTGTCAAGTCATGTTGTTATTAGACTATTCGTGACGTGATTTGGCTTTTGATATTTTTCAAACATAACATTTCATTTAGGATCATTTCCTATTCCTACGTCGTAGAAGACTTTATGGATATAAAGGGGATATTTGGTGATAGTTCTCGGGTATTTTGTTGTTGTTATCTATGAGCAGCTTTCTGGTGACTCTAGTTACTTCAATTTTCACTTTACTGCTTGGATTTATCTAGTGCCCTGCTGTCCATGACATGCTACTTGGGTGGAGTCATGATTGAACTTTGGTTTTCTATTAGATGTCACTATAGGAGGTTTTTAGGTTTATTGGCTTGTTAGACTTTATAACAAAGGATGGCAGCCTCTGACAACACATTTGCATGGTTTATAACTTTTGATCATTCCAATTCCACATCTATATTGCCATTATTCATCATCTTCCATAACTCATTTTGGGTTGTTTCCTAGAGTGATTGGCTTTTAATTCATATTGTAACATTACGATTAATTTGTAGAATAAATTTTCAGCTGTGTAATTCATCTAAAATTTGACAGATTAATTTTGTTTTGCTGAACTGGACTGGAATAGACTTCAATAATTTCAAGGCTTTGTGATTTTCAAATCCTATATGGTCCATATCTTTACAAAGGGGTTTTAAAGACATAAACAACATCTAATCTTTATCTTGTTGACCTGAATAATGCAATTTTAGGCTAAGAATTTGTTAAGAAGTGAGGTTCCGACGTTCCGTGTTTCAGCTCAACATTATTGCTCTTGTTGGTCCTTTTCTGAATGCAACTCCATAGTGTTAGGTTGTTTGGTAGATGCAAATTCTTTAATTTGGGTCAACTCCTCATTTAATGGGCATCCATAATTTTCCAGTAAGACCCTACTTTAGAGAATCAAGTCCTTTGAATCTCCTTTCTGCTGTGGCTGTAAAACTCTGATCATTTTTCAGTAGATACAGGCCCTTCTGGTCATTTGACAGTAGATATACACCCTTTAGCATTATCATTTTGTCTTTAAACTTGATTGCTTGTAAAAGAACAGGTTTCATTGTTTTGACATTGTTGATTTTTTCAAACCTTATTGTTATGCATAAACGTCATTGTGATGTTGATTGTTATGCAGGGCTAGTGCCTACATTACTACTAATTATATTGATTATCATTCTAATTTATCCTACTTATGTTTTCGTCTCGTTCATGCGTATCAAATCAGACACATTTTTAGTGATAGCTATTTTCTTAATCAGTTAGTGAGATGTGCCATATATCTTTCATAAGTTCCAAGTTCCATCTTCATATGCATTGGTCAATGGATTTGGGTTGTTATTTTTGCTCATTTGATGTTCAATTTGTTATCTATTCAAGTTCTATATTTTGGGAACCAATTTCTATGATAGTTTTTTGACTGATTAGTTGTAGAAAATGGTTTCTTGTTGTGTGAATTTCCAAGATTCTTGGTAATTATGTTTGAAAGTAGGTTTTATTATGATTAGCTCACTATTACCCCATCACTAATTCATAGTAATTCATATGCATAATATTTTTAATTTAACTTCTGTGTTGTGACGTCATGAAACTTGGATTATGCTTATATTTTGTTTTGGATAGGATAAGACACATTTTTAGTAATAGCTAATTTCTTAATCAGTTAGTAAGATGTGCCATATATATTTCATAAGTTCCAAGTTCCAGCTTCATATGCATCGGTCAATGAATTGGGCTTGTTATTTTTGCTCATTTGATGTCCAATTTATTATAACCATGCTTTACATTGGGAAATGTATCTTTCTTTGATCATTTTTCAAGTTCTAATATTTTGGGAACTAGTTTCTATGATATCCAACTCATTGCATAAGTCCAGAGTTAGTTGGGTGACTTTGTTTCATCCAAATCTAGAGTTAGGTGGATGACTTTATGTTAAGCCAGGTCTTTATTGGATAATCATTATTATATAAGGTAGGTAGAGTTGGGAAATGTGAGAATACATGAAAATTCCTTCTCCTTTGAGTAAAATAGCAATAATCAACTACATATGGGTCAATTCAATTCGGTCCATAATTTGTTGGGCCAAGTTAGGCTAGACTCAATAAGTTTGAAATGATCAAGGAATTTGTTTTATTTTTTAGTTTGGCTTGTTATGATTTTGTTTTATTCTGTAGTTTGGGTCAATATGTCTAGCAACTTTTTGGGTGAAAATGGCGACAATTGCATTCTATCTTTCAGTCTTAAGAAAAGAGAGCGTAATTGGGTAAGATTGGATCAAAATGAATCAGTTCAGGTTGGGTGAAGTAGGATAAAATTAATTAATGTTGGATGCATCATATTGAAGTAGGATAAAATTAATTAACGTTGGATGCATCATATTTGAGTCATATACCATTATGGGTCTTTATTTGGATTGTGTCTCCCTGTAAATTAGGAAAACCTATGATTTTGTTTGGTGGAAAGGAAGAACAGGATGGTTCTGTGAGTTGAAGTGTCACACCAAATGGGTTACTGGAGGTAAAGTAAGGAAAAGTATCATGCTAGATGGGTTATCTTTATCTTCATTTTCACATAGTTTTCTAGAAGTGATAGTAAAGGAGAGGATGGGAGGAGAGACATGAAAGGCAGCGGTGGAGAAGGTGCTTGAAGGAAGTGAAAAGTTACATGAACTGAAGTTTGGAAGCAATTGCCTTTGGCATGAATATGATAGAGAAGATAAGAAGGATTCTATGTTGAAGAAACTAAAGGATCAACTTTCAGTGACTAAGGCTTATTATCTTAAACTTCTAGCACAACTCAAAGTGGGCCCCTGCAATCCAATCAAAAACTTGCTCATCCTACCAAATCAAAGATATTTCGCTTGGCCTTGTGTTGTGCAGATCTATTTTCATTCCGTTCATCTTTCATTCTACTTATATTTAGTTTATTTTCTGTATTATTTTAGCGCCTTTTGTCAAACTCTTTCCACATGACAAATGTGTATCCTTCTTTTCTCCCTCCTAATGAAGATTATTATCTGTGATTTGTTGATTGAGATCGAGCTCCAAGCATAAATATGGTTATGTGTGTTCACTATTTCCTTTAATTTGTTAAATTGTTTCTTTTTAGGTAAAAATTCCCTAGGTGGACTGCAGTAAGCAATGATGTTCTTTAAAAGTGTTTCTGTACTTTCTACAACACTCTTTTGTCATGCTGTAAGTTCTTCCTCAATTTGATTTTCACTTTTATAGTGGATCTACTATTTTTGTTTCATCTTTATATTATAATTATGTGGTGGTAATAAAGAACCCTTTCATTCTCTCTTTCACTAAAGGACGAGAAAATAAAGTATTGTGTTACAGGCTAAACAGTCTAACGTCTGCAGTTCTTTAAAATCGATTAAGATGTTGACCTCTTTCAATCTTGTAATCAGTCTTTCTCTTCTCCATTTTATAATTGCCATGTCTATACGATGTCCCTTCCTCATTTTTCTATAGTTTTTGATGAGTGATTGCTGATTGGATTCGATTTGGCATTTGACAGTAAGCTGATGTCATAGCCAGCGTCCAATATTATGTACATGTGCTCTTATGTGATAAATGATTCAAATTCATAAACATAAGTACATGGAAATATTTAAGCTGATTAAATATTTCTGACATAATAGATCTGCTGGTTACTCTTATGTTGAATTTTGCCGATACATGAAGTTTTGTATTTCATTCTTAGTTGAGGAAGTTGAGCTTTGCTTTTGTCTTCTTGGTGTTGGCAATGGTGCTGGCAAATAAATTCTAGCTCAATTTAATTGGAAGCTAAAAATGTTAATTTACATGCTTGCAGGTTGATCGTGAACTTGGAAAAAGTTTTGCATCCAGAACTAGCATATTTAAAGCTTTATTAAATTATCCTTTCAATGGATTTATGTTCAGGACATTTACAACTTCTCATGGGTCAGAAGATCCACAGAATACTGATCTTGTTCCTGATACTTTGGTTGATTTATTTGGGCGGATGCACTCTTACTTGAGAATTTCGTTGACAGAACGTTGCAATTTACGTTGTCAGTACTGTATGCCGGCTGAGGGTGTAGAGCTTACTTCTAGCCCTCAACTATTGTCACAGAATGAGATAATTCGTTTAGCCAATATTTTTGTTACTTCTGGGGTGGATAAAATTCGTTTGACAGGTGGGGAGCCAACAATTAGGAAAGATATAGAAGAGATATGTTTACAGCTGTCTAATTTGAAGGGACTCAAGACTTTGGCCATGACTACCAATGGTATTACCCTGTTTAGAAAACTTCCAAAACTCAAAGAATGTGGGCTTACGGCTGTAAATATCAGCTTGGATACATTGGTTCCAGCCAAGTTTGAACTCATGACCAGGAGGAAAGGACATGAAAGGGTTATGGAGTCAATCAATGCTGCCATAAGCTGTGGTTTCAATCCTGTGAAGGTATGTTCTTTAAAATTCCTTGTTGAATGGTGATTCTTTTATGTTTTCTTATTTGTTCATTTTTTTGAAAGGCTTTTATTGATACTAAACTCAGAGTCTTCTCAATTTGTGCATATGCTGGCTGCTATTAGGTCAACTGTGTTGTAATCCGTGGGTTTAATGATGATGAGCTCTGTGATTTCGTAGAGTTGACTCGTGATAGACCAATCAATGTACGGTTTATTGAGTTCATGCCTTTCGATGGCAATGTCTGGAATTTTAGGAAGCTTGTTCCTTTCTCGGAAATGTGGGATAGAGTGGTAAGTTAGAAGTCTGTCTTGATCTTTTATAGAAATTCCTAAATGCTTTCTCCTGACTTTTGTTATCGATTTAACCAGACAAAACAATTTAAAGAGCTTAAGAGGATGCGGGATCATCCAACAGATACAGCGAAGAACTTCATGATAGATGGGCATGTTGGGACTGTTTCTTTTATCACGTCAATGACTCAGCATTTTTGTGCGGGTTGCAATAGATTGCGACTTTTAGCTGATGGAAACTTTAAAGTCTGCCTCTTTGGTCCTTCAGAGGTAAAACATCTGCATATCTATTATATTGTGACTACTTGTATAAGTGGGGTGAAAATCAATGTTAGATGCTAAACTTACTACTGAATGTCAATTATTACTGCTTCAGTTGCCTTCGTCTGTGTTTCCGTATCTTATGAACTTGCATTATCTTTATCCTGACTATTTGCTATTTAACATTTCAAGAGTCTTTTATAGAATTGGTAATAGAAGAGTAAATCCTCTTATTCTTTGCTCATGATGAAATACAATAATTCCATATAGGGAGGAAGGTTGTTGATTTATAACTGATAGTTGCATGCTTTTCCGTTTTGCATCTTTGAGTGATTGTGCAGTCATATTGATGGATATGTTTTATTGTTGAAGAATACTAGGATCTTGTTTGAGGAAACAAAAATTCTTTATAGCCTGTTGTCTAAGATTTTCCAAACTTTTCATTCTTTTGGGTTGGTATATCATTTTTCACCAGGTTTTTATAGTTTGAAGTCATAATTCTCTAAATTTCAACAAACCATTATGCCTTGTGGTAAAACAGGATATCTACTTAATATTATGTCTCCAATCAGTGAAGTGCTTTAACTTTTTCCAGTTTATATCTTTTTTCCTTTTTTTTGGTTTGTGATTTTTACTTTTGTTTTCCTTTTGCAGGTTAGCTTAAGAGATCCACTTCGTCAAGGCGCTGATGACAATGAGCTTAGAGAAATAATTGGGGCTGCAGTATGCTATTTTATATTTGCTCAAACTTATTTTATCCATTCTTGATTGTTCTCAAACCCCTTTGTTTTTAAAGACTTCTTTGTGACTGTCTTCATAATGATATCTGCATAATGGATATTTTCTTTGTTCCATACTCTTCATCTGGGGCTTGTTTAGGTTATCCTGTCAAAGAAAAAAATATCATCCCTCAGATTTTTGTCTTTGATTTTGATTAGAAGGCTACTTGCATGTTTCTCAAGCAATCAGATGTGTTTAGACAGTCATTGTAAACAATTTGCCTAGAGGAATGCAACACATGTATACTTTCTGTATCAGGGCTGTGGGTGTGGTGGTCATTTGGCGATTCTGTTAATCTATGTTCATGTTTTCATTGGTGGAAGATCACTCACTGCCTTTGGCTCCCATATTTTTGAACCTTGCAACTTTTGCATATTTGCTACATGTCTTAATAATCTCTTTATAACTTCAGGTCAAAAGGAAGAAAGCTTCACATGCTGGAATGTTTGAGATAGCAAAAACGGGAAATAGACCTATGATACATATTGGTGGCTAATCATTGGTATGATACACGTCACCCTGTTGTGTGATATGTAGAATATGAACAGTATAATGAAACCTTTTGTTTTACATATTTAAATTTGTCAACAGCGGGCTCTTTTACTTATGATTATAATGCATTGCTATATTGAGATCAAAAATAAAAGGAGATACATTTACTTCGTTATCTTTCACTTAAATCAACAACATGATCCGTAGCAAGTTAGGAGCATGCTTACTTGGCTCAACTTTTCCTTGTTTGCTGAAGACTTTTTAAACTCAGTAATCTTTATCACTGGTTTTTGGTTTTTGGTTTTGGTTGACGATGAAAATGGAGTAATGGCAGTCCTTCGTGGTGACTTTTTATATAGTCTCCAGAAATTTCTACCTTTGAATTAAACATTATGTTGCTACTTGAATCTTCAGTAAAATGTGTTTGTTCTTTTAAGGGCCCACTTTAGTTATTTCCTACCCTTCATTCAGTGGCTTAATGGAAGAGAGTGAATGGTTATGTGGCAACTGATGTTTAGCCATGAATGTAGGGATGATTCCAGGAAATATAGCTGGAAAACCTGGAAGTGGTTCGATGAACGCTTCTTTGTAGGGTGCACTTTTCTGATCTCGAAAATTTGACATCATAACTTTTTGAGATTCATTAGTACGAACTGAAAGCAATGAGGCTAACAGCTCTATTGCTTGTTGATCATAATAGTTCTACAGCTTAACAAAGTGAAAATTTGAGGTCAAACCGCCTATTTTTTAATATTGAATATAGATAGCCAAGGTCCGAGGACAACAGTATGGATACGTAGGTTTAACCGGAAGAAATGTGTTGGTGATTACGCGTTCACATTTCTGATTTTTGGTTTTGGATGCTGGCATAGAGCAACTCCATCTGGTGTTTTTAAGTTGCGTATGTACGTCGCTGACTATGAATTGTCTTCGACCCATTTCTTTCTCTATCGAGATGGGAAAAGACGTTGTTCTATTAATAAGCCAGTAAATTTCCTGTTTTGTACATTATGATTGTATAATAAATTGTAAAGGTTCTCTACGCATATTGAAATTACAGTTTACATCCCGAAGTAGACTTGGCGGTGATGTGGTGCATTTGTTTGAGAATAATATTAAATACGATGGACGTATTTCACTGTATTAGATTCGATTTTATTTTTATCGTAATAAATTTTATTCATTTAAATCATAACTAGTCCTAGTAAAATTTTAAATACAGAATTATTCATGATATGGTTTCTATTGATGATAATATGAGTTTTTAGCATATTTTATTTTGGTCAATTAGGGTTAGCTAGGATGTGTTAATTTTGAAAAATTGGGTGAATGTTCAAAAAAGGAAACGACAATTTTTTAATTTGACGCATACATTGTAGGGTTCGATTTTGGAGGGAAAACTTAGAGGAATTTTGTGGAATTAATAAAAAAGGGACCAAAGACATATTGGTATATTCTTGTATAAATTCCTGCTGTGAAACAATGGGGTGTGAACAATTTTACAGAACTTCTAAAAGAGCAAGTTTTGATGGCATCAGAGATCACTGACTTAACCATCCATCTCTGTTTTTTTTTTTCCTTGCTATCATGTCGATATTTAATGCTGTATAAACTACAGCAACACACTCACTCCATTAGTAATTCCACAAATATTGCCCACTGATAAATCACGAAGATCAACTCGAGTTTAGATTATGGCTTAAAGCTTGCAGTAGTGGTTGTCACTGTTATTTATTTGCTTCCCATTATCCAATAATCGTTGGCGATTATTTGTGCCAATTTGCTGTTGCGAGCATGGTAAAGGATGGAGGCCTAAGGGCGAGGAGGTAGCCCAAGAATTCAGTCTGGCCTAAAGATTATGTCATGGGGTAAAGAGACAGCAGAAGTGGGATATTTGAATGTAAAAATAAATAAATAAACATCGAAAAGTTGGTTATGTAGGACAGCCAATGATTGGCTGGTAGGATTTGAGAAAACCTTTATATTTACATATACATATGAATGGTGCAATGGTAGGACAGTAAGAAATTCTCCGTGAGATATGCCGCATGAGATCATTCATGCTCCTGGCAGTTATCTATGCAACGACGATTTTCTCAAAAGTACGCCTATCCTCCGGAGCTGGAAATGCTTCGAAGAACAGGAAAACAATTCAATTCGATCTTCAGTCGACGAGGTTGTGGGTCCAAATGATCCGCGTCGTCCCCTTGGTATGACTATCACTGCGTCTGTATAAGTCGATATTTGTCGCATAAATTGTTGGGTGTGATCATACCAGCATTAATGCACCGGATCACATTGAAACTCCGAGGTTAAATGTGCTTACGCGAGAGTAGTACTAGGATGGGTGACCTCCTAGAAAGTCCTCGTGTTGCACCCCCACTCACATCTTTTTTCTCCTTCCGATGCGTCCTTTTGTCGTACAGGAGCGTTAACGCTATCATGAGATACGCCTGATATGTGTTTAATTGTTGATATTTTTAATCATGTACACTTAGTGATTATTGACAAAAAAATGTTTAAGATACTCACTTTAATTCATATTTGATTTTAGGTATAATTTGGAAGCAAAGAAATTAAAATGAGTCAAAAACATCCTATTTGAGATATTTTCAAAGATCAATACTCGTTTGTTTTTATGGAATGGACAAAGAAAATTTGAAAGACGAAAAATGGAAGACAAAGAAGGAAACAATTAAATGCACATAGAAGAACTACGACGCATGGGCATGAAGAATTAAATCAGCTACAGGAGAGCAAATTAACATGTGAGCGTTAAAGAAATCACGCAATAGGCGTGACCTTGAGGCTGGACAAAAAATGCTTAAATTGAAGCTAGCTGGAAGAACCAACAAAACAGCGGCGCTAACCATGGATAAGGAATAAATCAAAGGGGCGCAGCTAGAGGCAACACGTGGAGGGCAACAAATTAACAAGGCAGCAAGGTCACGAAACAGAGAAACTCACTGAAGGAAGCAGGCGATTAAAGATGGAATTAAATCAGCAAATAGGAGACAGCGAGGATAACAATTAAATGAAGCCACAAGGAGCAACACGTGGAGGCGCAAAAGCAACAGCTGGAATATAATCACGTAGAGGGCAACGTTTGTGACGAAAATTGAGGCGCAAGGTGAATTAGCTGAAGGCAATTACCTGGAATAAATCAGCTACAGCACAAGCAATAAAATAGAGCAGCTACAGACATTAATTAAAGTTGGCATTTTTAATAGCAAGCAAGAGGATTATTGTCAACATCAGCAGCTACAAAAACGACAACGCACGCAGGAGCAGGAGGTGCTTAATTCTTGTCAACTCAACAGTGAAAGCAAGCAATAAATATTAAACAGGAGAACAATGTGGAGCATTATCAATTAGCAATAGAGAGGACAACTTTCGGCGCCCTAGAGGAGGAAATTAAAAATCAATACAAGCAGCATATAAGGGAGGAGTGCCGACAAGTAGGAAAAAGACGAAAATAAGAGAAAGCAGTAAAAACAGGAATCAAAGCACAGCAGAGAGGAGAGCCAGGCGCAGAGTTGGTGCGGCGTAGGCAGCTGCGGCTGCGGCTGGCAGCTGGTGCTGGCTGCTTGGAGACTTCATCTGCGTTTGAAGACAGGCAATAAATCAACAGCTACAGATATACAGTGGAGTGCAGTCGGGCAGCGCAGGAGAGGTTTTTAAGTGGAGAGTGACATTTATTTGTCACGTCCATCAGCTACAGTATACATTGAAGAAAATAGCGAGAGCTGCGGCTGGGAACAGTCAAGAGTTAAAGAGGGGTTTTCGGTGGACATTAAAATGGGGCTGAAGTAATTTATTCGGAAAATACTTATGAAGGGCTGAACGTCCCGACGTTGGTTCAGAGGTAAAATCGACGTCAACGACCCGGGGTTAAGTATTATTTTAATTATTTTGTTGTTCTTTCTCTCATTAGGAATTGATTGTGTTATCCTATGTTAATTAATTTGGGTATTGTGTATGGATAATCAAATTTTTGTTATTATTCGGTTATTTGTGTATGAACCCGATGGGTATTGTGATTTGACAATTTTATTGCGTTCATTGGATTGCTAATTGCAAAACCATTGCTAGAATTTTGACATAATCCGTAATTGTTGTGTTGAAATTCATCTGTAGCGACTAATGATTCGTAATCATTAGGGATAACATGACCTAGGTTAAATGACGCATCGTATGTAGTTATTGCCT
>JANKOD010000008.1:29491142-29503147 GCA_026284645.1 Erythroxylum acuminatum | reverse complement strand
AACAATCTTAACGTTCTGTACACACATAAGTCGACTTACACTAGTGCACAAGTCGACTTATCAGAACCGTGCAAGCACAAGTCGCCTTACACAAGGTACAAGTCGACTTACACTTACAATAAGTGCAAATATTTATTAAATAAGGTGTGGCCAATCTTATACTTGATTTTTGCATACGTGTGCATTGCTTTGTTTTAAAAGAAAAAAAATTCGTACCGAATGTCAAGTGATTGAGTGTTTGAGCACGTCATCCTCATGGGGCATGGACTCGGATATCTCTTAGGATGTCGGGTACAGGTCTTGCAGGAGTGGGGTGCTACACTAACAACATATAAGAATTCCCACGGTCTAATAATCAATAATATAATTGCAAGATAAATGGTTAATAGTTAAAGGATTCTTAGAAGGATTCGTCACTTAGACACTACTACTTGATATTGAATTTTCTTCATATTTTACTTGTTTTATGTTTAGTATTGTTTACTCTTAATCTTAGTTTATTTGTTAGTTTACTTTTTAATTAAAAACCAAAAATCCAATTCATAGGTTAGATAATAAAAAGGTTACTTATTAGTACTTCTAGTCTTTATGGGATCGCCCCATATTTGCCTATGTTAGCTACAACTATGTCATGCACTTGTGGTTAATTTAAATATTGACCTTAACCATAGTCAATCACGAGTCTTTTATCAAGTAGGAGTTTCAAGTTGTATTGGTCGATTTTGACCATAAATTTTCTGTCTAATAGATAATGCCATTTTTGGACTATGAATACTATAGCCATAAGTTCCATTTCCTAAATGGACTTTATGTGGGCATGCCCTTTCAAAGCTTGGCTGAAAAAGTTAGGGATTAGTTTAGCTACATCAATACTGCCCCTAGTCTCGAGTTTGAAGCGTTTGTTTCGACAATAAATTGTTCATTAAAGTTAAGAAGGGCTAGTGTCAGTGGCTGCACCATGGCCTTTTTAAGATGTTGTGTGGCAATCACTTCTTTGCTCCATTTGAATGTATCCTTCTTTAATAGTTCTATTAATGGTGTGCCTATCTGACCATAGTCTTTAACAAATCACCAATAGTAGACCCTAATCTAAGGGCACTTCATAATTCTTTCAAATTTTTGGGCATCAGTTATTGCTTCATTACCTTCACTTTTTTAGGATCAACAATCAGTCCCTCCTTAACAATGACACGTCCCAGATATTTAATCTTATTTCTCCATAAATAACTTTTTTTAAATTAGCAAATAATTGATGAGCTTTTAGGATGGTTAGTACTGCCCTCATTCGTTGAAAATGGGCTTCTGTGGAGTTGTTGTAAATTAATATGTCATCAAAAAAACTAAGACCCCCTTTCATAACATTGGTTTGAAAATGATGTTCATGATAGATTGAAATGTTACTGGTGCATTGGTTAAGTCGAAGGGTATGACGAAAAAACTCGCACTGGCCCTTATGATTGCGGAACACAAGTTTTGGGACATCTTTAGTTTTACTTAAATTTGATGGTATCCTATACTAGGTTCAGAACTTTGTTGCCCTATTCTATCCTCTCAAGTAACTCCATTAACTCTAGTAACCCAAAACAATTCATCTTCATTAATTCCCCTCTTGACACCTTCATCAAGCCTACTAAGAAATATTGCCAGTAATGTGTCATCATCTAGGTGTTTTGGTCGAATTGTTAACACCTTAAGCTCCCTCTGATACTGCACCACATAAGATGTATGTCGTAGTGACAGGAGATGATGCTAATGGGTCCCTTTGCATTTTGGTAAGTACCTTCTCAGAAGTTGGATTTTAAACTTATCCATGTTAGTATAGGTCATTAATTCTCCTCCCATTGTAACCAATTCAAAGAGGCACCCCGAAGGCATACCCCTGCTACTTCCAACTTTTTGTTTCACCCAATTTGGTCATTAAAAAGGTTTATTTCTACTTGAAAACCTGTGAGGTTGGGTCATCCTCATCATCGTAAGTGGGCATCTCCAGTTTACGATCGTACTTGTTATGGCACACTAGAATATGAGTTCTAGACCATTCTATTACATGAGTAGGGTCATCCTCACCGTCATAAATTGGCATCTCTAGTTTACTATCTTACCTATTATTGCATACTGGAACATGAGTGTTAGACCCTTCTATTCCATGAGTTGCCTCCGATGGACTTGTTGCAGGGTTGGGAGTCTTGTCTCAACTTGATTCTTACATATCCTATATTCAATGGTGAGAGCGAGTGACTGAGACGACAGTGGGGGAACTAGCGAGAGGATTCGCCATTCGTGTAAGCAGATCTACGATGCATTTGTGGCTAAAGAACAAATATGTGTCCTCATTACTGGAGTTATAGATTTGCAATTTTGGGGGCACAACCCCATGGAAACTGCTTCATTGAGTGGTCTGAAAGCATAAGAGGTGTCGGTGAGAAGTCAAAGTAAAGAAACTCATGCTGAATATATGAAAGCCTCTCAATTGGGTAACATAGTGACCATGAAGGAGGAATTTCCACCCTTGGAGAGAGCCATAGAACTGGGGAAGTACAAGAAGAGTGGAGAGGGACTCGAAAAAGCATGTAAAAGCACCTAGATTCTAAAGTGATAGGTTTAATGCCAATGCCTCAACAACAAGTCAACTTACTTACTTTCTCAATGTGAAGGTTAATCATTAATGGTATAGTTTTATTGTCAGTTTATGCTCTTGCAGCCAATCAATTGGATGCAATTTAATGTATGACATTATTATTTAATTAATGAAAAAGCATTCATCTTTTTGTATTAAGTTAATTACATTTGATATTTTAATATTAAAGGTAAAATCTTGGAATAATTACTGTGTAATTAAAATTATGAAGAGATCATAATTATGAGATTCAATTTACATTTATGTATTGTTCCTAAATGTTCCTAGTTGCAGTTGCATCAAGACAGGATATTATTGAAATAGTAAAATTAGCACACATTATGTTTATTTCTTATGAAGAAAGTAATTGATCTCATAAATTAAAGCATGGAAATACTTAAACTAATGCGTGGGTGGTTATTAGAGAAGGAGTCACTGAACTGACCTAACTATAAGAATCCCAGATGGAATATTACTTGTATTTGTGGATTTTCTCATAATGATGATTGTATAATTAGTCCTTAGACTTAAGGTTACCAAGGTATCTTATAAGGGAATTACTATATTTTGATGCTACTTATGAACAATCCTAAGATAATTCAATCGATAGCAATTGGATGCAGTATGAATCTTATAGAGATAGTTGAGTAAGTCAATAAAGGATTCATCACTCTAAAGTAATATGAGAGAATGTTCCACTATTCTTGATTAGTAGTGATTTATGGAATTCTCTGGCTAGAGTAAATTGACATTTGAAAAGAATTTTTCAAATACCAGTTATAAATCAATTACTAATTAGCTAGAATGAACATGATTCGATGAAAAGAGTAGACACTATATCCATACTCTGTCCAGTTGGAACATTGGATGACGAAAGGAACATCCTGATATTTGGGTGGTCATGACATATTGTTAGACGTCAATCTTGATATGTGATTATAAATTGTTTAATTAGAGAATTAAAGATGAATTAAAATGAGTTTAATTTATTTGATTCGAATTGTGAATTAGAATTAGAATTTATAATCATTGTAAATATATTAGGAACCTAATGGGCCATACATTAAAGAGCAGCTAGTGAAAGAAAAATCAATTGTAATTAAGTTAGACTTAATTATAAAGTTTGAGAAACTTTATGGATCAAATATGAAATATTTGCTTTTATTAAAATTAAGTTAATTATAATTTAAAATTAAATTATTTATCAAATAAATAATTAGAATCAAGCAAAGGTTTTGAATAATTTCTTTCATAATTAGATTATGTTTGAAATTATAACTATAATAAGGTTATATTATTTTGATGAGACCAAAATTTTATTAATTTTTAAATCCCTAAATTAAATATATAGTATATGTTAGGAACGTAATAATTGCCTTCCATTATTTAAGAATAAAACCATAATTATGTTTATTGCTTAGCTTGTTGAGTAAACTCAAGGCCACTTTAACCCAAATATGTTTTATCTTAAATTAATAGGTCCTACTTAACTAAATTTGTATGAATTGGATGAGCAAACTCATGATCGTATGAATTTAAAGGTAGGGTTAGGAATAACATAAATGATATATTTTGGCAAAGAGTTATCACGTAACGGTTCTAGGAGACACATGAGATGTGATTGATAACGATGTTATATACCTAATTTAAATTTAGTTAGTTTGTTGAGCAAACTGAAGATCAATTATTTTTTAATGGGATCCTAGGCCACTAGGAAATTATTTAATAATTTCTCAATTTGAAAGTGAGGGCTATTATTTTGAAAAAAAAAGTGGAAGTAATCAAATAATTTTAAAGCCCTTATTTTATTTGATTTTGGATATAAAATAATACTAGCTCCTTTTATATTCTTCGATTATCAAATTAGAAGATAAGTACCAACCTGACGTTGAGAAGCATCGTGGATGCTATCAAGCTGACTGGACCTAACTTTTAGGACTAGTTTCGAAACTTGAGAATAGTTCTCAGGCAAGAAAAGAAACTGTACATTCTTGACACCCCTGCTCCACCAATACCTAGTTCAGATGCAACTAATAAAGTTTGGAAGAGATATCAACGTTATATTGACGTCATTGAGCAAGCCACATGTGTAATGTTGGCAAACATGTCTCCCGAGCTTCAGAGGCAGCATGAGAACATGGATGCACCTACTATGATTGTGCATCTCAAGGAGTTGTTTGGTGCACAAAGTAAGGTGGAGAGATATCAATTCTCTAAGATGTTACTTCAATATAAGATGGTAGAAAAATCTTCAGTCAACCTGCACATGCTGAAGATGATTGGGTATATTAAAAAATTAGACTAATAAGGTATTGTCATGGACTATAAGTTGAGCATTAATTTGGTGCTGCAGTCTTTTAGATCAAACTTTTCACAATTCGTCGTGAACTTCCACATGAACAAGGACTCACAGCAGTCATTTGCCAAGAAAACACATTCAGAAATATCACAACTCATATGCTATAAATTCACATTCATGAACTAAACATTAATATTCAATGCTCATGTAAACAATGAAGACATACTTAAGCAAAGTACATAATGTAAATAAACTTCAATATGTTGTACATATACAATAAATTCACGTCAAAAGTCAAACATTGATATTCAACACTCATTAATACAAATTATCAATATAATTGCACATTATTACAATTCATCATTACAACCACTAACAATGCTCATCAATACCAATTATTAATGTTGTCATATTGTATTTCTTGTTTATGATTGTTAAGTTTCCTTTATATGTTAAGCATGTACATTTTCTGTGGGTGTGGATAACGGATGTTATGGATATCCAAAGGTATCAAAATGTGGATGCTCGAAGGTATCAAAGTTTGGATACCCGAAGGTATCGAATTGTGGACACCGGTGGTGTCAAATTGTAGCAGCTGCACTATAACCCTATAGGCATGCCCATTTATCAACAACAAGACAATAGAGCAGGCATTGTACCTTTAACCATTTGCCAATTTCACAGTTAATATATTGACAAGTTATATGATATACATTTCAAGTCATAAAATCTATATTTGCGTTCATACATGCAATTCATAGTTTAACTCCATTAGAAGGGTATCAAAATCACTCTCGTATAATCATACTATACATATATGAGTAATGAATATGCATAAAAATCATTTATGTACATGTAATTTTTTTAATGCTAATCTTATATTCTAATATTCAGTCTCGCAATTCACATATGGTAATTCCTATTTCATCTATTTCTAGGTGTTTGAAAATTTTCATACACATTCATAAAGGTTCGGATAAGATGCGGTAGAAATCGAAAACAAAAACAAAGTCACAGTCATGACAAACACTTTCTCTATTCATACCACTACTTGTTTCTTAATATTCATATACAAAACTTTAGAATTGGGTTTCTAGGTCTTCTAGACATTTCTTTCTCTATGTCTCTCGTTTCTATAGCACTAACAATCAGGTCATTTGGACTTCTAACTCATGAGATATAGACCAAATATCACAAGTTGCTCCAAAATAGGGGCAACATTAGGTTCACATTTTCGATCTCAATTTCTCATGTCATAGAGCCAGAATTACGTCAAAGTATCTTCTAGAGATGTTTAGCTCTATGTCTTAGGTTTCATATACAACTAAAATTACACAATTTGGAGGTCTGTATGCTGAGTTATGACTCAAACAATGTGACTGACTCAAACAAACCCTGGATAGAATTTCACCTCACAATACTTTCTTGTCATATTCAACCAATTCTATGCAAGATAACACCAAAATAACACCAAAACATCATCCTAGTAATCATTCCACATCCAAATGAATCTTTTTATACATTCAAAATATACACAAATACAAAAATTAACTAAGTGAAGTCTCAAACCTTAAAATTGGCAAAGTAGTTCTTCTATTGTTTTTCCTTTCCTTTCTCTTTGAATTTGCTTGAATCACCGCATGAAAAATAACGAGATGAAGAAGGTGAAATGAAGAGGAGAAAAACCTGAAGTTAATCCATCAAAGTATTGTCCATCTTCCCTCTCCATATGCCTTTTTATGAATTTTCTAGTCTTAGACATATGTTTTAATCTCACTGGACTATGTGTTACAATTATATTGACCCATGTGTTACAATTCTATTAGATCATGTGTTAAAATTATATTGGACCATAGGTTACAATTCTATTGGATCATGTGTTACAATTCTATTTGACACACTTACTTAATTTTATTGGTCCATGAGTTAACTTTAGGAAAATTGCACATTAGTCCTTCTTCTTTCTTTAATTCCCAAATTTGCCTATAATCTTATCAATTAATTTCATTCCCCTATGTCTTAATTTTCTAATGGCATAAATTGTTTAATTGGAGAAATAAATCTCCTTCTCCCACATTTATTTAATACATTCAATTTTTAAATTTTTAAAAAAACTTTCATTGTAATTTTTATTTTTATTTTAAAATAAATTAAATATTTGTATTACTAATAATAATTGTACATTAAATAAATCTTAAAATAAAGTATTTTTAATTAAATTTATTTTAATCTTTATATAATAGTTATTAATTCATGATTAATAAAAATTATTTTATTTTTAAAATAAATAATTTAAAAATTATTATTTTTAGACTAATATTTATTTTAAATATACTTTACAAGTTTCACTTTTAGTTGGATATTTCTTCGTTACGAATTCTTGCTGTAAATTGTAATAGTTAAAGAGTTAAGGATCTTTATTGTTTTTTATTATATGTTTTGATGTAATTATTATTTATTATATGATGAAATTGTTATATTTTAAATATGTCATATTATTCTTAATCTTATATTTGTATGATGATTAAATGATCTTTTTTATATTAATTGTGATTATAATTTATATGTGAAAATTATTGTTAATAAAACTAAATAAATTTTTGTTATTTTAAAATTTTAATATTATGATTTTTAGAGAGATGATTGATGTAAAATTATAAAGTATACAGTAAAATATACTAATAGATTATTTTGTAATTTAACAAAACTTAGGAGCTATTTCATATATTTAAAAAATTATCTGAAACAGTACTTAGAATTAACCAATACCAATACAGTACTATACCAAAACTCAACCTGATACCAAGTTAGTTACGATATTTATAAAATTGAATATGTAAGAATTACTCAATTTTCACGAGACAACAATTAAAGTTTACTTATACTGTAATAAAAATCTTGAAACTGAACTACGAAATTGAAATATATAAATATTTTAAAAAATAAAAACACATTAGAGATGTATTTATACCTTTTATGAGAAAATATTGAAATTCCCATCCGATGTCTCCAATCGAATCGTGTAGCGCGTCTGGACCAATTAGCAAATTTTTTTAGTTGGATGGACCTTGAAGCTGTTGTCGTACATTCCAAAGATGCTGATGAATAACATAGATAAGATCGAATATGCCATTTTGCTTGCCCTTATGATTCCGTCTGTTGCCTGAACAAGAGAGCGTCAAGTGAACACCCAAAACCACGACTCTCTCGCCCGATCAAGCTTATTATCCTCGTTTCCCTTCAAGTAGAGGTACTAAATTTAGCTTCCTGCCACTGCTTTTACATGATTATGTCTATTAATCGAAATGCATAGCTTCTTTATACCTCTTGTGAATTGCAGCAGACAGACAAAGTATCTGCTGAGTTAGCACCCATGGAACTTTAGGGTATTCATTTTAGTTTTTGTGGGATTAGGATTTACCTCGTCTTACACATTTCAACTGCTCTGTTGTTTACTGGACTGCTACTTCTGATATGATTTCCACCTCTTTGTTATGCTTGAAGGCCTACTTGGAAGCAGATTAAGATATCATATGCTTTTGTTTTCATACTTGGTTTCAGACACATTTCTAATAGGATCTGAAATAAAATTCTTGTGTTAAAGTTGAAGCTAAGTTACGGACGGCTCTAGACGCCAGTTTCTGACCACTTACAATCTTTCAGGTCTTTGTGCGCATTAATCAAAATCATCATCATCAATATGGCACATTTACTTTCAACCTCTTGCTCTTTAAAGTTACCGTATGGGCAAAGATCGTCCACTCAATCGTTCAGTCAATGCCTCACAACATGTCCTGCTCTTTTCACCTTGCAATCTTCGAGTACTCCTTCTACAAGGATAGTCGCGCAAGGAAGCAGACTGCAGAAAAAGTCTGTTGTCTGTGCAACCTTTGTAAGCCAAGAAGCCCCATCCCAAACTAGCTCTGGTTCCCACCAGTTCTCTTGTGAACCATCAAAGTCACAGCGGGTCATGGTCATTGGTGGAGATGGCTATTGTGGTTGGGCCACTGCCCTCCATTTATCCAAGAAAGGATATGAGGTTGCGATTGTTGACAGTCTCATTCGCCGTATGTTTGACCATCAGCTTGGTCTAGATTCCTTGACACCCATTGCTTCCATTCACAATCGTCTTCGATGTTGGAAATCACTTACTGGAAAAACCATTGGGCTCTATATTGGTGATATTTGCGACTTTGAATTCTTATCAGAAGCCTTCAAGTCCTTTGAACCTGACGCTGTAGTCCATTTCGGGGAACAACGTTCTGCCCCTTATTCAATGATTGATCGGACAAGAGCTGTATTTACACAACAGAACAATGTAATTGGAACACTCAATGTTCTCTTTGCTATCAAGGAATTCAGAGAGCAATGCCATCTTGTAAAGCTTGGGACAATGGGAGAATATGGAACCCCAAATATTGATATTGAGGAAGGCTATATTACAATAACTCACAATGGGAGAACAGATACTTTGCCTTATCCCAAACAAGCAAGTTCTTTCTACCATCTTAGTAAGGTCCATGACTCAAATAATATAGCGTTCACTTGCAAGGCTTGGGGAATCAGAGCTACTGATTTGAACCAAGGAGTGGTTTATGGAGTGAGGACGGATGAAACAGAGATGCATGAAGAGCTTTGCAACAGGTTTGATTATGATGGAGTATTTGGAACTGCTTTAAATCGTTTTTGTGTCCAGGCTGCTGTTGGCCATCCACTCACTGTATATGGAAAGGGAGGCCAGGTAAATTCTTCTAATTCTTAATTTTCTGTACTACCTTATATTCAATTGTTTTTTCTTACCAGCTTAGTGTAAAACAGAAACGTTGATGTGTTGGATAAAGGTGCATATTCGTTACGACTAGAACATCCTTACTATTGACAAAGTCTGAACCCTGGAAAGAAAGGAAGTTGTTACATGTGCTTATGATTGTATGACTTTTTTCTGAAAAGCTCAAGGCTCATCTAAATGAGTCACAATTTCTTTTTAACGCCTAGGGTTTTGTGTTGTTTTGCCCGCATCATGGTGTTAAGTTCTATACCATAATATATGTTGTTCCGTACGATTGCTATTTATGGTTGTGAACCTATAGTTACAATGATCCTAGATGTGGGAGCTTCATTCAAACTCTTCCATTTTAAATGATACAGACAAGGGGCTACCTTGATATAAGAGATACAGTTCGGTGTGTTGAACTTGCCATTGCAAATCCAGCACAGCCTGGGGAGTTTCGGGTCTTCAATCAATTCACCGAGCAATTTTCTGTTAATGAACTTGCTTCACTTGTAACTAAAGCGGGGGAGAAGCTTGCCCTTGATGTGAAAACCATTTCGGTGCCAAACCCAAGAGTAGAGGCAGAAGAGCACTATTACAACGCCAAGCACACTAAGCTCATTGAATTAGGACTGGAACCTCACCTGCTCTCGGATTCCCTTCTTGACTCCTTGCTCAATTTTGCAATAAAGTTCAAGGGTCGTGTTGACTTTAAGCAAATAATGCCCAATGTTTCTTGGAAGAAAATCGGTGTCAAGCCAAAGACTGTTGCAGCCTAATCAAAGTGGACATTATGTACTTGCAAACATGAGAATGAAAGATCTGATCGTGTTACATCTCCTTTTTTATTTTTTATTTCCTTTTTTGGTAGTTTGCTGAACTTACTGAGCTTTTATGTGGTATGTAAATTATTCTTCACTTCCATCTCCAGGAGTCTTTTTAAAGATTTTATGGCTCTATTTCTTAAAAGAGTTCAAGGATCATATGTGTAAAAGAAACAGATGGCGTTTACTTAATTTACAGACTTAAGGTATAAGAATGACCTCCGTGAACATTTCACGATTGCTGTTATTTCATTATGTTGTATCACGAATTCGCCATCAGGTAGTTGCCTTTAACTTGAATGTATAAAATTCAAATGATGAAATTTAATTTGCCTCTTGAGATGCCTATGTACAAAGTTCAATTGATGCGATTTAACTTGTCCTAATTTGTTCGTATCAAATAAGATAACGATTTGTTTCAATGGAATGGACTTGGAAAAAAGTTCAGAAGGTATAATCGAAATTTCTTGAAACCATAGAATAACTTCAAATGCATGCTAATTGTTTGACCTTTTGCCCGCTGTTTTACTTTAACCAGTACTAAAATTCAATGAAAGATCTATTTTAATATGGTAGAATTAAGTGACGAAGAACAAGCCATCGGGACCTGTCTTAGTAAGCATATCAGACAGCTAGAAGATTTGTACTGTCAGTGACCCATTATTCAAAAGTATTAATGAATTCGCTTTGCCTAAAATGGGTGTTGTAGTTTCCTTGGTAAAATTAAGCATTTCCGGCAAAAAGTGATGATTCACACTTAAGCATGGAATCGATATGGCACATGTGGTAAAACTTTTGAGGTCCGTCACTGAAATAGATGAGCTGCACAAGTTGTAACCCCAGACACTCAACCAAGTAGCTCAACTCCAAATCGATAGAGTCGTGTGTCAATCAAAACTCAGAATCGCGAACGAACTGAATGCCCTGCCAAAGGTAACTTGACCAAGCTATTATCTGGTTTAAAATCTTCCCTTAAGAAGTCCAGTACAACTAAAGATAATTCATCCTGATGACGGGTATACTCATGATCAGCTCCTTCAATGATGTGTAGTTTATGATTATTTATAAACTTTGCAAATTGGAAAGCATCTTCAACTGGTACAATCTTATCCCTGGATCCATGAACAGTCAACACCCTGAAAATACAGGCATCAAAATGACTGCAAGATTATATAACCCTTAAATATGCCCAACAAACAACAACAAAGACAACAAGGGTTTTCACAATATATTTGGAAAAGCAAGTCAGTAAGGATCAATGACCAGTTCGTAATGTTTGATAGCAACAAGAAAGCTTAACAGAAATTAGAGAGAAATTTGGAGAGGGAGAATTATGTTATTTACCAAAATTAGTTACAATCGTTATTCCCAAGTGGACCCAGCTACATGGCCGACCTTGGAATTGTGTTTGGTTACAGTCCTCGGGGGTGAGGACGGATGACGAGGACACAAAAGTTCTGTCCTCCGACGTGTTTGCTTACCGAGGACAGAAAT
>JANKOD010000008.1:29477291-29491042 GCA_026284645.1 Erythroxylum acuminatum | reverse complement strand
ATTTCTGTCCTCGGTAAGCAAACACGTCGGAGGACAGAACTTTTGTGTCCTCGTCATCCGTCCTCACCCCCGAGGACGGTAACCAAACACAATGTTGGTGACCACTAATGGCCATCATTTCAAATAATGAAAATTTTATTTTATTAAAATATTACTTTTTACTATTTATGGTAGGGATGGCCACTAATGGCCACCAAAATTGGCCACAAAGCTTTTTCCTAGTTACAATTAGATGATATACTACATCTACACAATTTTGCTTATATGGTTAAATATAAAAGGCATGATTTTTAAATATCAGAAAAGATAAATGAAATAGAGTAGTTGGCAGTTTCTAACCTGCATTCCTGGTGGATTAATAAGCATGATGCATGCACATTAGTAGTTAAACGGTCCATCAAACTTTCTTCGGTCACGCGATACTCAATCTCTCCTGCAGAGAAATACTACAAAGTTATCCAGATTTTAGGTCAATCTAGTTGGAAAGCAATAAAAGGTTAGGTCAAGTTTTCAGCTTCCTGACACAATCAAAATGACATCTAAAACTTGATGATATTTAACTTTGATATGCAAATTTATTGAAATTTTAGAAGAACAGAATCTAATACTATCACCCTTACCCTTTCTATTTTTAACATCAATATATCCTTCTTGCTTGATTCTTTTTAGGAAGTCCTTGCCAAGCCGACCCTCGATTCCTCTTTTGAGGTTAAACCGGCCAGAAATGTTAACTACATTATGAACATCATTGTACTTTGAAGTATATAAAAGCACCACATTCCCTCCTGCAACAAACACTGTTTTATCAGATAACACTGCAAGACCGACAAATTCTTACTGGTATTAGTTGTATAAGATAGAATGTAGACGAGTTCATGTGTTCTCTTTCAAACATCTCCAGAATTGGAGTCTTGTTTCGTTGGTATGCTTAAAATAAGAAATGTACCTTTACTGTGACCGATTACAGCAATTATGACACGTTTCTTCCCTCGAAAGTATTGGACTACTGATCGTAAATCATCAGCTTCTCTATGGTAGTTTCCATACTGAAATGAGCCTTCACTTTCCCTAGAAGACGGAGCATCGTAGCAATATAAGGATCATGAGAAGTGAATCCACATTGCTCCCATTTTCAATGAGCGAAAGGTGATGGTAATTCTGGTTCTAGAACAGTTTCCATTTTAGATCCTATCATAACTCGCACAAGTAACTGATTACACCATATGCAGAACGCATCGCCGATTTCTTTAGACAATTCCAGAAGATGTAATTTAGATTATCACTGTTTTAACCTAAAAGGAAAAATGGATTACCCATTTCCAGCAAAATCAAAGCGAAAGGAACTAATTCCTTCTTTCTCTAAAGCAGCAGCGATATTCACCATGGGAATGCGTTCCTAAACACAGAAACACAAAAAATTGACTGCAAGTCGATTGCAAACCCATGAAAGAAAAGATGGAAAGATTAAGAAAACAGAACTGACCTTCCAAGATTGAAATCCATGGCAGAGGATAACAAGCTCCGCAGAACCAGTATCATGCAGCAGACCGAGCAGTTTCTCACCATGATCGTTCTCTATAATTACCTTCCTTTGTTGGGCAACTACAAGAGAAAGTATTGAAAACTCGGGAAAGGGTAACAACTAACAGAATCAATCAAAGAGAAAAGAAGTGGAGAGGCATCACACACAAGCAAAATGAATAGATGTTATTAAGAGTCACCTGAGTGGTGAAGCGGTCGTTGGGAAGGTGCTGCAGGCCTAGACATGAATGAGAATCCAATCTGCGTAGGGGCAAGAGCTTAGGCTTAAATCGCAAGCGGACGTTGTTTCCTTTGATTTGGAGGTAAAAGTAGAGTAAAGACTATAACTGTTGTATAAATCATTTTTTAAAATATAAATAAAGACTTATAATCGATATATTTATCTATTATTAATAAACATTTATATTTAGTAATTAATTTATTGATGTAATCTTACAAATTTATTATTTAAATATTTGTCAAAACTATATTGACGGATCCATACTTTTACATAATATAATTAAAACTTAGAAACAATTATGTAAATTTTACTTAGAAACAATTATCCTAATTAATTATTAGAGTAAATTATTGAAAATATAGAACAAGTTGAATAGGGAAGGAAAAGCAGAGAGAGACAACAATGAAGAGAAAAGGCAAACACAAAAACGCATGAAGAGACGCTGCAAGTTGTATTAGTTGTAGGACGAGAGTGTTGCGCAAGGAAGCCAAACGCGGGAAGAAGACGATGAAGAGAAGAAAGAGTGGATTGAAGCCAACTTCAAGTGAAGAGATGAGCAAGTGACAAGTATAATAACTCCATTAGTTCAAATGCGACGACTAGTGTAACAATAAAAAGAAAATGTTGTAATCAGGCAAACGATTAACGAATTGAAATTGATTTTCTCTATCTCTCATTTTATCTTCTTCTTTCTTCTTTACAACTTTTAATTAAAGTTCCCAAATTCTGAAATTAGGGTACAATAATTAAAACCTATCATATTAGCATACGAGGATAGCATTCTTGCACAAAAATTTCTCGAATTTATGTTGTCTTAGCGATTTTGGTAATAACTGTATAATATTTTAAAATTTTATATTGGATTTACTTTTTGTAAAATTAATAATCTTATTCTTAAAAGAAAATAAAATGATAAAAAATACACTTTTTTTCTTGCAGAAACTTTCATTATAAACTTACCTTATTAGAAAAAATTTATCTAAAAGGATTTTACAAATTATGAAGGTCATATATTAACCCCGTGATTACTGGAAGATTTTTGGCAAAGATGACATTGAAATTATTCATATTTAAATTTATCTAGTTGACTAAAGATGTAAGGTGAAGCAACGATTAGTTGAAGAAATTGATTATTTAAGAAAGAGCAACAACACTTGCGGAAAAAAAAGGAACATACTCAGACTTTCAAATTTTTTAGCAGCATATATATTCTTGATAATCATATTATTTTTATTGTGCCTTAGAAAGTAAAATCACTCTATCAAGAGAGAAATTGTTATTTTATTTTTCTGTAAGCTTTTAGAATCTTGTTATACACTTCGAGTATAAAAGGTTGGAAAACCTTAAAAAATATGTACTCGTGAGCTTAGAGATGTTCGTCAAGTTTAATACTCGGATTTTTATAGTAAAACACTCAAGTTGGATACTTAGAGATTGGGTCCTTCTTCTCTCTCCCTCCACATATCTTTTATATTTCCGCATTATATTGTGTGTGTTCATTTCAACAAGATGCTTCTTCACTTTGATAATAGATCCCTTCTGTTTTCAACTTATAAAAGGTTTCTTTTAGTTTTAACAGGCACCTTTTGTTTTTAAATTGTTTTAATATGATTCATTATTCAGTAGGTCCCTTTCATTTGTGAAGGGTCCTATCCCACAGAAAGCTCCTATAAAAAGCTTTATCATCTTATAGGCTCCTACTGTTTTTATTCATTAACTAGGATCTGTTTTTCTATAGGAATTGAAAGTAACTTGCGAAATTTTTTTAAGTCACACACAATTTACCCCCCTCTTGCTTGTGTTGGCTTTATCATTTGGTATCAAAGAGAGTTTTCACATATTTGTTCTTTACAGCACGTGATAGATCATGACAAATACCTCGAGAAGATTTAAAGGACAATTCGTCTCAAAGCCTCCTTACTTTAATGGAAACAACTACTCATACTGGAAAGAGAGAATGACCATATATCTCTAGTCTATAGATATCAAAGTATGGCAAGCAATTAAAGTTGGAGCTACAATTCTCACTTTCGATAACATAGAAATATGGATTGATGCTGACAGGAGAAATGCACAATTAAATGATAAGGCAAAACATTATCTGTGTATTGTCTCCAAAAAAAATGAAAATATATCCTACTACTCTACAACAACAAAAATGTGGGACAAACTACAAGTTACGTTTGAAGGAACAAATGAGGTAAAGAAACATATAATAAGTCTTTAGTGTATCAATACAAAACTATTAGCATGAAACAGGGAGACACAATAGATGAAATCTTCGACTTCTTCAATAACATCATCACGACCTTAAAGAACTTAAGAAAGATATATCTCAATGACGAGCTAGTAACGAAGATTTTGATGTCACTACTAAAGGAATGGAGACCTAAGGTGACATCTCTAGAAACGACAAAGGATCTAAACACTATTTCACTCGACTAGTTACGAGGAAATCTGATGATCTGTGAAACCGAGCTTAGGCGAGATAAAGAATCCTCATACAGAAAAGGAATGGCATTGAAAGCAACTGACGAATCAAACAGTGATGAAAGTGACACAGAGTTACAAATAGAAGGAGATGACGAGTACACTTTTATGGTTAGAAAAATATGCCCGCTTCTATAAAAAGAAGCTGATAAAGAAAAGAGAATGAAACAAGAAAGATGGAAACAACAGATTCCTATCAAAAAGGCAGCAGCAACAATAACAATACACAAAACATTCAAATTATATGTTATCACTACAACAAGTCTTGACACACAATACCAAAATGTTATCTTCTTCAAAAGGACAAGTCAGATAATAGAAAATCTAGAAAGCAAGCGATGACTATGGCCTGATCAGATGAGGATTCTGAAAACTTTAAAGAAGAAGAAGAAGCAGAAGAAGTCAGCAACATTTGTTTCAGGGCTGAATCAGGAGACGATGAGATATGTTTCAAAACGGGATAAGGGAGAATCAATGTATAGTTGATAGTGGTTGTTCAAGACATATGATAGGTGAAATATCGCACTTCAACTACATTGAAAGAAAAGACAGAGGTAATGTTGTCTTTGCAAACAAAATAAATCAAAGGTCACCAGAATTAGTAAAATTGATAATTCTGACTCTACCTCTATTGATAACATTCTCCTTGTTGATGGTTTAAAACATAACCTGTTGAGTGTGAGTCAGCTACGTGATAAGAGTTATAAAGTCATTTTCTGTGCATCTCATTATGAAATTATCAATATTCATAATGATAATATTGCGTTTATTGGTCCTAGAAATTAGAATATATATTGTACTCAATTGAAAGACATGTCCTCACAAAGTGTTAAGTGTTTTTGTCTCTCTAGGAAAGGATTCATTTATCTGGCACAGAAGATTTGGACATGTCAGCATAAGCATTCTATTAAAATTGTCCAAAAGCAAGTTAGTAGGAGGACTACATACCTTAAAGTTTGAAAGCAATCAAGTTTGTGAGGCTTGTTTAAAAGGTAAACAAATCATAAGCAACTTTCAGTAAGCTATTAGGACTATCATCATGCATTGATATTTACCAACATTTGCAAATTCGAAACACCAAAACCCATGTGAACATCAAAATTAAATTTATATAAGATTTATACCTTTCTCAACGGAAATAACAAAGAAGATTGTAGTGTCAGAAGAGCACATCAAATGTCGTGCCTCTATGGGTATCCACACCCTCGTGAGACCGAGCAAACGCTTCTAGTGTGCTAGCACCACTCTTAAGATCTCTCTCTCTATCACTTGAGGAGGACAACCACACTAGGGTTTCCTTTGGGCAGATGAGTCTTGCATGTCTCAAGTCATACTATACATCTATATATATAGTAAAACCTTAAGGCCCAAAAACCCAAAACCTCTTAAAGCCCAATGAATGTTTAGTCTCTTAGTGTGCGACCCTGTCGGCTTATTTAATATTAGTAGTAGGCCCAAGTTTCTTTTAAGCCTATAAGTTATAAGTGGTCTCTAGCAAGACATTATAACTACCTAATATCAAATAAGGTTGAAGTCCGACATTACCTGAATCACAACTGATACATTATAGTACATTCTATAATTGATTCATGGGGCATACACTAACAATCTCCCACTTGCACAAAAACCAATTATCTACAAGTAGTCCCTTTGCCTCATTATATCTTGATTGAGCATAAGACAGTAAATAATGTCATCCTTATTAGGCTCAATCATATTTCTCGACCTCCGAGTTAGACTATATAACAAACGACTGACATCACCTCGTTTGTGCATGGTTATGTAACTTTTCACTCTCAACTCATCGAGGGGTTTAGAGTTATCTTTCTCCCGTTATATAAGAGAGAAAAATTCCATCTTGGTCATCCACATTCCTCTGCATGATTCATAGCATACCCGAGCATTGCTTTTAAAATCACCTTTTACGACTGACATTTGACAATGTAAAAACAAACTAATCCACATGTAGGAAACCATGAAAAACTCAAGTCAAAAGACTATATTCATCTGTTGTGATGAGAACCACTTATGACATATAACAATCCTTGAAGTGTTTTTATAGCGGGTCGATCTAATCACATGTTCTCCAACTTGCACCCATGTGATTAACATAATATCTCCATATTAATGACTCGTGAAACATGGTCATCTATTAATCAACGTGCTAGTCTTGACAGTCATTCTAACCCTTTACATTAATGACATTAACTAGGGACCTTTAAGAGTAATTATATCCATATTACAATAGGGTCTCATGATCAAGTCACACACTTGATGCCAATTGTAAGATACACATTATTCATGGGGATTATTATTTAAATTCATTTATAACTCTATAAAATGAACACAACAAACAATAACTGGGCACTACTAATGGATTATCCAAAAACATGTCACAAAATTACACCCTTATATGATCACACATCCAAGAGTCTGATGCCTAATGCTCTAGTATGATGATCATGCTTAGCACACTGGAGAGGCTTAGTCAACGGATCAACTATATTAAGATTTGTTGACATTTTGCACACCTTCACATCACCTCTTTCAATGATATGTCGAATAAGGTGAAAACTTCTGACTATGTATTTAGTCTTTTGCTGAAATTTTGTTTCCTTAGCATGAGCAATGGTTCCATTATTATCACAGTAGAGATCCTCTAGATTCACAATGCTAGGAACCACCTTAAGGTCAATGATGAGCTTTCTAACCCAAACATCCTCCTTTGCTGCGTCTGAAGCAGTAATGTACTCAGCTTCTGTTGTAGAATCAGCAACTGTGTCTTGCTTGGAACTCTTCCAACACGCTGCTCCACCATTCAGGTTGAATACAAAACTTGAATGTGATCGGAAGTCATCTTTTTTTGATTGGAAGTTAGCATCAGTGTAACCATTTACAATGAGCTCTTCCTCAGCCCTATAGATCAAGAACATATCCTTAGTTCTTCTCAAGTACTTAAGAATGTTCTTAACAGCGATCCAGTGACTTTCACCTAGATCTGACTAGTATCTACTCGTCATGCTCAAAACTCATGCAACATCTACATGAGTACACAACATCGCATGCATGATAGATCCTATAACAGATGCATATGGGATCCTATTTATACGGTTTCTTTTATCTAGTGTTGAAGGGTTTTGAGCCTTACTCAAAACTATGTTGTTGGCCTCCGAATTTATTATTATTATTATTAAGCATGATTTAAATAATTTTGAGGATTGGAGTAATTAGCATGTAAATGTTAGTAGGATTTTACTATATGGCTAATTAAATTAAGATAGTAAGAGTGTATATGTATAAGAGTATTTTTGGAAGATCACTTAAGCATAAAAGACATAAGGCATTAAAGGAAGAGCAAAGTGGTCATTGCACAATCATTAAAGGCATAATTGGAAGAAGAAGTGTTGTCTTGCTTAAGAAGGAGAAGGAAAAATGTGAATTGAGAGATAAAAGAAGAGAAATACGAAAATAAGAAAGAAAGAGAGAGAGTGTGTCGTTGTTGGAGAAAAAAATAAGGAAGTTGAGTTAGGTTTCATCTTTTATTAGCTTTCTAGAGAGATTTTGAGATTTGTTCAAGAAGAGAAAAAGAAACAGGAAAAGAAGAGGTTCCATTTGAGCTAAAGATCTTTTCATTTGGTAAAGATTCAAGGTAAGCCCATTTATAATCTTTTGGATTTTTGGAAGGGTTTTAGTTCAAGAAGTATAAGAAATGCATGGGTTTAAGTTTTCTAGGATCAATTTATGCATATGTTTCTTTGGGTTCCCAATTTGATATTCCTATTTAATGGGAATTTTTTTCATTGATAAAGGAAATCAAGAAGGGAAAGAAGAGCAAGAGAAAAAGCATTCTTAAGCAAATTCTTAAGCAAGGAATTCAAGGTGGATACATGTTTATAATATAGTAAATAAGCCACTAATGTTTTCTTTGAAGCAAGTAAGTTTAATGATTTCAATTGCATTATAAATATTGCATTTATTGCTACTTGAATGAATTGAGAAATTGCTATATGTTTGACATATGAATTGTGTTGATGATTTATGAAAAGACTTTTTGAAAAGATAACATGTTTATGAAATCATATTTTCAGAAATGGTTTTCGAAATATCTCATGTTCGTGAAAAACAAGTTTCCAAAATGTGTCATTTGGGCTAATTGTTTTCAATTCACGAATTACATGTTATGTGGGATTGGTGTAGTCCATTCAAGTATGTCGTGCACGTTGACCAAGTTAAAGGCTTCTCCCACTTGCCTGCTAGTGGCACGGAGCTCCTTCATGGACTTCCTCATGTTTACGACTACATAAAATCACTATGTGGGATTGCGATAGTTCGTTCTGTTCGCGACTTAATAGGATCATTATATAGGAATGTGTTAGTTCGTTCTATTTATGGACCTACCAAAACCATTCTGATGTGCTTATGTATTTATGATTTGCAAACAAGTTAATGAATGCATAATTTGTGTTGTTTGTGAATTGGATTGCATGACGAGAATTTGAAAACTATGTATTTTATGAACTCAATAAGAATTTTCTATGACAAATGAACATTTGATATTGGACCCCGAACTTTTCTTAGAAGTTAGAACTATTAAATGAGAAATTTTTGGCGATTAGTTATGTGTAAAGAAAAGAAGAATTCTTAAATTTGAAGTGAAGTAGAAAAGATAGTTAGGACAAGATGGGCTATATGTGAAATATTGGAAGTTATAAGTTGGAACATGTTCATTGAGTATGAGTCGGTGTTTTAGCCATAACTTTTTCTCTAATTATCCAAATGATATGATTCTTGATTTGGATTAAAAAGAACAATAGGGCTACAACTTATCTAATGAAATTGAGTTCTAATTTAGTCTCAAAGAATTTCAAATTTTGTATGGAATTTGAGCACAAAATATTGTTTCAGTATAAGAATAGTTTGGAAATGTTCGGGATATAACTTTCAGATTTCTGAACCAAATTGAATGATTTTGATGTCATTAGAAAATTAAGACAATGGGGAACATTTTTCTAGAATGAAGTGTTATCAAATTTTTTCATTTACCTGCTCAAAATAAGGAGTGAAGATGTTAGTAGTTGATGGACTAAAAGGGGCAAAATTAGGAGAACTAATTAAATGAAGGGTAAAAAGGGAAGAGCAAACAAAATGTGGTCTTATTAAAAAGAAGAAGAGGAAAATCGTAGGAGTTAGAAAAGAGAGTAAAAAAACATGAAATAGAAGAAGAGAAAAGGAGAGAGTCGTAGAGAGAAGAAAAAAAGAAGGAAAGAAGAAGAAGAAGAAGAAGGAAAGAAGAAGAAGAAGGAAGAAGATTTGTTCAAGGTAAGCTTTATTTCTCTTCTTGCTTTGTTAGAGAAGGAGTTAGAAAGAGAAAATGGTCTTTATGTTGGGAATGAATGGAGAAAGAAGATGGTTTAAAGGGAAACCCATTTGATTTTAGGGTTTCTAAGCTAGGTTTTGGGTTTTCTAACCTAGATGGACTATAGGTAAGTTAGGTTTGAGCTTGATTTGTGTTGATTTCAATTGTTGTGATTTTGAAGTTTTAGGGATTTTGTTGAATTGGAATTGAAAGAAAAATTGGTTTGTTTTAGGAAATTAAGAAAAATCTTACCCATGAGCAAGGGGAAGGGCCAATTTGAGTTTGGATTCGCAAGCAAAATTAGATGGGTAATTTGTGTATAGTTATTATGTAATAAGCAAAATGCCTTATATGTGTATTGTGTGTTTAAATGGCTTGCTTTGAAATGTTATGATGTGGAAATTACATTATGATATATGACATTTGATAAAATTTAATTGTGAGTATTATTATGCTATGCCTTGTATCGTGGTATTTTAATTAAATGGAAAGAAGAAAAAGTATGAGAATATGAACTTTTGATTACATTGAGCATAAGATTTGTTTGTGTTTGGGCGAGAGTGGAACCATTTAGTTCGTCACGTGCACATTGACAAGAGCCTTCTCCCGGCTGCCTGCTTGTAGCATATGAGCTCTGAAAATGGACTCATTATGTTCATGGTGCAAACTTTAGTTTCTCCATTATGTTTCCATGGAACCCTCGCGCTATTGGTTTGTGCATTTGCATTTTGATACGTTAAGTTATGATGAAGTTGAGTATTACGCTTTGACGCTAAATTTCGTCCAATATGTTTTATGTGATGAAGTATTGATTTATGAGTTATGAATGTTGAACTGACATTATTGGATCAAGATAAGATGTATACTTATATGAATAGATGCATACGTGTGGCTCATTGCCAATGGCTATAAATATATTAGCCACTGAGCTGTGTAGCTCAACCCATCATTTTCCCTCCTTAGGTGTAGATCGAGAAGATTAGTGATCCTTATAAGGCAATTAGACAACCTCCGAGATAGTTAGCTTTTGTACTAAGCTAGTTTGAACACTTTTGTATAGATTATTAAGCATGCCAAACATTAAGCATCTATTTGTATTTGTTTTAAGTGTGATGTGTATATTGATATGTAAATAAAGCCTATTCAAATGTTTACTTTGTTTAGTAATGAGAATGTGAAATTGAGGATTTCGTTTTGTATATGAATATGTCTTTTTAAAGGTTGAGTATGATGATTGTGGAAGTGGATTTTGTGTATGAATATACTTCTTCGTTGAGATTGAAAATTGTTGTTTGTTTTAGAATAGGATGTTAGAGATTGGAAAGGTTTTATGGGATGAATTATTTGAGGTGGGATTTAAGAGTTTAACAAAAGGCATTTAGTAGATGAATTAATATGAATAGATATTGCATTTTTTTTGTTCATAGGTGTGGAAATTGTGTTCTGAACTCAAGGGAAAACTGTATCGATTTGGGTAGAATTAGCCAAAGTTGTCTTCATAAAAGTTGTAGTTTATCCTCTTAGCTTTCCAACGCTATAAAGTATGTAAATTTTGGGTATCGGAGTTGAGAGATATGAGCATTATAAGTGATGTAGTGCATAAGAGGTATGAACATGATAGGTATGGAGAACGATGAGAATTTTTTGTATGTGATGAATCATTTGAGTTGAGTTTTGGTAGATTTATGAAATCATTTTGGTAATTGAATGGTTAAGGAGTGATATTACATTAGAAGAAGTGAATTTAGGAAGATTATAAGTGATTATGGTGTTAGAAAGGATATAGGAACCATTGGAGAGGCTTTGGAGGATGTTTTGAGTGAGATATGTCCGTTAGACAGACTTTAAGTCCGTTAAACGAACCATCTCGGGTGAAAAAGAGCCCTCAGCTCAGTGCATGTCTGTTAAACGGACCTCCTCGAGTGAAAAATAGCTCCCAAGCCAGTCTATGTCCGTTAAACAAACATTTACGGGATATCTACAATAAATTGAGATTTTGACCCTTTCAGGGGTAGAATCTCACTTTGTGTTCTTCATAAAAGTTGTAAATCTCGAAGTTCTCGTTCAAATGGCCAACAACAAAATCAATCCGACATATGTAGAAAAAGTTATGGCAATTGTGCCAAGACATGAACAATATGTGTAAGGACATGAACATGTTGGATTCCTTTGGCCATAACTTCTTCGTCCGACCTCCAAATTAAGTGATTCTTGAAGCATTGGATTCCTAACAAGTTTTTCTACCTTAAGTGATAGCTTTTGGAGTTGAATTCAAAAAGATTGATGGAAAGAAAATGAGAGATCGGTTGGAAGAGCGTAACTAGGTTATGAATATACTTTGGGTTTTTAAGCATATCTTAAGTTCTAGAGCTCCAAATGAGGTGGTTCTTGTTTCAAAAATAAACTAGATACATGGATTTACAATTTCTAGAAAATTGAAGTTGTGATTTGGGTGTTTGACTGGTGTGGGCTTGCTCCTTGTGGTTTGGGATCATATGAGAATGAGGATGAAACGATGAGGGCTAAAGAGATTTCATAGAAATAACCCTATAGGAAATACGCTCACGTCTCACGCTTTGTGACTCCGGATCGATTGTTGGGCTTCAAAAACGTAGCTCAACATCTTATGGTATCAGAGCTTAGGCTTTTGGGTTCTTAGGCTTAGAATGCATAGTGGTATGAATTGTTATGCTATGTGACTATTTGTTTGCATTGTGAATTGATTGATTGCATTGAGTGACATGCATATCATGCATACATGTAAGAAATAAGAATTAAAATGAAAGAAAGCTAAAAAGGAAATGTCTTATTGAAGGAGTAAAATGCCACCTTATACAAGATCACGAGAAGTTTTGCAAGGATCTGCTGCACCTGATTCCTCACCATTAGAGAAGGGTACTGATGAGTATAGAATCCTAGCAATTGCAACCGCATGAGTCACATGTATGAACTGTTGTTAAGAGTTTGGACTATTAGAAACAATGAGAAGGATGGTGTTTGTCAGAGTGTAAGATAAGGAAAGTTGTGGATATTTAAAAATAAGAAATATTACGTGGTCCGATAAGTTAGACATAAATTCATTATTTGTGGATATGTCAGTGAATTTAGTAGTAGAATTTTGTTGAAGATATGTACTTGAATTGATATGGATGTGAAAATATTTTCATTAATTGAATGAAAAAGAAATAGAGACAAGGGTGGAAATGGCAAGATTTATGGTGTACAAGCAAAGTGGAATTGATAAACTGAACTCGAAATTTATGATCTGGAACAAGATTGTGCTAGTGAATTGAGATTAGAATTTCAAGAAGGCTATGCGTCTATAATTCTAAATTGATTAAGAATGCACGTATGGAAAAAATGAAACAAATGATAGTGATATATGTAGAAGTTCTCGAGGTTACGTCGACAAGTTATTATGAGTACATATTTGATAATGTGATTACATTGGTGAATAATGTGATTGAGTATATACGAGATTTATATTTGGATATGGTACATGAGGTAAACCATGATCTCTATAGTTAAAATTATGAGATGAATCAGAATAATGTAATGGAAATATGGTATAGGTGTTATGCTGAAAAGGTAACTACGATGGAGCCGAAATTTAAATAGTAGTATAATATTCAAAGGTTGTTCGGAATTAGTTACGATTGATGTATCAGTAGCATAAGATATAAATGGGTGACATGCCAAAATATAAGAGTAAACGAATATGCCTCATATTTCATTAAGTTTTATTATAAAGGATATTTTGATCATGTAAAGTGTGACAGAGATTGAAATTATTGAAATATCATAAGTAGTTGAAATCGATCGTATTAAGGTGTTAAGAATGGTTGAAATAGCATTGATGATGATAACAGTTGATTGATAAAGATTGCATGAACAGGATGATAGTAGCCAGAAATCATCTTTTGAAGAAGAATTTCATTGAATTAGGTTGAACAGATTAGATAGTTCATATTAAGAATGATCAATGAAAGAGCAAACCAGAAATGAATATGAAATGAATTAAAAGTGAATATTGGTGTCATATCCCTGGTAGAGACTCAAGCATAAAAGATAGAGTATGCACAGGAGATATAAATTAGATTTTGATGAATGTATTACCAACACAGGAAGTTAAGTTTGCAAATA
>JANKOD010000008.1:29444915-29459408 GCA_026284645.1 Erythroxylum acuminatum | reverse complement strand
ATGAATTTGTGAATGAATTTTGAGTGATATGAGAATGATTTCAAATTGTCCCATACTTGTTGTATTTGTGGCTTTTAGATGAGTTGAAAGATGGTTATATGATTGTTATGGGTTGTTGGTTGATGAATTGTGAAATGATGTTAGAAATGCATATGACATAGGTCATGCTCATGAAATCAACTTTCCAAATTGTGCCATATGGGCAACATGTTTCAAGTTCATGAATTACATGTTATGTGGGTTTGTGGTGGTCTGTTCTATCAGTCAAGTGCACTTGTCTAAAGGCTTCTTCCGCCAGCCCGCTAGTGGCATGGAGCTCCCTTGCGGACTCCCATAAGTTCACGGCTATGCAAGACCACTTGGTGGAATTGCGATAGTACGTTCTATTCACGGCTACACAGGACCCTTATGGGAAATGTGTAGAACGTTTTGTTACGGATCCACCCAAACCATTTTGATGTGTTTAATTGTTTTTTATGTGTATGATTGGTTATGATGTATTGGCAAGTTTGATGGATGTATGACTTATGTGAATTGTGAATTGGATTAACAATTTTGAGAAATGAATGTTATTTGGATTTCAATGAGGTTTTGCTATAATCATGAAAGTTTCAAAGGGTTTTTGCTTATTACCGTTTATAAAACTGTTACCCACGAGCGTTAAGTTCACCCCCTCCCATTCTGTCCCATCTCCAGGTGAGGAGCACGAGATCGAATGATTGAGCATAAAGGCATTACTTCGGAATTGGCTTATTTTATATTTCAAGTTAACTTTTGTAAAACAATGCTTTAGTTGCATTTTGAGATGCCCACTAAAGCGTTGTAAAACACTTATTTTGATGCAAATGAAATACATATGCATTATGGTTGTTTATGGATTTTTAAATCTTTGCATGGCCATTTTCAAAATTTCATAAGGATAGGAATGTGTTCTGAACTCAAGGGAAATTTTGGAATTATCTGAGGAGAATTGATAAAATTTGTCTTCTTGAAAGTTGTAGAAGATCTTTCTAGCTTTTCTACGATATGAAGTTTGTGATTTTTGGATGTCGGTAGGGGAAGATATGATTGTTACAAGTTAGGATGCTGCATACAGTTTGTGTTTGTGACTGTTATGGTGGATGATAGGAATTGCGATTTTTAATGAACCAAATGAGTTGAGATTTGAGACTTTTGTGAGATGAATTTGTTGTTTGGGTTGTTATGAGGTGTTTTGGCACTAGAATAAGTGAATTTGGGAAGATTATAAGTGTATATGGTGTTAGGATGGATGTTGGAAGCTTTGGAGAGGCATTGGAGGACTTTGGGGAACCCCAATGTCCGTTTAATGAAAACGGACCTTCTCGGGTGTAAAAACCCCTTGGCCAATCTATGTCCATTTAACAGACATGGATGTCCGTTAAACGGACCTTCTCGGGTCATTTTGGACTCTTAAACCCGATGGAGGACCACTGGACAACTTAAGGAAATTGTAATTTTTAACCCTTTTAGAGGTAGAATCTCACTTTTTGGTCTTCCTAAAAGTTGTAGATCTAGCAATTTTCTTTCAAATGGTCTAAAAATGAACTCAATCAGATATCTAGATTGAAAGTTATGGCGATCGCGCCAAGATAGGTACAAATCGATTGAGGGCATAAACATGTGCTATTCTTTTGGGCATAACTCCCTCATCTGACCTCCAAATGAAGTGATTCTTGAAGCAATGGATTCCTAAGACATGTATTTATCTTTCAATGAAAAATGGTATCTTTTGGAGCTCTTTTTGGAAAGTTTGCATTTGAACAAGTGAGAGGTCGATTGGGAGAGTGTGATTAGGGTTTGAACACCCTTTAGCTTTTTAAGTGTATCTTGAACTATAGAGCTCCAATTGAGGTGATTCTTACTTTAAAACAAATTAGAGACTTAGAGTTACAATTTCTTTGAAGAAGTCAAGTTGTAATTTTGATGTTTGACTGGTGTGGGCAAACCACCATTGTGGGATGATGGTTGAGACGGATTGGTTTCGGAAACAATTTGAGGGATGCAACAAGATAATGATCAAGCTTTGAAATAAAGTACGAATTAAATTTCTGCTTTATTATGATTTGTGTTTATCATTTTATAGAATTAAATAGACCTTGGTTTTCGGGAAATCAAAAGTCACGAAAAAGTTTTTTATTATTCCGCTGCGGTCGGGATAAGATCTCAACCTGGTTTCCCAACAGCTGAGGAGTGCGGTGTTTTAGTTTTTATTTGTGGTTTTAATTGGTATTTTGTATATATTTGTTCGTAATATTTTTTAGTTATTTCTTGATCTTTTCACTTTTTGTTTGGTGTTTGTGTGAAAAAAACTAACATGGATAGAATTAATTTCTTTTATAACTCTTATTCTCAATCTTATAACCAAGGTTGGATTAATCAACCTAACTTTGGTTATGGATGGGATAACCATCATATTTACTTATATGATAGTTTACATGACACACAACAATTCCCATGTGGACCAGAAGCTTCTTGTCACAACTCAGGTATATCTCTGAAAGAATTGATGAATGTTATGATTGCTAACAATCTCTAATTTCAACAGAGCCTACAACAGCAGTTACAACAGTATCAACAAAAAATGAGGCATATAACATCTAGAAACTAGAACTTGTTTAGCCAAATGGCTGAAATGAAAGCGAGGATAGACTACCTAGAATCAAAAATGAAAGAGGAGCAGCTCTATCAACCTGAGGTATACCCAATAGACGTTAATGCAGAAACCTTACAGAGTGATGATGAGCTTGAGAATTTTGAGAGCAATACTCAAGGAATTTCATGTAAAGAAGAAGTTGAGGAAGAGCTCGAACCAGGAAAAGACATATCATTTAGCTTAAAGGTGAGTACTAAGTTTATGATTTTTGTTGGGACTAACTCTTCACCTTTACATAGTAGACTAGAGGAATTAAATGAGGAAGAAAAAGGCGAATAGACATCTGAGATCTTTCCAGAGTGTATGGACTCAATCAAGATTGAAAAACAGAGGATAGGAAAGATGTTGAATATGACGGATCATCAACTAAGACCCTATCCTGAAGAACCTCATGGGGAGGAGCCGCATGTGACACCTGAAGATCACAATTTTGTCATTTGAGGAGGAAACATGGAGTCGAGCTAGCAACCTGAAACTAAGGCGTTTCTTGTTTGAAGTCAGTTATATACTTAGATATATAATTATTTGTATGCAATTTGGTAAAATGTTTATATAACAATATATAATACACACTAAACAGATGTATTGCTAAAATGATTCAACACTTTAATAAGGATAATCTTCTTTCTTATTCCTTTTTTTTAACTCTTCTTCTCTTCTCTTAATAAAACAATAAATCAATATTTAAAAAATAATTTATGGACAACTTAGTAACATGGTTACTTATTAGATAATAGATACATAATAACTTATAACAAATAACTATTTCAAAATACATAAACAAATATTTTCAAATTATATTGTAGATATCTTCAATCTTCAATAAGTAGATCAATGTCTCCTATTAGCTCGAGGGAAGAAAAGAAAAACAATTGTAGGAGTAAGGATCACAATAACTTTTTTGTTAAAGAACATATTTTTAATTGAGAGATAAACCTTTTAAAACTTTAAAAAATCAATTTAAAAGGTTATTTTTAATGATGAGATATATGTACTAAATACCACGTGAATATTCATTTATTAGCTACAACAACAAAAACTAATATTTTGAACTGAATTACTAAGATCTTAAAATATTGATCATTCAATTAAAAATTTTAAAATTTTAAGCACTGAATCAAAAAAATCAAAAGGTTAATCCTTTTATGTATCTACCTTAACTTAAAAGTTAGGCCTTTCGCCCGCCTGGAAGGCATTCAACACTGATTGGACGACTCGGATTCGCCTTCTCTTCAGACTCTGGAGGAGGAGCTTCGCTATGATTTGGAACAGGTGTTGTATCAAGAAGAACTCTACTGGCATCAGCGCTCCCGGAGTCAATGGTTACTTCACGGAAATCGTAACACCAGCTATTTCCATACACTCACGAAATCCAAACACAGACAGGGTCGTGTTGCTTCCCTGAAATCTCCTAATGGCACTATTATCTCCGACCCTGTGGAACTCCGACGGATCGCCGCCCATTACCTTGAGCACCTGTATCGTGCTGAACCACACCAGTTCCCCGATTGGGGTGTCTGTGGCCACTTTCCCACCCTTCCATAACATGCCTCGGCGAAGCTAAGCTAGCCTCTTCATCCTGATGAGATCAAGACTTCTTTCTTCAGTATGGCCCCCAACATGGCCCCGGGGTTTGACGGGTATACTGCTCTTTTCTATCAGTCCCAATGGGATACTAACGACCCCTCGGTGTCTACCTTCCTACACAAAATTTTTCTCCACGAGACCTGGGAGACAGCCCTTAATCGCACCATTATGGTTCTCCTTTCTAAAACCCCATCCCCCACCTCGATCACGGAATTTCGGCCCATTGCCTTATGCTCCGTTCTTTACAAAGCTATTACTAAGATCATAGTACATCGTCTCCAGCCCTATCTGGATACCCTAGTCGCCCCTACCCAGTGTAGCTTTGTACCTGGGCGCCTTATCACTGATAATATCATTATCACCCAGGAAGTCATCCATTCCATGAAACGAAAAACTGGGCGCAAAGGGTTTATGGCCTTAAAGATAGATCTGGAAAAGGCTTATGATCGGCTCTCATGGGAGTTTATCCACGATACTCTTATTGACGTCGGCCTTCTTCCTACTCTAATCAGTCTTATCATGAAATGTGTCACCAGTGTCTCCCTCCAAGTGCAATGGCAAGGTGACCTGAGCGAGGAGTTTCCCATCTCCCGTGGTATCCGTTAGGACAACCCTCTCTCCCTGTACCTTTTTGTGCTGTGCATGGAACGGTTGGGACATGCCATTTCACGTGCGGTTTCCTCCGGGCGCTGGCTCCCCATCCGCCTAAGCAGACAAGGACCCCCTGTCCCATTTATTCTTCGCGGATGATCTTATCCTTTTTGCCGAAGCCTCTCTCCCTCAGGTGGCTGCCATTATGGACGTTTTACAGGCTTTTTGCTAGGCTTCCGGCCAGCGCATCAATCAAGCTAAGTCTCGGTGTTTCTTTTCCAGAAATATCTCCTCTCGGATGACTCACTGCTTAAGCAGCGACCTGGGGTTCCCGCAGACCCATAACCTTGGTCGGTACCTTGGCGTCCCTCTCCTGCATGACCGTGTCAATCGCCGCACGTATCAACACATTCTGGATAAGGTTCATCACCGGCTCACCGGTTGGTCTGCCCACTTGTTGTCTTTCGCAGGCCGCATTACTTTAGCCTAATCGGTCATTGCAGCGCTGCCTAGTTATACAATGCAAACCGTTCGCCTTCCCCGCCGCCTATGTGACGAGTTGGAACGAATAATGCTACAATTTTTCTGGGGTCCTCCAATGAGTTGAAGAAGATTCATCTTGTCAACTGGGAGGCCGTCTGTCAACCTAAAGAGTTGGGAGGCCTCGATCTCCGGCGAATTAGACAAACTAACGATGCTTTTCTCACCAAACTGGGCTGGACGATGCGTACCCAGCCTACCTCCTTATGGGTGCAAGCCCTCGCCGCCAAGTATCACTAATGTCACTACTCTTCCATCTTCCCTTGGCACCACCGGCGGCTCCATGATCTGGCGAAGCATACAGGCAACGTGGCCCCAAGTTTTGCAGGGCCTTCAATGGATGATTGGTGACGGTAAACATATTCGTTTCTGGTTAGACCCTTGGCTGGCGGGAATCGGTCCCCTCCGATCCCAAACTCTTCTCCCACGTCCCGATTCCCTTTTACATCTTCGGATCTGTCACTATATCGACTCCTTCGGGAACTGCCTAGAGCACGACTTTCAACCCTACCTCCCGCCTCACATTTCCCAGATGATAACCGGTACGTTCCCTCCCAACCCGGATCTAAGCCCTAATCAAATAATTTGGGGCAGCACCGTAACAGGGCATTTTTCGATTGCTTCCGCGTGCACCATGAGCATGGGCCATGACGACGCTTCGGGCCATGCGATCTGGAATACTATCTGGACGTGGCTGGGCCCCCAACGCATTCGTTCCTTCCTCTGGCTATTAGCCCACGAACAGCTCCCCACCAACCTGCATCGGGTCAGGATACATTGTACTTCCGACGCCTCCTGCTCTTTTTGCGGATTGGAGGAAGATTCTATACACGTAGTCAGGGATTGCCGACGAGCCCGTCAAGTTTGGAGCCTCTTCCCTCCGCCCACGAATCAGAGTGATTTCTTCACCTTGCCAACTCGGGACTGGCTGCTTTGCAACCTCCAACCTAGCCGTCACATCCACGGGCACGCTTGGGCCACCTTGTTTGGCATTTCTTGTTGGTTCCTCTGGCAATGGCAGAGCCGGACCCTGTTTGGCAGTGGTTTTACGTGGCCTTCCTCACCTCATGATGTTATTTTTTCTTATGCAGGTCAGCTCCAGACTTTCACAGGTAGTCCCTAGCATGCCATTTCTACAGGGTATAGCGTGCGGCAGGAACAACTCATTGGGTGGCGACCTCCCCCTCTCGGGTGGTTCAAGCTTAATATAGATGGTTCCAGTAAGCGGTCATCACAATTGGCCACAGCTGGCAGGATCCTTCGAGACAGTGTTGGCCGATGGCTCGATGGTTTCGCCCAGAAGCTGGGTTGGTGCTCAGCGTTGACGGCAGAGCTATGGGGGATATATACCGGACTCAATATAGCGTGGAACCAGGGTCTTCGCCATATCGAGCTGGAGTTAGACTCCAAAACGATCTTTAATATCCTCTTCTCCTCTTATCAACGATCCCGGGCCCTTAATCCCCTCATCCGGAGTATTCATATGCTGCTCATCAGGAACTGGACTGTTGTTCATCGCCTTGTCTATCGAGAGAGCAACAGATGTGTGGATTGGCTAGCCACGTACGCGGTGTAGTTAGCCCTGGGAGTTACCTATTTTGCTACCACACCCATTGGGTGCCACTTGATCCTCCTGGAGGATTTATCAGGCCTCTGTCGCCCACGTTTTGTTACTTAGTTTGTCTTTGTCCTTTCCCTTTTATCCAAAAACAAAAACAAAAAAACAAAATCATAGAACTTTAAGAAAAGTAGATAAACGTAACAACTAAATTGCGTCAATTGAATCACAAGCCGCTTTGCACCCTTAACAATCATGCCGAAGACTCCTAACATCAGTCATGACCCGGTTGTCCATCTATCAGGTTTTAATTCAAAATCATGGTTTATCTTCCGAAGCCCCACCATGTGTCATTAAAATAAGATCTGGTCCCCTTCATGGTTCTAATTAACTGTTTGGTGCTTGCCTGATGTTTCCTCATCCTCCGAACAATATAAAGCTACTCTCAATTTGTATCTATTTTTGGTACCTCAACAACAAATTTTAGCATTGATTGGAGTTTCTGATTATTTTATTGCAGAGGTTAACAGATTCCAAATGACACATAATAAAATCTAAAGGCCAAAACTGGAAAAAAAAAAGTCAAAGCCAGAGGAAAGAAGTCATGAGCATATAAGTTCACATGCAGCTTAAGAATGCAGCAGAATTATTTCCCAGTGGAAGATTTTGAGACATTTCTTCCTAATTACAATTGCAGAAGACGTTGCTGATACTCTTATCATTAATGTAATGTCTAGCCTTGCCATGATGCTTGATCATGATCCATTTGCTGGCCATTACCTAACGGAGAATTTATGTGATTAATATTGATAAAATCTTTGTGAGGAAATGCTTTAAGACCCAAGAAGTCTCTCGTCAAGTTATTATTGCCACCTCCATGTCGACTGCCAGTAGCAGGAACAACAGCCCTAGGTTCATTATCGCCTATGCCAAACTGAGACTCTGCTGACTTTGAGAGATTAACCTCAAAAAGTGACCCAGTAAACCCACTTGCAGTAGCAGACAGATCATGAGAGCTCATCATTCCCTGGACAAGAGAATTAGAGCCTGTTCCAGATCCTACAGTAGCTACCTGATTCATGATACCAGCAGAGGACAATGTAGCTTTATTGTCAAAAGACGCCAACCCATGGGCAAGCCCACTACTTCCTATCTCTTCACGTGAGGGCAAGCCGAAACCACAACCTGCAAGTGTGGACGAAGAACCAGATAATGTGGGACTGAACCCAGTTTCAGTCATGTGATGAGCTTGGTGGGGTTTAGGTGATGGAGAAGACTTGCTCAAGACCACGCCCATCTGTGCGGCTTTCTGCAGCAGTGCAGTTGCAGACATGTGAGTTGAAGAAGAAGGGAGAGGTTTCTGGTATGAAGTATGTAGATGACTAGGGCTCGGGCTAGGTTTTTCAGGTTGTAAAAGTGACTTGTCTAGGCTATTAGTAAAGAGCTGAGATGAGGAGAGCTTGATTTGTGGTGTAACAGGACCAGCTTCGAATACGTTTGTACAAGTTAACCATTGGGGGATACCATCCGGTCCAGGATTAAAAAGATGGTGACTTTCTTGTTCGCTTTTAACAGATAGGGCATGCAAGTTAATTATATGAGAAGTTGAGGAACCATATTGTTGCTGATGGGAAGAGAGAAGAGGGTTTGCTTTGATTGCTTTGCCATTCTCTTCTGCTAAGGCATCGCAGAATGCCCTGTGAGTGATGAAACTATCCCTCCTGAAACCATAAAGACAAACACATACGAACAAAACTGTACACCCATCAAAATGCTGCAAATAGTGTTTAAAGTACCACACCCTCTGTACATCTTTCTCTCATGTGTCAACTTTTTGTTTGTATTTTCTTTCTTTTCTTGTTCTTCCCACGGGGACAAAACCACAGTAGATTTAAGCATTAAAAGATTTTGCACTTTTTTAAGAGAATTTTTCAACTTAAAAAGAGTTACTTTCTCTGTCTGAACTTCACGAGGTTATGGCAACGTACCCGTCACGAGGTTATGGCAACGTACCTTATAAAATTATGTGAAACACAGGTTATTAATTATGTTTTTACAGAAGGAGCAGACGAGTAGCGCATTGTAGATTGTTAGAGCTACTAAAATAAACCTTGGAACTAAAAGGATAACAATAAGTCTAAACTACTTTGTTCCTGGAATGGGACTGGAATCTTTGGTTGTTGTTCGTACTTACCTAGAGAAAACGGTTCCACAATCACATCTATACTCTCTGGTGCCACAGATCTTGGAGTGAGCTTTCCAGTCAGATTGAACAGCATAACGCTTTGAGCACCTCTCACATTTCCACTTCTTCTCACCATGCTTTCTGGAAAAGTGCTTTTTGATCCCTGTAAGATCTCCGAGAGCTCTTGATGGATCGTGATGGGCACACGTAACTTCTGGGCACACGTATACTTTCCTCCTCACCTCTTTGTTTGTTCTTTGCTTCAACTTCCATGGCAGGTTATGCCCTCTTCTATGAAGTTGAAGGTTTTGATCTCTTTGGAACCCTTTGTTACAGATCTCACAGATGAATCTATTTGTCGCCAGTAGAGATTTAGGAGACAAAGCTATAACGTCTGCATCTGGATCTGATTGAAGTCCCAATAACAATATAATTAAGGTTATAAATATACATGAAACTACTAAAAAGGTCCACTGAACATGGCTTTGCTTTTGCACCTGGGTTTCCGGGAAGACTTCTCTTCTTCTTTTGTACTGGTGGGGCTTGATTTGATGAAGCAAAGGATGGTTGTTGGTAAATGGTGGCAGTTTCGAACCTGTCACTGGCTGAAGAAGCACTTAGTTCTCCAGATGCAGAAGTCAAATTGGACATATTCTCTTCCATTATCAACTCTTTCATTAATTCTCTTTCTCCACATTAAATTTCAGGGCTTTGTTCATTGACGATGACACAAACTACAAAATGAATTCATGAGGCCCAGCTCATTAACTTGTTATAACTGTACCACTGGGGTACAAATTGCTCTGGGATCAGTGAGTAAACCCTGATTTAGTAAGGTTAGTAAAGGTGGAAAGAGATGAAGGAAGCTAAAGTTTAGGTTCTCCTGAAAGTAGGTAAGTATTTCCTTGGCCAAGTCAGCTCCACAACACAACTTGCTTTCCGTCGGACTTCATAACCTTGAGAATTGAGAAGTATTCATAAGAATGAAGAACAATCAAAAGAAGAACAAGAAAAGTAAATCCAGCTATGGGTGGAATAGCGCCAAACCTTAAAATCAACCACCGTCCTGTAACCTTGAACACCGCTGCTTAGAAAGTTGATCACACCCGGGAAAAGATTCAACAAAAGCTAGCAAAATACATGAATATATAACAACTAAACTTGATCTAACACCATGTCAATTATTATATGAATAGGTATAGACATGAGAAGAGAAAAAAGGAAGAGAGATAGTAAACAGATGTGAAGGAGAGATGATTCCTTTCAAGTCCTTTAGCCATCATCAAAAACCAAAACCCGAGCCAACAGGCTTATTCTGACGTGCATTTTCTTGTCTTTTCCTTTGTTCTCTTTCCAATCCTACAAAACATAATTATCTCCATAATTGCTAGCATAATTATAATAAGAATTTACCCGTATTATAAAGTTAGAAAGTTTAAACCTTTATGTTTAGCCTCACCAACTTTCCCTTCCCTCGAAAAGTAGCAGATAGATTTAGTGAAAATGAGAGGAGAAAACTAATAATCAACACCCGAAATGGTTATAAAAAAAGAAGAAGAAAGAAAGAAATGATAGGAAGTTTGATTACAGACTTTTAACGAGGATGGGTAAAAGTAAAAGAGTTAAAAAAGCAAAACCACTTTCCTCCCACTGCACTGAACATGATTGGTTCAGTGATTGAATTCTAGCAGACATGCTCATGGGAAGTAATTAATCTATATATATTTCTTCTTTCAGGTACTCTCATGAATTTGTTCCTGCCAATTCTCTCATGTGTAGTATTGTATAAGAAACAATCTGTAGTTTAAAAACACTAAACTTGTCAGGTCATGGATGGATTTTATTTTACTTGAAAAGGTGTCCCCAATGCTTTGCTGCCCAACCTATCATGAATTGCAATTTCCAGAGAGAGGCCGGGGGGTTCTGCTTGTGGGGATGGCTTGACTTCATAAAATTGGGCATTTAGCATTAACGTTATAACTAAAGTCGGTTTTGGAGCATACACATCATAATTACCAACCATGCAGCTTCATCAATCTGTAGATACCAAAAAGAAACATGATAATCCATTACTACATGATGATATATATGTGTGTGTGAGTGTGTAGTCAAGTGCTACTTCCATTTGACAATTCAAATGAGTTGCAAAAAAGGACTTAATTCTTGAAAGAAATCAACATAATCGCAGCAGGGATAGATAATTAATGTAGGACTTTGAAGAATATTTTGGGACGCAGGCACCATATATACAGGAAAACGCTACATACAATAGACCCCAATTTTGGTTTCTGGAGATACATTGTCGATATGTCTGTTAATGTGTTGACGGTGGTTTTTGTCTTCGGTCTACACTCCCGAAGTTCCAAGGCACATGATGTATGTAAAAAGGTACTCGTCTGATCAACTTCCATTCGTCCCTTTCAGCTCATTATTATACCAATTCTTTTCCTCCATTCTGCTTCCAGCTCATCGTTCCCTTTATTCATTTTGTTTCTACTTTGAAAGCAACTTCGATCCGTGACTTAACAAATCCTCCTTTTCTTTTAACAATAGGCTAGAACAGCAAATGAAGTAAATTTTCAAACTTAAAAATTGATAGTAAGTACTATCAATCTTCAGCAAAATTGACTTGAGATTAGATGATATTATTTAACAATGAGATGCGATATCATATGGTTATGCTTACGTATATATATATAACTATATTTTTAATTATTCCTTAATTTATCAATTTGTAAGATTTGACTTCTCTTTTCTCCTTTTCTATATTGAACTTTTGATACATAAATTCAAAAGAAGTTATAAATGTTAACTGATTTTTTCTATTTAATTTCAGAGTTACAAATATTGTTAATTAGCTTGTACTTAATTAAATATATAGGTCCTTTTCTTTTCACTAGTTTTCCTCATTCTCTGCTGTGCATGCATATAGTATAGTTACATTAAGATCTCACATGTAAAAGTAATATAACAATTTTTAATAGTTGACCAATTAATTATTGACAATTAAAAGTAACTAATTCATTATTGATTAATAGTGTAAAAGTTTGAAGATTGGTTGGAGGATCAAAAAGCTCTCCTTTATTTGATTACAAAGAATATATATATATACAACTGTACATTAATATGTTAGCTTAAATCTTGTCCTGAAATCATGTCTTTCCTTTTTACATTCCTGAGTTTTAGCTTATGTTTGACTTTGATGGAATCCCTGAAATTGTGCTAGCTTGATAGGTGTGATCTACACATCTAGAGGCTATGATCATGGGCATATCGACTGCTTGCATTGGTCTGGAGGTTCTGCGTCTGCTGGTGTGGATTGCTGGAGGTTCTGCGTCTACTGGTGTGGACTGCTGCTAATACCCCCCCTCAAGCTAGAGGTATCAGTGAGAACTCGTAGCTTGCCTTTAAGGTCAGCGAAACGAGTGCTTGAAAGAGACTTGGTGAAAATGTCTGCAAGTTGGTCATGAGTGGGGACATGATAGACACGCAAGTGACCACTGTTACATTGCTCCCACGCAAAATGATAGTCACATTCGATGTGCTTGGTACAAGTCTTGAAGGCAGGATTATGGGCCAGATAGGCAGCACCCATATTGTCACACCAGATAGTTGTAGGAGAGTGTAAGAATTGTCCCAATTCAGTTAGAAGAGACTTTAGCGATAGATACTCAGCAGCCGCATTAGCCACAGCCCGACACTCAGCCTCCGTAGATGATATAGCAATCGTGGGTTGTCTCTTGGGCGACCAAGCCACCAGATTTTTGCTTTAAAAGGCAGCAAATCTGCCTGTTGATCTTCAATTGATTTGATCTCCAGCCCAATCGACATCAGTGAACAGTTGGAGCGTTGAGGTGGAACTAGGAACAATTAAAAGTCCTTGGGCAATGGTATCTTTGACATACCTCAACACTCGCTTGCAATGTGGCCAATGAGCATCAGTTGGACAGAACATAAATTGGCTAAGTTGATTGACTGCAAAAGATAAATCTGGGCACGTAAGACAAGCATATTGCAATGCATCAATGGTTCTTCTGTAAATATAAGGATCAGATAAGGACTCACCATCAGTAGCACCAAGTTGAAAAGAGGTGGGCAATGGAGTTTTAACTGGCTCGGCACTATCCATATGTGTGACTTTGAGCAAGTCCTGAAGATATTTCTGTTGAGATAACAAAATGCCATTACCATGCTGCTTGATTTCAATGCCCAAGAAATATGTTAGAGGTCCTAGATCATGCAGCTCAAATTCTGTGGACAAAACATGAGTGAAAGATTTGAGCAAGTCATTGCTGCTTCCTGTCAAGATGATATCATCTACATAGAGAAGAAGATAAAGGACGTGACGGCCTTGATGTAAAATGAACAGGGAGGTATCAGTATTGGATGTGTTGAAGCCTTGTTGCATCAGAAATTGAGACAAACGGGTGTACCATGCGCGCGGAGCTTGCTTGAGACTATATAGAGATTTTCTAAGCCTGTAAACATGATCAGGACACTAGGATCAACAAAGCCTTGTGGTTGTGACATGTAGACTGTTTCCTTAAGATTACCATTTAGAAAAAGCATTCGAAATATCTAATTGTCGAAGAGACCATCCATTGGGAACAGCAAGAGAAAGAATTAAACTGATGGTAGTTGGCTTGATTACGGGTGAAAAGGTTGCTGAATAGTCGAGGCTTTCTTGTTAAGTGAAGCCTTTTGCAACAAGCCTAGCTTTCAATCTCTCCACTATTCCATCAGCATTACGTTTGATACGATATACCCATTTGTTGTCCACCACATTTGTAGTTGCTGGTTTGGGAACTAATTCCCAAGTTCTATGCTTTAAAAGAGCAAAAATTTCAGTACTCATAGTCTCCCGCCAGCCTTGGTATTTCACAGCTTATGTAAAGGACGTAGGCTCAAGAAAGTTTGTGATAGAATCGGTGCTGGGCAAAACTGATGAATTTAATATTTTCTTTTTAGGGTGAGGGCGGAGGACCATAGGATGAGTTCGCAGGGGCTCACGTTGCTGTGATAGTGCAACTGGCAGGTCAGGGGCAGCAATGGTTGGCACGGATTCTGATAGCATTCCTGTTGAAGGTGACAAAGCAAGACTGGACGTGGCAGGTGGAACATCTGAAGGATAGCTGGACGTAGCCAGAGATGGCAACTCGATAAGTTGGACAGCTGGCTTTAAAGGCTGAAGTGGCGACTGTGGAGAGATAGTTAGCCAAGTGTCCATGACTGCAGCAAGCTCGAATGTGGATGGTTGTTGTGTGGCAGCCTCGTGATACAAAAACTTGCTTTCATCAAATTGAACATACCTGCAGATATATGTTTTGTTGTGTCTAGGATCAAAGCAAATATAACCCA
>JANKOD010000008.1:29430767-29444815 GCA_026284645.1 Erythroxylum acuminatum | reverse complement strand
TAATTTCTATTGTTTTATACAAGTACTTAGAAGTTAATTGCAATACATTGTGATTTTTACTCAATAGTTTTGAAAAAACAAGTTTTCAAAGAAATATAAAAGGGGATTGTTTTCAAGAAAACAGATACACAATTCAACCCTCCCTTCTCGTACGTTTTGTATATTGAACGTAAAGTCTATACTAACGAGTGATTTACTTCAAGATGAACAGATGACAGCAGAGATAAGGTTTAAGAAATATAAGGGAGTCTCTGTTCAAGAAGCTAATAAAGATGAGAAGGACAAACAGGTGATAGCAGAGATAGAGGTTAAAGAAGATACGGGCATCTCTATTCACGAAGTACAAGAAGAAGAGGAGAAAAAGGTGATTAAGCAAGAAAGAGAATAGTTCACCTTCTTAGAAGTCAAACTATTGAATTTGATAGACAATTCAGGGAGTTTTATTAGTCCTTATTTTATTAACAGTTTGTTACTTCAAAGGGCATTATTGAACTTACTTGGTTTTCTTGATTTGATTAATTATGTCATTTTGATTATCTTTTAACATGTAACTTATTTACAAGCTACTAAACTAGTATTGAACAAAACGGGTGGAAGCAAGCCATTCGTAATTGATCCTAACAATTTTGAACAAAAATAAAAAATAGATGCAATCCTAAACACTCTATCCCAATTTGTTGAGAGAAAGACTTTAAAACAAATATGGAAATTAAACAAAAAATATAAATTGAATCGATCGGAAGAAAAAATGAGTAGAAGTTGAAGAGGAAAACTCTTGAGAATTGATTTCACTAATTTAATCTCCTATGAATGATTAAGGGAAATGTTTGGTTAGCTGTCTTACTAAAATTAACTTTTAGGCTCTAAATCAACTCAAATAATAAACTAATCTAACTCTCATATTCAACAAGTTATTATTTGAATTATTTATGGAAACCTAACAACTAATTACCACTTAAGTTAATATATTTCTAATTCTTAACCTAATCGTCTATAATTTCTTATTCCATACTAAACTTCTCCTCTAGGTTATTCGTTTAATCCCAAATTATGCTATTACATCCATTCAGTTCAGAAACTATAGCAAACATAAGCAACAACGCAATCCCTTAATCATGTATATTTGACAAAAATGGTTGCATTGATCCTCAAGAAAAAGAGATCAGCCTATCATAGCATAAATACAGTCCATCATCTCCATACGCTTTAATCTCATGTTACTATCAACAAAAGTATTAAAGCAATAAAACAGTGAATACTAAATGAACTATGAAAAGAAAACAAATAGCAGTCCATTTAGCTAAAAAGTAATAAGTTCAGTAAATAAACAAGAAACTAAGCAATAAATGAAAAATAGAATAAGCAAAAAGGATCGGACGAGGGAGTGCGGTTGGTCTCCTGCCCCTCTTAAGCTTCCCTCTTTAACTCTCACCTTTTGTTTCAAATTTTTTTCACCCAACCAAATGGTTACTTAAGTTCAATGGATTCAGCTCTAACCCTCGCTTTCAACCCCTATCCTAATTCCACCTCTCTGTTGTGTTTCTTTCTTCTGTACTAACTAACTCTATTTCTCTCTTCTTCCTCTTTATCTCTCTGTGCCTCTGAATAAGTGTGTCAAAAACTTTCAGTTACCCCCCCTTTACCTCTCATTCTTTATCCATTTATAGCACGAGTCTAGGTTTAGGGTTGTTACATCGTCAACCTGCATATGTAAGAATTAAGTAAATGCAATGGAGTAGTCATAGGGGTGACAAGTTAAGTCACCCTCGTGAGGGCACTTGTTATGGCGGTGACAAGTTTTGTCACCACCGTGACTAACACAATGGTGACTTGTTGTGTCACCACTGTGACTAACATTGTTATTTGATAATTCAGAACAATTTGTTAGAAAACCAAAGATATGTACAAATAGAGTTCACTCAACCAGTGCCTCTGAGGACACAAACAATTATATCATAAGAAGCTATCCTACAATCCTATCCGAAGTACGTGAAACTTAAGGGAACCAACAACTAAACTTTTTGGAAGCTACTTGCCTACCTCCACTAATAACAAAACAGATCACCTTTACTCTAACCAATGCCATACAGAAGAAGCAATAACTAGAATATGTTTTCCTCAGCAAAACAATTTCTCAAACCCAGTTGATGCAACACCAAATGTAAAAGCTGAATTCAAAATCTGAACTTCAACTTCCCTTGCCAAGAGTGGACCTTCCATTGGCTTATATAGAGGAACATGAATTGTGTTACCTTGTAGGTGATGCCACTATAGGAGGGGAGTAATCCTTGCAAGTTTTCTTAGTTGTGCCTAAAAGGATCAGTCCTACCAATTCCATCAATGTGTTTGTAATAATAAATATACAGCCTGGTCCTCTTTTTTGCTTTAGAGCCAGTAGGAAGTTGGATTGCCAACTTAAGAAGTTGGATAGCCAACTAACTCCTGTTCGATCTTCCTATGGGGACTTACATGCTATTGGCCAAAGAATATTCTGATCTATCAACATTTAGAAAAGTTAGTGACGAATAATAAATAATATAATTACCTCCTCTCTGTGTTTAAGATGAGAAGTTCCCTAATTTGGCAGATTACTCCGAGATACACACTCCCCACATCCTTGGCTTCATCCTTGAAGGTTCATGAATTTCGTTCAGCCTATATAAAGTAAATAGTAGAAGATAGTAGAAGTGGGAAATGAGTAAGGACCAAAATCCTGTTTGTGGAAATAGTATTAAACCAAGAAAGAATAGCTGAAAGGTTTGGCTGATTAAAGCTGTGCAAATTAAAATGTGTAAGGCAATGGTCCCAAATTTTTTTAAAGAAGGTACATTCAAAAAATAAGTGCTCAATGGTTTCATTTGCTGATATGCACAAGGAACAGTCGTTATGAGTATGAAGGTGGGACAGTTTGTCCAGGGTTTGCAACTTTTGAAGGAAGGCAAGCCATAGGATAAAGGAGCACCTAGGTCTACTATATTTAGACCATACTAGCTTGTGCCACGAAACTTCCTGTAAGGGGGGTCACAAGAATTTATAGGCAGAAACATTTGTATACTTTTTGTGGGGCTAGCTATCCATTCCAGACAATCAGGTTAGGAGCTATTTGGGAGGTACTGAGGTTATTCAAGGTGCCTGATGAAGTCTATGGATACCTCATTCAATCTCCATTCATCATTAAGGATGACTTCATAAACTATTGTTATCAACGGAAGCTCCGAGCCATTGATCTCTCTCAGTGGTGGCACTTGTCAGCACTTTTCTTTCTTTTTATTTTTCTTTTCATACAAAATTTTCGTGACTTTCTTCTCAACCTTCAAGCAAAATTGACAAAATAATCCAATTAACATTCATTCTCACCACTTTTCTTCCTTTTTATTTTTCTTTCATGCAAAATTTTCCTGACTTTCCTTTCAGCCTTCTTGGAAAATTCACAAAATAATCCAATTAACATTCATGCAATATCCATACCAATTTCACTCAATCTACCTCACAAGGACTTGTAACCAAAATCAAGATATTAAGGCAATTAAAAGTAATAGAAACTAGACATAACAATTCCCCCACATTTAAACTAAGCTTGTCATCAAACATACTAAAGAAAACTAGACTATAAAAGAACAAACAATGGAGATAACAATTTTCCCAATTAATAGTCAAAGATATGAAAAATCATTTCGATAAACACAACTCGAGAACTTGAAACTCATAATACTTCATGAACAAGTTATTCTATACATATTTAACCAAAATCAACAAGTACTTCAATTCAAAGAACCATCAACAAATGTGATAGATACCCACTCCACTCTCCATCCTCTTAAGCATTCAAAGGTAGGGTATATTCACTCATCATTCATTTCATGTAAGGCATCTACCTTAAGCTTGCTTACTAATCCAATCTCTACCACTCATATAAGACACAAACATCAATCCAAAGGTCTTTATTTTGGTTGTAATGGGGTCAGGCTAAAGGTATGAAAAAGGAATATCACAGTTTAAAACCACAAAACAAATGAGCATTTAAAGTAATATAAACAATGAAGCATAAAAGACTCAATTCTTTCCTTTTATGTAACATGGTCAGCACTCCCCATTTTATCTCTCCTCTTTCCTTTATTTGTTTATCTTCTTTTCCTTTTCTTTTCAGTTTCTTTTTCTTTTCTTTTCTTTTTCTCTTTTCTCTTTTCTCTTTTCTCCTTTCTTTTTTTCTCTCTTTTTTATTCATTCATTTTTTAACTTATTTATTTATGTATCTAAAACAAGGAAATCAAGAGAAGAGAAATATAGAGGAGAAATAAAAATTTCTACAACCATACCCATCCCTAATGCAATAACCAACTGTATTATGATTCCCCTAGAATTATTCCCTAAACCCAATTATACCATTCAAACGCTCAACTTGCCTTATGGTGGGTACAACGAAGAGGATAAATAATCAAGGTGAGGGCTTATATTTTAGGTTTAAAGAAGGAAAATGTTTCACGTTAAGCTCAAAGGGGGTTCACTAAAGGTAACATTATGGAGGCTTTCTAAGCAACGGGGTAAATCCTAATTACCTTCATCATTTCAAGATTTGTATAAGATTATGTGATCTCAACTAGTATTTGTAAGCAAGTTCTAGAGTTCCTCATTTATGAAAGAACACTCTCAACAAAAAAATACTTGAATTGGTGTTTCATAGTTCAAAAAGGCTCAAATTTTTACCAAATGAAAAGTATCATTCATCTATCACAACAAGCTAATGTTCTTTTAACCGAAATCCAAGTCAATTAGTCTAAGCATGCAAGTACACTCACTCACTCATATTATACATTTCTAATCTCGATCGAGTTTTTTTCATGACCATACATCTCTAACTACTAAATGGGAAAACAAGCACACAACACACAAATAATAACTTTTTTTTAACTAATACTCCCCCACACACTTAAACATCACATTATTATTAATGTGATACAGAAAAGTAAAAGAGGGATCTAAAACACAAAATAGCACAAACAAGGAAAAACATTAAAACTAAAAGACATTAAACTATCAAGCAGTAAAAATAATAAAAGAATAAAGATAGAAATATGATACAAAAATATGGGTGGTGGCTATGTCGATGCGGTATGAAGCATGGCATACTACATTGAGGAGTGGAGAATAGCTGCGAGGAAGACAAACTAAAGGGTTTGAAAACTAGGCCTATGCACACAAAGCACACAGATTAAGTTGAGTTTCACTAAGCAAAAATAAGAAACAACTAATTAAAAAACAAAACAAAAATTATATGGGTTGCCTCCCATTTAGCACTTCTTTAATGTCTTTTAGTTGGACACCTCAACCGTTATGCTCAAGGTAGATCGCTCAAAGTGACTGATTCCACCATTGTCTCCTTTCCTTGCATAAACCAAGTGAATTCACTACCTAAAGTTCTCCTACCTAGCACAAACTAACTACAGAAAACACTAAATTAATAACAAAAATCACAAAACACATTATCAAAATAACACAATAAAACATGCATGGATGAACAAACACAAACAATCAGATCACTTAAGCAAATAAAAAAATCAAATTAATTCAAGTTCAAACGCTAAACACCTCGTCGACAATGGCACTAAAAACTTGTTCTGCCCAAAAAGTTCTAGAAAGACCTAGGTTATCCAACTCGTAAGTATACGAGGTAGTTGTAGTTGGTTATCCTGGGTCATCTCCCACAGACATGAAATTGGTTCACTTAAATTAATCTTGAACGAAAAATAAAAAATAGATGCAATTCTAAACACTCTATCCTAATTTGTTGAGTAAAAGACTTTAAAGCAAATCTCACAATTGAACAAAAAAAATAAACTGAATTGACCGGAAGCAACAATGAGTAGAAGTTCAAGGGGAAAACTCTTGAGAATTAATTTCACTAATTTAATCTCCTATGCATGATTAAAGGAAATGATTGCTTAGTTGTCTTACTATAATTAACATTTAGGCTCTAAATTTACTCGAATAATGAACTAATCTAACTTTAATATTCAACAAATTATTATTCAAATCAATTATGGAAACCCGATAACTAATTATCACTTAAGTTAATATATTTCCAATTGTTAACCTAAGTTTCTATAGTTTCTCGTTCCATATTAAACTTCTCCTTTCGATCTTTCGTATAATACCAAAATGATGCAAAGTTTGATCATGCTATTACAACCATTCAGTTCAGAAATTATAGCAAACATAAGACAACAACACAATCCCTCAATCATGCATATTTACTAAAATAACTACATTTATCCTTAAGAAAAAGAGATCAGCCCATCATAGCATAAACACTGTTCATCATCTCAATAAACTTCAGTCCCATGTTACTGTCAACAGAAGTATTAAGGCAATAAAATAGTGAATACTAAATAAACTATGAAAAGAAAACAAATAACAATCGGTTAAGCTAACAAGTAATAAGTTAAGTAAATAAAAAAGAAACTAAGCAACATATGAAAAATAGAATGAGCAAACAAGGATCAAATGAGGGAGTGTGGTTGGTCTCCTTCCCCTCTCAAGCTTGCTGCATTAGCTCTCGTCTTCTGCGTTAGATTTTTCTCACCCAACCGAATGGTTACTCAAGTTTAATGGATTCAGCTCCAGCTCTTGCTTTCGGCCTCTGACCCTAGCTACCACCTCTCTGCTTTGTCTCTCTTCTTCACTAACTCACTTTTTTCTCTTCTTTGTTCCTTTCTTCTTCCTCTCTATCTTTCTGTGCCTCCCGAATGAATATGTCAAACCCTTTTAGTTATGCCCCCTTTACCTCCCATTCCTTTTCCATTTATAGCACGAGTCTAGGTTTACGGTTGTAGGGTTGTTCCACCGTCAACCTACATGTGTAAGAATTAAGTGAATGCAATGGAGTAGTCACGAGGGTGATAAGTTAAGTCACCCCATGAGGGCACTTATCACGATGGTGACAAGTTGAGTCACCACCGTGACTTGTTATGTCAACATCGTGACTAACAAGTCACGGTGGCTTTTCTTCCTTTTTATTTCTCTTTTCATGCAAAATTTTCATGACTTTCCCTTCAACCTTCATGCAAAATTTACAAAATAATCCAAATAACATTCATGCAATATCCACACCAATTTCACTCAATCTATCTCACATTTGGATCAAAACACAAGGATTTGCAACCAAAATCAAGATACGAAGGCAATTAAAAACAATAGAAACTAGACACAACAATTATATTGCAATTGTTGTGTAGTTAGTTTTTTTTTAATTCTAGTAATTAGGTTTAATTTTCATGCTTTTATAATTGTTTAGATTGCCAATTTTCTTGTTTTTTGAAGTGATTATAAGTTAGGGAAGCAAGCTTAGGATTCAACTGAAGGAATAGAAGATGTTGAAAAGGAAAGTTACGGGAAGGTCTTCACTTTGGTCTTCGATAACAACACCATCACCACCTTAATCACATTAACGAGTTTCAAGCTCTAACCTTTTTTCTTTTTGTTTCTATTTTTCTTGTCATTTTTTGTTTCCTTTATGCGTTGTGCATTTTTTCTCATATTGAGGACAATGTGTTGTCCAAGTGCGGGGAGGATTGTGCATTAACATGTCAAGTGTTTGAGTTTTGCATATCTTGGTGTCTTAGTTTTTATTTGGTTGACATAGTGTAAACATTTTGTTGCATATATGTGAATTGTGTGAATGTGTCCATGGAAAGAATCGAATGGAATTAATTTAGCTATGAATATGATCATTTAATTTCTAAAGGCAGAGTAACTTATGAATTTGTGTTTTAAGTATCTTTGGGATGACTAAATTTGTTAATTAGGATATGACACCTATTTTTCATTTTATGACTTTTATCGGTATACATTTATAATTACAGTCAATTGAATTAGTTAGCATTACTAGTATAATTTCATGAGAATGATTGACTAGAAAAAAGAAATGAGGTAGGCTAAAGTCATATTTATTATTTAAAAAAGTATGTGTTAAATAAATAACTATTCTGTTGGCCCTTTTGAAACAAATATTGGGTTAAGAATAGAGCTGGTAGCCAGTTGAGAGAGGTAATATAGCTGAGTAACTAGGGGCATTAATGACAAAATATTTGTCTTCGCGTCAAAAGGCTAGAATGATGCTTCAACCAAGCTAAATAAAAAACGTAACCTAGTTGAGTAACTTGGGGACATTTATGACAAGGTGTTTTCCTTTGCATCAAAAGAATAGGTTATCGTTCAAGAAAATCTAAAAATTGTGTTACAATAAATAAACCTATTGATCTTTTACAAATAGCAAGAATTTCATGAAAGGATACTTAGTGATAGCTTGCCTTTTAATTGATTAATAATAATAAATGCATGCTTACAAGTGCCATAGGTGTTAGAATAAGGTGTTAATGTTTTGATTGATATGTATATTCAATTTAAAGTACTTAAGATAAAAGGAATAAGTTATTGTGTTGACATATTTTAAAATGATTTGTGTTTACATTAAAGGAATAAGTTAGTATGTTGACACATTTTAAATTATTTGTGATTGAGGTTAAGTTAATTCCATAAGATTTAAGGCCATACCATTGTAATATTATTGTAATGTTGCATGAATGTGTTTTTATATGTTTATGTGTTTTGTTTTGTTTAAGGACAAGCAAAGGTTTAAGTATGAGGATGTTGATAAGTGTAAATAATACTATGTTTTTGTAGATTTTTAAGTTTGTTTTTTAAGTGTTTATTATATGATTATCATGTGTATAGGCTTAGAATTATGTTATTCTTAATGAATGTATGTATTCTAAGTCTTTGCTTGGTTCAGAGAAAGAATTAGATCATAATTTTATATTTTAAGGGTTGTTTGATATGTTTATTAGTGATGGAAACTAGGAAATTGAAGAATGAAGAAAGTCGGAACATGCTTGGGTTAAAAGACAAGGCCACGATCATGACATGAGTGTCATGGTCATGATAAACGATTTTTATCCTAGTCACGATCGTGACACCCCTGTCACAGTTGTGACAGTCACTTTCCGTGCGCAACCTATTTCGTATCTTTCGACTTTTTGGGACTATGTTTGGAACAAAATGACCTGGGTAATCCCTAAAATCAACCTAAGATATTAAAGAACAAAAATAAACCAAAAAGTAGCAACCTTCATCTTACCAAATTGAGATTAATCCAAGGAAGATTAAGAGGAACATTAGTTGTCCAACATTTTCCATATTTCCATATTAAACTCCGAATCAAGTTTTTATTTCTTTCCTTTTGTTATTCTCATTAAAATTGACGTGTAAACTAGATTGGAAGATGTTATACACGTTGATGATGTTTTAATTTCATATTAGGATTTGTTCTTAGCTTATTTTGTGACTTGATCAGTTTTGATCTCAATGCAATGTTTTGGTTGTTGAGATATTTGTGTTTGCTTATACTTTAATAATAAATCGAGAGAGTGAGTCGATAGTTATTTGATTAGGTCGATTAATGAGAGTTAACAACCAAATAATTCATGCCAAAAAATAATCATACGAAGAGAGACATTGTGTGAGAAGCCGATTATCTGATAAATTGCTTAAAAACTAGTTAAAATCTTAAATTGTTATTGTTAATTAAGAGAATGCAAACTTAGAATTTTGGAATCAATTAGGGATTATTAATTGGGGATAAATGATTAGGTCTTAAGAAAGAGTAATCAACCCTTCGCAAATTTAAGATCAATACCAAATTAAATAAAAAATGGTTAAGGGAGCAAAATGAAAATAAAACAAATCCTATACATTTATATTTGATCATCCTTGTTTTATTATGAGAGCTCAATTGTTAAGTGGTTTAGTGCTCAATTTTATTTTACTGTTTTAATTTCTTATCATTCAATTTCATAGTTAGGTTCATTTAGTTTTAACTAATTCCTCGTGGGATCAATACCTCAATTACTACAAGTTTATGATCCGTATCTCAACAGAAACCTTTTATAAAAGTTTCTAAAAAGCCTTTATACCTGGAAGACTGATAGGAGATAATGTTCTTCTTGCAAGGAGATAATGCTTTTTTTGTATAAGAGTTGCTCAAGGGATATGAAAGAAAATATTTTAATAGGAATTATGTCATTAAAGTGAACTTCCATAAAGCTTTTTATTTAATACATTAGAGCTACATACTTCATCTACTTAAATTTTTTAGGTTCCTTAGTATCTTCATTAATTAGATAAACCAATGCATCAGTATTACCTCATTTAGAGTTTTAATAAATGGTGAGGGGAAGGCTAAGACAAAGGGAACCTCCTGTCCCCTTCTCTCTTCATTCTCTGCATGGATCAATTTCTAAGTTAATTAAGTTATCTGTTAAATAAGATAAGAATTTCAATCCATTAAATAAAATAAATGTCTCCAGTGCTTAGATGAAGGATAGTTTGATTTTCAAAGTAGTTTTCAATTTAGCGATCTACCATCTATGGTGTAGGACGAACAGATTGATCTATAGACAGGAATGTATTAGTCCTTATCAGCTAGTCGTCTTCATCTCTAATAAGGTTCGCTGGTTGATCATTGCCAAGGAAGTTAATCACTACTTATCTGACATTATGGAATCACATTGGCATTTATAATATAATTAAGGGGTAGCAGTTGGTTGGATAAAGCTCAAATAGTATTTTGGCTTTGTAAAGAGCTACTTTTGGTCTATTTTTATGTCGAACTCATGGTAATGTTGTATATAGTTTCACTATAGTTAATACAATTCCTTTTAATTCCCAAAAAAAAGATAAGAACTTTAAGTTTCACTCAAAATGCAAGAAGTTAATGTTGGACCCCGAACTTTTAGTGGAAATTAGAAATATTAAAATGAAATTAAATGAGTGTTTTTGTATATGAATGTGATTTGAATTGATGAATGAATGTGTTTGAATGCGATATGGTTTCTTTCTGATCTTCGCATTGATATAAAGTATGACATTTTTGGACCATTGAGTTGAAAGATGTGATTTTTGGAAGTTGTGTCTTTGTTTAGGGTGACATGATTTTGGGCAGTCACTTTGAGTGCGTGTTTGACCCCTTTAGAAAAGGAATTGATTTTTCAGTTCTTCGTGGAAGTTGTAGGGCTCTCTTTTATCTTTAAATTGATACCAAATTTGAAATTTTTGGAATTTTGAGTAAAGAGTTATGCATTTTAGAAGATCTGATGTCGAAAAGAAACTTTTAAGTTTCTCTTTGAGGCTCGCGATCGAGCTATCCTTTTTCTTTGTGGCTCGCGATCACGAGATGGCCCTTTTGACTCCGAGGGTCTGCGGCTCGCGATCGCGAGCCATCGCGATCACTAGTTCAGCCTTTTTCGGCGAGACTCGCGATCACGAGCCGGCTGCTACAGTGCGTTTTTAATTTTTATTTATCTAAAATTTTTCCATTCTTTTGGTAATATTTTTCCATTAAGTGAGGCTTTGGAGAAATTGAAGCTATGGACAAGTTTCTAGCATCGAATTGAGGTGGGTACCATATTTATATTTTGGAATTATAAGCTAATTATGTGTTTTCGAAAAATCAAGAATAGGAATGTTTTAAAAATTTATTGTTTATGTTTTCGAAAAATCAAGAAGAAGATTAAATAATTGCAAATTCATGTTTTCGAATGATTGGATAAGTTGCTAAAATTGTTTTGGACAATTGAATAAAATGATTCATTTGTTTACATTCATTGATTTTGAATGTTTTTGATAAAATGGAAATAATTGTAAATTTCATTGTGTTTGAATGTTTTAATAATTGTTATAATTGTTGCATTCTTGAATGATTGAGAATGTGTTATGTGAATTGGATTGATTTTGAATGATTGATATTGTGAATTTTGTGTCTGATAGGACATGATTAGGAAAATTAAGTTTTGAAATGTGCCTTCGGGCAATTCGATTTTCAAGTATGAATTGTCTATTATGTGAGTTTGGTTAGGTCCCATAAGAGGGTCAAGCGCACTTGTCTAAGCTTAGCCTGCCTGCTCGCTAGTGGCCTTGGAGTTCCTTTTAAGGACTCCCATAAGTTCACGGCTACACTAGACCACTATGCGGGAAAAAACAAATTTACATCAATTCAGATAGGTTTAGTCTAAGGTTTCCAACGCGATAGTTTACTAAAGTGCATGTCATCGGATGTCGGTAATTCTTTTGCTGACGATTTCAAAAGATTCGATTTTTCTTCGTTCGCCTTCGAATCGTTTTCGACTCCATTAAGAATTCGATTTGTCCTTTCGCTTTCGTTTTGATCCAATTCTCCCTTTTGGATTTGTCCGTTTGTTTCTTTCGATGTATGATCCTCGTTCTTTCGTTTCTGATACTTTGTATTCGTTTTTCCTTCTGTTTGATTCGCTTTGTGATCCGATTTGTATTTCGCATTTTTTCCCGATTTCCTTTAGTTCATTTTCACGTTTCGTTTTCGTCCTCCATTTTGATTTCGTTGTCCGTTTTTCCGGTTGGGGTCCGGTTCCGAGATCGGGTCCCAACATTAATTCTCTCAATGAAGATGTGTCCTAATCTACGGTGTCATAACATAGAGGATTCTTCATTCACAACACATCGTTTCAATCCAACAGTGACATGCATCGAATTGTAAGCATCATTATTTTGTAACTGAATGGTATAAAGACCATCAGATGATGTACCCTAACCAATAACTTCAAATCCATTACATAAACTGAAACGAGAATCTAAAAAGTTTAAGGAAAAACCAAAAGGTACAAGTCTTGATACAAAAATCAAATTTCTAGAGAAATTTGGAACATAAAAGGTCTTTTCCAAACACAATATAAAGCTACTGCTTAAATCCAAACTGCAAGTACCAATGGCTTTTACATGTGAACTCGTCTTGCTTCCTAAATAGATGTATTGTTCACTTCCTACCAGCTTCCTAAGGTTTTGCATACCTTGCAAGTTATTTGAAACATAGATTGTAGAACTAGAATCAATCCACCATGTGTTATAATTAAAATTAACCATATTAGATTCATAACAAACAAATGAAATTGGAGTACCTTTCTTTTCGAGTCAGTTCTTAAATTTAGCATAGTCTTTCTTTATATGTCCTTTCTTCTTGCAGATGAAACACTTTAATGGTTTCTTTATATCAGATTGAGGAGAAATTTTGTCTTTTCCCTTGTTTTTTACATCATTCTATCTCTTCTTTCCTAAAACAGTCAAATTCACCCTTTCACCCTCTTCCATCAACAACCTCTCCTATTCTTGCACACACATGGTCAACAGTTCATTAATCGACCACTTATCCTTATGGGTGCTACAAAAGATTTTGAAAGGAATGTATTGTTGAGGCAGAGTGCACAAAATGTAATGTATCAGGAATGATTATGATATGGTAACCTCCAAGGCTTTCAGTTGAGCCGCTATGTCCCTCATACGCATGATATGATCACGTACGCCTTTTATTCTAGTGGGCTTCAAGGATGACAAGTAAATAATCAAGGTGCTGGCAAGGGCCTTATTAGATGTAGTGAATTGCTCATTAATGGACTTCGACAGATCCCTGACATCATTATGTTGTTCGATAGAACTACGAACACCAGCAGATATTTTGGTCTTTACGAACATTACGGAGAGGCGATTAGATCTCCCCCATTTTTCATAAAGAGCAACAACGTCTGGAGTGCTGGTTTCAGTCATACTTGGTGGTTCATCCTTCCTAATAGCATAGTCTATATCCATCCAGCCCAAATGAATCATAATTCTCTCCTTCCACACCTTATAGTTGTCACCTCTCAAATCGGGAATATCACACTTAATATTAGAAATATTTACAGTCTGAATAACTACAAGTTAAAAAAATTGCTTGTTATATATAATTTGAGACCTATAATAATTCATGATTTCCCAATGTAAATAATGCTTTTAATAGATGAATCTAGTGACATAAGACTTGGCTATGGGCTAAGGTTCTACTCAATTAGATTTATCTATAACTTTATGAAAAAACTATTGAATTATGTTCCTTTTCTTAATTCCTGTAGGTTAAGAAATATAATCCGATATTTCATCCTAATTAATCATACAAATATAACAAAATTCTTGTGGGTAGATTTTATCAT
>JANKOD010000008.1:29379055-29401760 GCA_026284645.1 Erythroxylum acuminatum | reverse complement strand
CAAACTCTTCAAAATCACGTGAACCCTAGCTTTCCAATATCACACGATCATCACCAATCAAAGGTTGTAGGGTTTGGTCTTTTAGTGACAATGATGAAGATAACAAAATGAAAGTAGCAAGTGAAAGGTGAGAACAAGGTTCATGTTGAGAGGCTGAGAAATGAATATCGTAGATGAAGAAGACTGAAGAAAATGAAACTCTTAGAGACAGAATTAAAGTTTGATTCCTGTATAAAATTTATAGCCATATGTCTCTAGTTTAATATATATTTAAAATCATTACATTTTTAAATCTCCAAATCAATATATGTCCAAAATACAGATTCCTATTTAGTGAAAACACTCCATTTAACATGTTCTAGCACACTTCATCATTTTCATCCTAAACTCATCAATCAATTATTTACCAATATTTTCCTAATGAATTCATATGACCATGAAATTTGGTGGAGAGGAAGTAAAATGTATAAGGAGCTTGTGGTTCAAATTTCAAGTCAATTAAAGGTTCGAAGAAGAATTTATGCTTAAAAAAATGCAGGATGTCAAACATTGTCAAAAAGCATAGCACCTTCATTGTCACGATCATGCTTGTGCACGATTGTGCACTACCTGTTAATTCCTCTCTATCACGATCGCACTTGTCAACGATCATGCACTGCCTGACGTCTCCTTTTTGTCACGATCATGCTTGTGCACGATCGTGCACTACCTGATTTGTGGTTTTACACGATCATACAACTCCCCTAAGGTTTCCTCTCCGTCATGATCGTGCTTTTGCACAATGTGCAATTCCCTAGAGGTTTTCTCTCTGTCACGATCGTGCCTGTGCATGATCGTGCACTGCCTAGTGTTTCCTTTCTTCATTCCTACTTCCATTTCAACTCAAATCATTCACACAAAAATCAAAATCTATGATTGATAATAAAACTTCAAAAATCGAACATATTATATACACACATCCACTATATTTTTTGCACATGTTCATCTTCATTAAGACCTTCATTTCATCTCTAACTTATCATTTTAATTCTTCCCATTTCAAGACATCACGTTACTCCTTTTCTTTAACTCTAGACTCATTTTATCTCACCTCTATAACACCCAAAGAGATCCACGTTAATACACTAAGAAAACAAAACATAAGCATATCATCTTTTCATGAAATTTCTGCACTCTTTTTACATCATCATAATGATCTTTCTACTTCAAAAATGATCTTTCTACTTCAAAAATCATCTCAACAACACTCAAAGGAACAAGACATCAGTATTCTCATTCTTCATCCACGATGCACATGTATAATGACCACTAGTCTCATTATCATTTAATATCAATTAATCACCATATTAGTTTCATAATCATACAACCTATGAGAATTAACATGTTACTTACTTGGTAATACTCCAAACTCTTCAAAATCACGTGAACCCTAGCTTTCCAATATCACACGATCATCACCAATCAAAGGTTGTAGGGTTTGGCCTTTTAGTGACAATGATGAAGATAACAAAATGAAAGTAGCAAGTGAAAGGTGAGGACAAGGCTCACGTTGAGAGGGTGAGAAATGAATATCGTAGATGAAGAAGACTGAAGAAAATGAAAAGAGAAATTAACAAGAGGTGAGAACAAATGAATACAGTGAAAGACAAATGAAAATGAAGATGGCCTTTCACTTAGGAGAGAGTATCGTAGGGGGTGGATGCATAGCTTGGCAAGTGACACTTGTCAATTGCCACATGTCCACTTCCTATGGTCTCACTTGGTTCTCTTATTTAAATAGTCAATTTGTCTCCATTTTCCACTCCAATTGTCACCCAATTTTTAATATCATATTCTCAACAAATCCTAATACCATTAGCCAATTATTTCAATTGTCATTTGACACTTATTTCTACTACCATAAATCGATTATACCTGAAAAATGTCAATGAATGCATATACAATCATTTTAATGTGTGTAATAATTAATATTCACATGTGTGTATGTTATATTATGCATAAGCATGAAATGCACTTTCTAACTTCTCAATAATTTCTCATGTGTACTATTCTAGGGTTCTAACTCTTAACATGATAACAGGATATTACAAGCTCGCCTATTTAGCCATTAAAGTCCCCTCTTAAAATAAGTTTCTCATTAAGCAGAATCTATTGAATCACCTTATTTAGCTTTTCCTAAAATTAATGCTTAAGTTGTCCTTCCATCTCTAATTGGGGTGTATAAGCACATATCACATTGAAAATAACATCTTTCACCATAATCTTTAAGGACAGAATCCTATCATTGATCCTTCGTAACCTTATAATATGATGTATATGTTTTTTGACAATCAAGATACCTACACCATTTTGTTGCCTTGAACACCCTAAAGATTAGAGTTTGAACCTATTGATCTCTTTCACTTTATCTCTCATCAAGTTTGTCTCTTACATGCCTATATATGGATCTTATATTTATCTAAAATCTCCACTAATTTCAATGAATTCCTTGTTAGAGTACCAATGTATCGGGAACCTATTCACAATCTATCAACATCTTCTCTCCTGTTAACCTTAAAACTAGCATTACCATAAAAAGTTATGGCCACTATTATCCTAACACCCAGTACAAACTATATAAAACAAGAACAACAAGACCCTAAATGAAGACAACTTGAGAAAAGTAACAATGACTAGAGCTTAAAAAATAAAGCCACATAAAGGGGTTAAACTAGTAAGCCCCAAAAAAGGAACTATTAGAGTAGTTAACTCTAGTATATTGATACATTCCAACTCTAGTATATATGAATGTTCTCTTTATTGCTTCTTAATGCATTTATTTCATATTTTTGCAATATTTACTAGGGTATACCAAACGACATCGTTTTGGTAACATTAAAACACACCCGAGACCCACCCTTCCCCCTACCCCACACAAGTTAAACCAAACGACGTCGTTTCTTCAAGTTAATAATATTCAACCACAAGCAGACTACGACATATAGGTTGGAAATTTACTGACGGAATTTTTTGTAGCTAATATTATGTCGAAAAAGTCGAAACTTCATTACGTCGCCATCAATTCCCGCCTTAATTACCGACGGTATTGTTCCGTCGCTAAATTATAATTTCCCATCAAATTTTCCAACGAACAAATAAAAATCGTTGGTAATTTGTAACGGTTTGTTTTCTGTCGTTATTTTTCTGTCGCCAATTCCTATTTTCCTTGTAGTGGTTAAAAATGGAAATCAAATAAGGCAAACTAATAACAACACTAAAAAATTAATAGCAACAATAAAAGGAAAAAAGAAAGTAATCAAGGGAAATGTATAAAAAACCGATAGAGAATTTTGATAGCATGACTAAAAACAAAACAATTGAAGATGTAGCTATACCAATTAGGAAAAATCAGAAAATCCCAATCAATATATAAACCACATTTAATCCCACAAAAACCCTAACCCACCAAATTAGTCACACGACTTAAATGATAGTAAGCAAATCAAAACTTAGATGTTCCAATAATGGTCGCCTATTGCCTAAAACAACACGAGTAGCGAAAGAACATACGAAGGGGAGCCACAAAGAGAAGTTAGAAATGACTTTGAACCATTATACAAAACGAGCAAAAGACTCCACCTTTGAAGATTTTCCAGCAAATTGAAAACTTATTTGAAGGTAAAACCAATTTGAAGAGCTTCCAATAATATATATTGTTACTAAAACCAAGGCAAAAAGTTGACTTGGAAAAAAAATTGTTTTGTGGTTTGGTAACAATGGCAAGAGCAAATGCATAGAACATGAACAAAAGCAAACACATCTGGATACTTAAGAGGCAGACAAAATGACCAAGAATTAAAAATAAAAGTTGGCGCCTAGCAACAAAAAGAAATCAAAATTGCGTGATGAGCAATCAGGTTAATTGAAAAGGAGCTAAATGAATCCAAATTCGTGATGTTAGAAAATTACAAAGCAATGAAGTTAGTGCACCTAAAAGAACAGTTTTAAAACTACATGAATTGGAAAACATTGATTGTTCAATGAAACAAGATTAAGATCACAAATTCAACTGGAGAACTAGTAAAGCAACTTAGTATGTACCTAAGATACTTAATCGAGGAAAATGGAAAGAGGAAACCCTAGCAAACCTAAAAAGGAAGTAATAACAACCAAAGGCTTAGAATGACGATCATCAACGAGAATAAGTCTACAACTGCGACCGTCCAATCACGCTTGCAATTTCACATGTTCTTTTTGCAGAGGCAACATATTTGTAGCATTGGCATACCAAGCTTCAGAGCAATGGCCTTGTTGTAACAAAGAAAGCAAAATAATTAATTGTAAATGTCAAAAGATTAGTTAAAGACCTTCAGAACTGAGGTTATTAATTGACAATTTTTCTTTCTCTAATTATTTTGTTGGGTTATCCATTACTTGCATGTACCTGTGGTTTCAATTTTAAACAAACATAGATTCGAATTGTTAAATTTTTTAAAACAATTATTCAGTGTCGCTTCTCTCATTATTTTTTAGATTAACTTAATTAAATTTTAGAAAATTAGACTTTGATTAAACTTAATTTGAATTTAAAATCTAATAATCTAAATTCAATTGAGTTTTGAATTAACTAAATTCAAACAGAAAAGAGATAACTCGAATTTATGTTATAAGTAGTCTACCCGAGGCCCGCCTATTCTTATTCCTACGCCAAAGAATAAATGAGGGTGGGGGCTCAAGGGAAGGGTCGAACTAAAATGTGGGTTGAGTTAGAATGGGGTCATCAATTTGTCGTGCAGTGCTTAGTTTATTGTTCTTGGAGGCGGGACGGGACCACAGTAGTATTATGAAATCAATCAATTAAAGCACAGTGTCTAAGTGTGTCACGGTCACTAAATGCTGGGAGTTTGGCGATTGGTCGAGATAGACGACTATCTGGGGAAGGCGTCGACTCCGGCCAAGTCTATATGTTTGGAAAAAAAAAAGTAGATTCATTTAACGCGAACAAGAATAGTACACGAGAACTGTCAGGGACTGACCGATTAAAAAAAGCCACGTATGTTTAAAGAGTCCTCTTTTCCATAATTTTGGTTATTAATAAAACACAAGGACATAAACCAATTTGGATTGGACTGCATATAAGATTTTTGTGTTAACAAATATGAATCAATTAATTATTGAAAAAGAAAATTACATTAAACGTAATTACTAAAAGCCCCGACTAACTATTACTGTTACTGTTACTATGCTTACTCAAAGATAAACGAATACTAGCTTGTTACTTAATTTTATTAAAAAAAAAGGGACACCAGATTTTGCTTTCTTTCGTATAGATTAGAGAATCGAACGTAGATTCTTCTTATAAAGATTCTAGGGGTCCACTGTTAGTGAACTTGGTATATCATCACCCATGCATGTTTGCCACGTGGGCTTCGGTCACTTAGAAAATTGAAGTGAAGAGCGCACTTCTTGGGAGGGGTTGTGGGGGGAGAGGTTGTGGTTGTGGTTTTTGGATGTTGACGTCATCATCACATACTTGTCTTTTCCAAAACCAGAGGAAATGGGTCCCGTCCCAATTCCATGGGTTGAGTAAGTTTTGCTTTTAATATTATATATATATGTATCATCATTCAAGCCCATAATCTTTTCCAAAACAAGAAAAACTGCAATTTCACATGAGATTCATGGCAATTTCAGAGCCATTTTAATTTGTATACTATAAAATTTAAGAACATTTGTCCATTTTATGTATTGTAGGCTAAAGATGAAACCAAGCATTCTTTTATTCTTTTTGAAAGGCCAAGATAGTACCTTCATTCCCAACCATCTCTTGAGGTAGACAATGATATGATCCTGCAACTTATTGGGCATGTTCAAATATTCCAATATGTTGGCTTCTATATATGTACATGTTGATCTTGGACCTCCTTGTCATTCAATCTTTCATATGCAAGTTACATACACGGATATGATCGATGAATCTGATGAGGCTAGCAAATTAATGACAATCTCTTTAATTTGGCTTTGAGACATTATTATTGTTTGGTGTCCGCTTCTCAAATATCATGCCATCTAATCTAAGCAAAGATTGTTCTCTTCTTCTTCTTCTTCTTCATTAATATAATTAAGTTCGACCCATTCAAAGACTGAGATATATGGCTCCCTTTAAAGCTAGGGCATTATTAATAACACGTAGATATACATTTCCCCAAGTAATACAATGATCATAATATTAATTTGGAGGGATTACTTTTTGGCAATAATTGAGAGAATTTTGTCAGAATATCCACTACTAATATTACTACTTACTATGACCTTGTCGTTTTCAACTTGATAAATAACTCTTTCTCAAAATTTTACCCCGGCCATCAGTCTCAGTCTTGATTCTTGAAATGAATCAAATAAAATAATGAGTATGGAGCAATTGGTCCCCTTAATTCAAAAGATAAATTAAAATGTTCCTCTTTCCATACACACACTATACTAAGTGACAAACTTGGTTTCTGCGCATCTAATCCCTAGAAACTCTACACTAAGACACATGATCCCATACTTAATCTAATCAAATCTGAAATTTGATCGCATCGCAAAAACAAAAACCAGACTTCCGGAGGGAAGGACAATACATATTTCTTCAACTTCAAGCCACCAATTACTTTCTTCTCCCTTCTTTCTACATCCGCAAGTCTGCTACTAAAAACTAAAACTTCCACTTTGATGATTCCTTGAAATCTTATAAAATCATATCTTCTTTCAACATTAATTGCCACGGAACAAACAGTAGTTCAAAGCTAGCCACAAACAGATTCATATCCACCAAAACCTAGCTAGTTTCATCTAATTCAACACTTGCTAATACTAGTAACAACAGAAAGAGACAGAGGAAGCAGGATCCGAATCAAAGATTATAAACAAAATCACAGATTCGTTTTCCTAGTTTGAAGTATGAAAACATATATAGGATGATGATGGAATATGGGCAATGATTGAATGAATCATACGCAGAGAGCGCCAACTTCAACGAGCTTAGGGACTAGGTGACCACTGAGGTGGAGGGCGACGAGGGACTCAAGGCCGCCAATACAGGTGCCGCCGATGAAGACGGCGGGGGCAAGAGGACTGCTAGAAGGACTGTCGTCGGAGTCGTGAGCCGGAGGTGGAGGAGGAGGGAGAGCGGAGATCTCGTGGTCATCCAATTCGATGACAGTGGGATGGACGCCGATGGTGGCGAGCAGCTTCTTCATGACATGGCACATGCAACATGAGGATCGAGAGAAAATAATAACTGGGTGGTCGGAGATGAGACGTTGGATACGGGTCTCGGTGGATTCTGCGGCGTCGATTGATAGAGATGATGAGTTGGCGGCGTTGGGAGGGTTAAGGTCCAGTAGTCCCTGCATCGCCAGACACAAAATAGAGACCTTTACTAGAAGAACGGAACAGAACAGAAGTACTTATCCCTGGGACTGGGAGAGAGAGAGTAGGGGTTTATTTATGTCAACGGGGTCAAGCGGCAGATTTGAAGGAGGAGGTAGAGGTCTGAGTTTTTGTTAATTAGTTATATATATATATATATATATATACACATATATCTAGAGAGAGAGAGAGACAGAGAGAGGAACGACAGTGTGGGTGACGTAAGAAACATAAACAGAAGTGGGTTGCTCGGTTGCATCATAAAGTACCCCTTATTTATGTTCTTTTTTCTTTTTTCATGGGAATTGCTTGTTCTGGAAGCACACGCGCCGACTGATTTTCAATTTCATTTTAACTTTTTAATTATTTTCACCCATTTCATTTATATAACTAACTATTTTAGTTATATGCTGATTTAAAGCTTACTAAAAATGGCGGCTAGCATCCATGTACGAAAGAAAAATATCTGCCAGCTAGGGATGACATTTTTAATCATGGAGATTGGAATTTTCTTTTTTTGGGTCAAGAAAATTGATTGCATCACTTCATTATTATAATTATGAGATATAATTTTTAAATTTAATTGTCAGTATAAAACTTTATTTGTATTTTACGAATGACCGATGTCTGTAAAAGATGGTCCGAAGCTAGCTTACATGTCTCCACTCTTATAACAATGGGATCCATTTATGAGTTACTTTGAAATAAATTTAGAAAATGATGTGAGGTTGTATGTCTCCACCATCACACAAGAGATAATGTGTAAGACTTAAGAAATTTAACTTTATTGATATGAAATAATGATCTATATATAAATAAGCAATCAATTTTTTTTAATCTTATCTTGACCAATTTCACTTTTAATCTTCATTAGAATGCAATATTTATTTCATCTTTACCCTTAATCATAATTCATCTTCTACAACTTTGACTCTACTTTCCTTCCAATATCATACTTTGTTTATCACGTTGTTTCCTTTTAACCTTAAATATTTTATTCATTGTTGTCATACTTTTATCTTAAATTAAAAAATCGCAACTTTTCATATCATCATTTCCAAGTTAGGATGGGAGAACTTTTGAAAAATTAAAAAAAAAATGAAAGAATGCCTACAATTGCCAAGAAAAACAACATAGTATGAAATTTTGACATAAAAATAAACTACAATCGTCAAAAAAAAACCTTGAATTTAATTCTTAAAGTTTAAAAGTTATATGAAATTTTTTTTCTTCATTAGTTGGGAGGAGCTAACATTCTTTTTCTTTTCATTGTCCTTGTCAAACTAAATTTTTAATAGTTCTTATTTGTAAAAACCTTACACTAATATTGTTTTAAAAAATATTCATAAACCTCTAAAAAGTTAGAGGTAGTATCTTATTGATGATCACTTTTCTTTCTTCATCCAAAAATAAGACCTACGCTTTAACAAGGAGCAATTTTATTCTTGGTATATAAAGATTAATATATTAATGATTAAAGGTATAAATGCATAATACTATTAAGAAGAATAAGGTGACTCCTTAATACAACATATCTGAGAGACCATATCCTAGTTCCAAGTTAGACAAAAAAATTTGACAAGATCTTAAAATCGATAAAACTATGAATGCAAAATAGATGTGCTTAAGATAAAAGAGAAATATTATCAACAAATTTCATCCAAAAATACAAAAGCCCAACAAAAAAAGAGAGTCTCAGAGAGGAGCATATTATAATAATATCTCTTCTTTCTTTAGTGCTTGAGCCTGGATTTAATGCCAAGCTTGGATTGGTATTAAGAGAAATTTTCAAAAAGGTCTTTAATCTTACTCTAAGGGGCGAGATTTTAGTGATAAGGGTTACATGGATAATTACTTTGATGATCTAATTTGTATCCTTTCTAGGAGGATCCTTGAGGATGTCTTATAAGAAGTTATCTCAACTAGACTCTTCATGAAAAGTAGAAGCAATATTTTGCAAATTTTTACAGGCACTAAAATTTGAAAATGTCTTTTATTTTTAGTGTGAGGCAGTTAGGTTAAAGGTTAGTAGTTGATTAGTGTTTTTTATGACTTCAAATGTCAATAATTAGTTTCTTTTAAAAATATGTGAAGGAGGATCTAGTTAGGCCTATATAAATGGTTAGAAGATTTTCTATACTTTTCTATAAATATGAGTCCTAAAAATTAATAAAAGTGATGTTTCCAATTGTTACAATAGAAAGGATGGGGTTTTCCTTTATTCCTTAAAAATGCTAAAACCTGCAAACTAGGAAACAATAACCTGTAAATAAAACTAAGATAAGATCAATAGGAGATGCATTTCATAAGAGGTTCCAAGGCTAGGTTATAAATAGGTTAGGGGAAAATCTATCATTTTAACGACAATTTTGATCATGAAAATTGTGACATAAATAACTGAAGAGAGAAATGGAGGTGAGTTGGAAAGTAGCACATTTGATCAATGTGGAAAGAGAGTTCTTAAGGATTGTTAGGGGCGTAAAAGTTAAGATAATATTATCAAGGTTAGTAAAAGGCTAGCCAAAGTTACAATTTTAAGTAACAATTTACGAAATTTATATGGAAAGGGAAAATTGAAAAAGAAGTGGTCATGATTTTAAGAAGGAAATGTAAAAGGAAATGTTTTAGAATATTTTGTGTAGGAATTCTATTAAGGGTCTTAAGCTTCTTCACCTTTGTTAGGATGATTGGAAGGTGAGAAGGTATTTGATTTTTATTCTCAATAAATTCACTTGAGCTAATAGGAAGCCAATTTTAAAATTCAATTGAGATGATAAAAGAACCTTTAGTATAAAGGGGAAAACAAAGTTATAAGCCACTTTTGAAAAGAAATCTCTAAATATATAAACATTAGGATGTCAAGGACCATGCCAAAGTTTTATATATTCCAAATCAAATTATTGTGCAATAAGTGGTTTTGGAAAATAGTTCTAACCATCTGGACTTTCCTCCAAGTCCGAGATGAGCTAGAGTAAGGGTAGATGGTTTGGAAACTTTTCTCTTTTAGAATGAAAAGCGAACACATTTAACTTGGAAGACTCTTGTTAAAAAAAAGAATAGTCCAAATCCTTTTCTTAAAAAGAATTTGATTCAATGTTTAGTAGGTTTAACTCCCAAATCTCCTTCATATTTAGAAATGTCAACAATTTTTGAACTTATTTTGGTTTTATTAGAGGTTGTAGTAGTTCTAGAAAAAAGAAAATTGCTTACTCTCATTTCAATATCATTAGTGACCTTTGCATGGTTTAATAAATAAGAGGATCAATAAATGCTTAAGTTATTTATAGATAAAATAACGAGTTGAAGTCTCCTAGAAAATGATAGAAATTTGTTGTCCAAGTAGTGATTCTTTTCTTAAATTTCAATATCAAGGAGAGTCATAGTATGTGAGCTTGGAAATGATAACGGTTATTTCAAGTTAGTTAACAAAGAGATGACCTACTTGCAAGCTAGTTTGTGTAGATACATGAGTAAAAAATTTGGCATTGTAATTTGGGACAAAAATTTGGACTTTTTAGGGTTTACTTTTAGCCAAAATAGGCCTTCAAGTTTGTTTAATACATTTAAAAGATTTGGATAGAAAAGTTGTTAGCATTGAAAAAGAGTATGGTGTCATTAAAAAAAGTTACTCAAGTGTCTTTTATGGAGGTTCATATCCAGTGATACTTGAAAGTAGGTTTGAGGGTGATGTTCTTTTAGATTAGAAGGCTAAGGAATTCCATGAAAATGTTAAAAAGGTAAGTTGATGGTCGATCATCTTACTTAAGGCCTCTTGTAGTTTTGGAAAATCTAATGGGTTTAGCATTAATGAATATGAAAAAGGTAGGTTAGGTAATATACACAAATATAAAAAAAATAAAGTTATCATGACAGCTAAAACCTCTAAATATTTTAGGTTAAAGTACTAATGGGTATAATTAAAGGCTTTAGAAAGGTTAATTTTAATGGTGCATCTTAGGTGGCCATATCAATATAATAGTCCCTAAGGAGTTCTTGGAAAAATGAGTATTATCACCAATGCTTCCACCATTGATGAAAATTGATTAGTTATAGTTGATAATATGCAAAAGTGTACTTTTAAATTTGCTGGCCAAAAGCATAGAGATAGGCTTGTAGATCATGTTAGAATAGAAGATAAAGTGAAAATCTAAAACAATAGAGGTTTTGGATTTTAGGAATGAGGGAAATAAAACTAAAATAATCTCTTTAAGTTGTTTTCCACAAATGAAGAAATTTGTAACTGTTAGAGTGAGATTAGAACCTATAATTGGCAAAGACTTCTTGAAAAAGAGAGTACCAAAACCATGGAACTGAGGGCTTTGAAGGAATCAAAACTAAAAAAATATAAATTTAATTCTCAGTCGATGAAAGGTTTTGCGGAAGGTTAGAACAACGTGAAGAGAGATAACATATTTTGAGATTACGAAAGGGAAAAGGTTAGAAGGAGAGATTTTGTCGCAGTGTTAGCGCCAAAGATGATAAACATAGATTCATTTATAAAGGACATAACTTTGGTTATATTCCTATTGGAGAGAATAGAATTGTAAAAGAATATGGAATTGTTATCTTCTCGTTTGAGAAACTTAATCCTAGAAGATTGTTTATCATAGATTCATAGTAAGCAAGGGCTTTAAGCTATTCCTGAAATTTTGGTTTTTTAGCCTCTTTAGTAGGATTTAAGATGAGGTTTGATTGAATTATGTGGAGGTCAGATTTGGTTAAGCTTATAAAGGTATTAATATTAATATTATTTCTATGAGAGAACTTAGGAGTTTTAGATATCTTATCACATAATCTTTTATGTTTTAATTTGATAGACATAAGATGTTTGTAGAAGGGAATAAACTAAGTTTTTTTAATAGTATTTTTTAAAAGAGGGTAGTTAATAATGAAATAAAGGTATCTTAAGGGAAAGACTCTTTTATAGGGAGTTTTTAAACATGAGACATGAATTAGGCTATGGCTAAAAAGATTAAGCAGAGTAAAGAGAGTCGAAGAGGAAGGGAATGAATGAAGTCAATAAAGATTAAAAATGGACTTATCAAGCTTTCTTTGAATAGAGCAAGAGCTAATTTGCTTATTACTCCAAGTGTATAAAGAATTGGTAAAGTCTTTAAAATTACAAGCTATAAGGGTATTTTTAAAATCCAACATATTTGAACTGTAAGGGATAGAAGTCTAAGAGGAATCTATAGGGTGAATAACATAATTAAAATCACCAATAGCCAACTAAAGAGAGAGACTAATTCTAAGAGATCTAAAGGATACTAATATAAAGATTATCCATTTTTAGTGGAAGAGTTATTAGATGCATAGACCATAGTGAGAAGAAATGAGGAGTTTATATCATTAGAAAAATTTAAAGGCATATAAGTTATTTATTATGGAGAATGACAATAGGTTTAAAAGTATCACGATTCTATGATATATTAATTATACTATTATAGTCTTCATTAAGATTATTTAAGGAAGACCGACAATAAAATTTGAAAGAAGTGATTTCAGTATCAGTTAGGATTTTACTCTAATTTCAAAAACCAAGGGATAATTTAAGAGAGGAAAAGATATTTTTGACATTTACTTAGAGGGATATTTACCCTTATTTTCCAAGAAACATAAACATTTATGTGGAGAAAGAACAGTTTAAACACTCTTTTAATGCTAGTTTTTTTTTCATTTACCTTTATAGTCAAACTTAACAACTAGACTTAGTTTCAAGGTTATTATCATAATCACTAAAACAATACTCAATATTAAAAGATAACCTACAATTAATAGGATTAAAGGATAACAAATTCTAAAATGCCCAATCTTTTGGGATTTTTTCAATTTAGTGCTCAAATTTTTAAAATTTTCAATTAAATGACTAACCTTTTATGATCTTAACAACTCAATTCAAAATGTTAACTCCGTTAGTAATTTACCAATTTTGATGAACAAAATCTTTGTTGTCCATGACAGGTAGGTGCCCATGTGGAAAAAAAAGGTTGCAAACTAAACATACCTATAACCTTATCTGAACAACCCATAAGCATACCTATTAACTCAAATACTCAAATACCTATTACTTAAATACTCATTTCCAATTTAATTTCAAAATACCCTATTTAACGCTTCATCTCCATGACATTAGAATTTGAGTTATAATTTTGAAATACCCTCTTCTGGGGGCTAAAACTAAAGAATTTGAGTTATAATTAGAAGGTAAAAAGAAGCACCTTAATAAAGAACTAAAAAGCAAGGCAGAAGTAGTGAAGTAGCGAGAAGTCAAAGTCCTACATAGGGAAGAAAATTTAGGTAAAATAGAGCAAGCATTTGAGAGGAACTCAGAGAGAGTGAAGGGGAAGAAGAAGGACATCGATTATAGGTTGAAAAGTATAAAGTAGAGGGAGAAATCTTTGAAATCTAAGGGGGAAATGGATCTTCAGAGGAAACAATTGCTAATAACGAGAGCTTGCAAATTATAAAATATGAATGTGAGAAGATAAGGGATGAAATTGCTTATCAAGAGATGCAGATTGGTGAAGAGAATGAAAGTTTGAAAAAACCAATTAATAGAAGATAATCAATGTACGTTTATAAGCAGAACTAAAATGATAGTTAGAGAAGTTTAGGATTCAGCAAGAGCTCCTCTCAAAATAAGGTAAAGATTTGAAACTAGAAAGGAAGAAATTTGAGAATGGGAAGTACTAGAAGAGAAAAGAGCTCATTCAGATTAGGTTATGAGTATGCTTAATTGGCCATTATTTTTTAAAATGGATGCCTAAATTTCATGGATAACAAAGATTTCATTAGCCAAATCAACAAATTACTAATAGAATTATGGTTTTAATAATGGGTTGTTAAGGTGACAAAATTTTGGTCACTTAATTGAAAATTTTAAAAGCTTGAGCATTGAATTAGAAAAATTCCAAAATGTTACGAGCTTTATAATTGTTTAGACCTAGAATTAGCTATATGGTCAGAGTGATTAAGAAAGTTATCTAATTTTAGAGAGAGAGGAGCTAGGGTGAACACTAGTAGGTGAAGACAACTAAGGAAAGTCAATTTAAGGTGGAAGAGGATTTTGCTAGTTCTATTTTGGGTTGCAAGGCTCTAAAGTTATGTTTATATTGGGAGACGATGGAGCTATAATCAAATTCTGAGAAGGGGCATTGGAAGATTCTTTAATCTTTGAGGAAAGGAGGTTGCTTTTTGTAAGGTTCCTACTTTAAGAAACCTTACTACTTAGCTTCCAAATAAAATAAAATAATTTCTTAGCCCAATTAGCATCTAAAAGTATGTAATATCAGTGGAAATCATAGATTTGTTATTATCTTTTTTACAAGCAACAAGAAGGCATATGTAATGGATACTAGTATTTGAGTCAACCAACAAAAACTTTGTTATAGTTAATTCTTGGCATTTAGCCATTATCTCATCTAAGTAAAAATATTTACCCATTTAGATAGCAATATGGTTTAGTTCCTCATATTCTAATATTATAAAAACATATTGTGGAAATTTGTCCAAATTAGAGCAGAGGCAGTTGTTTACTAGAACGAAACCAACTTTCAATTTTCTAAGAAGAGACCTCTCATTATTGTTTCATGAACCAATTCTAAAATAGAGCTTAAACCTTCATTAGATTTGAAGTTTAACTAAAGGACATTTTTGTCATTAATAAGAACCTCTTAGAGACTGAATGAATTCCAAATACTATTAGTTTCATTCTAGCAAGATATCTATGAAGTAGTTTTTAAGCATGAAGGCTCCTTTATTAGTAAATTTTAAAAGTTGGGAGATTACAGATTCCACATTTCAACTTGAGAAGGTATGAAATTTAGTGAGTAGGTGTTGGGGAGACCAACATCACTAATACAATATTCTAAGATTTATTATAAGGGTTAAGGTTTAGATTAGCCAAGGTAAGAGGATGAGGTGCTTTACAGGTCAAGAAAAAAAAAGGAGTCAAATAAATGAAAGGGAACTAGTTAGGTATAATTGTAGGGCAACTAAGAGGAGAAATAAGGGGAGGCAAGGACTTCTACTAGCAAAGTTAGAATTTAGAGCTACTAAAAAAATAGGACACTAAATACAATAACTGGGAGTAGTACCCAAAGAAATAATGAAGTTATCAAGTAAAGATTTAGGGGTACGATTTGGATGAAAAAGAAAGTGAAGTAAGGGCCAAAGAACCTATCGTAAATGGAGAGGTAGGCAATAAAGAAATAAGGTAGAGAAAAATAGAGAAAATAAAAAGAGAAAAGGAAATTAGGCTTCTAAAAGCTCAAATCTCTAAAGTAGGGAAATGATGTATATTTTAGAGTAGAAGATACGTCTACAAATAAGAAGGGAATGTGAGGAGAAGAAAGGAGAAGGAAAGAAATATTAAGGAAATAGAAAAATGACAATGCAAAGGTTGTAGAGAATTAAAGGCTTAAAGGGTAAGCTTAGATAAGACAAGCACACACGCACACACGCACACATGCACACACGCACGCACGCACACACACACACACACACACTCTTTTATTTATGTATAAATGAGAGGTAGGCACTCTCATAAACTTTCTTTTTTGTTCCTTTTATTTATGTATAAATTCCTAAATGCTACCCTTTCTTCATTTTGGGAATCTCACTTTCATCTCGGTGGGTTTATAGATTAGCTAGTGCTAATGATTCCATAGTAGCAAACAATTTACATCTTTAGTTCACACATCATGATGTTACAAGACTAAGAGAGAAACGTTGCACACACTTATATATGGGTACATTCTTCTTTCTATAACCTGGATGGTTAAGGAAGGGACTTACATCCATGCATCTCTTTAAAGCCCAACTAATAAAAAGGGGATGTTAAAAAAAACACAATTTGGATTTAAGTAAAATCTAAAGGCCAAACATCAATCATAATTCAAGAAGAAGGTTTACGAGAGCTTAAACCAATTTGGTGAAATGTATGTAATAAGTGAATTGGATTGTATGTTTTTTTTTTAGTTTGGACTTAGGATCATTATTTTTAAAAGTAAATAAAACCTTTTATGATCTTTAGTTTAGTTAACCATAAACTCGTATGATAATGTTTCTTTAGGTGATGTTTTGTGCTTAATACATATATGCATAGTATACAAGTTCATAACTAAAATATTTAAAAATACAATAATGAATAAAATTGATATGTTGTATTTTATGAATACTTAATAAAAAGAGAAGGATAAAGATCTTTAGAAATATCTAAATTAGGTCCAAAGCCATAGGTCAATAGATTAGTTAATAATCTGAAGTCAAATTAGTTTTGCCAAATGTTAAAGAAAAGTATAATTTAAGTCCATGATCAAAACTTTAATTAATTTTACTTCTATTTAAACTTAAACCTAACCCAATTTAATTAGTGTTTTTAGGCTTTATCTAGCTCAAATTATTATAATAGTAAAAACCTTAGCCATAGGTTTGAATCACAATCTAACATTTTCTAAAATATCTAAATAAGTTGTTACTATTATTTATTGATAACATAAAACTTTCCTAAAATGAAAAAAGCAATTCCTAGAAAACTAAACATAATTAAAACTTGACTATTGCAAACTACTAATGACAAAAAGAAAAATAAAATACAGTGCAACAAAATTAAAACAGACAAGGTATATTTGACAGTTAATTGTTATTAATCTTGCAAAATTTACCCACACACATTAATGACTTCATTATTATTACAGGCGTTGGATGGAAGGTAGAAGTTATGCTAATTTAAGCTCACAATAGCTCGATTTGCCAATGAACATGTCGATATTGTTTATTCTCACCTTTGACGATTTGATTTATAATTATGGAAGCCATTGGATAATATTAAAAGAAGTCGATTAAGACGTAGTGTTCTATTATCATTGTGGATGTACACCAAACGGATTCATAGAACGTTTTAAAGTATCAAATATGTTCATTTGAACAGTAGCGTTCTATAATCCTAAATCATAGCCTTTAAATGTGAGTGATTTCAATTTTATACGTAATCTAAAAACTTACTAAACCACTTGCTAAGAAGATAGTAGCAAATTCAAGTTTGTCATCATATAATTCTTTAGCGATCTCAAACCCTAAAAACTTGACAAATTCTTTGGGCTATAGATAGTTTTGTTACGTCCTTAATACTATTATACATAAAATTCATCGTGATAAGTAGGATAGATCAATTCAGTTTTCTATTAAAATAGGCAACTGGGTATTTCATCCCTTTAACCTCTTGTTGTATATTATTATATCATCACAAACAAATCATAATAAATCTACCACACAAAATATGATTCGTCAACCACATTAACTTACTTCGTCCATTTGTAAGACTAAAAGTATAACTAACCATTTATACCACCTATTTTCTCATTCATCACCGTTTGTTGGTCATAATCACCCTTAAAGTCAATCTTTAAAAAATCATAAAAATCCTAAACATATTATCTTATTTAGGAATAAGATGTTTGTAATTTACTATTATGTTGTTGATAACACTACAATCAAAATAGATACCCTAACTCTAGTCCTTCTAGTCTATAAGTAACATGAATACTACATATAGAGATTTTCCAAGAGTACACATTTTTCCGGTAACTCCTTCACTTTTCTTTAAAGCTCCTATATCTCCTTAGAATTTCTTTTACACCGATGTTTGTTGGGTATGGAAAATTCTAGTATTAGGTCAATTTGAAGTTCAATCCCTCTAATAAGTGGCAATCTATTAAGAACCCCTTTAAAAAAATATCTTTGAACTCCTCTAATGAAGAAGAAAAGACATATGGAAGAGAAGAGTTATGTTTGTTAGCATTATAATAAGTCTCTTTGTACATAAGTACGTTCTTCAACTTATTAGAATAATAAGCACTCATAGCCTTACTCTCTTTTTGATATTTTTTTACTCTCTTTTAAGCTCTCAACCTCACTTTTTTTTTCTTCTCATGAATCTTACCTTCACGTACTCTTATCACTTCTCCTATCTTTTCAACTTCAATTTATACTTATAGACCTTCTTAATTGTCAACAATACTAGAGTAATTATCTTTTTTTTCCTTTATAAACTATACATATTCTTAGGCCTATCATGTATGACTTTCTTATCATATTGGTGTGCCCTCCTTAATAAAATATGACTCACTGGCATAGGTAACACATTTCAAAGAATTTCATTTTTATTTTTCCTAACAGAGAATGAAATTAGCATTATTTTAGTCACTTTGATCTCCCTCCACTAATTTAATTACTACAACTTAAAGGACCTTAAATGTTTCAATATGGGCAACATTAACTTCTCTACAAATGTTGTACTCACTATATTAATGAAACCTCTCCCATCAATGCTCATACTACAAACTTTATGCTTATATGGCATCTTATATGCAACATGTTTTTCCTTTACAACTTTGTATCATCCTCCTTCACTAGAGCACTCAATGCTCTCTTTACCACTATTTCTTCTTTATCAATTTTCCACTTATCCATAATTTCACAAATAGTTTCTTAAGTAGTTTAAGTAAGCTCACTATCATTTTTCATTTGTTATTTCCACCTGACATCATCTCTTAATACCATAGCTCTCTTACTAGGACAATTTGAAGATATATATCATATTCCTAACTATCAAAAACACTTAATATGACAATTTCTTGGGGGTTGACAAATTGAAATTACCTTTTTCCTTTTTTTCAAACTCCTATTTAAGTTTTATGGGTTCAAGTTTTCTCTTGGATAAACTCATATCCCTTTTTTAATTTTGTTTTCATGAAGAGCTTGGTTTTATGGATCTGGACTCCATTTCTCATAACTTCTCTCTTTCCTTTTATTGTTATGTGTATCATGTTCTCTAACTCCACATATTGCTACAACTCAACTACAATGGCTATATTCTTATACAATTCACTAAAAAACTAGGCCATTATAACTTTTATATACTATACTACATTTTTCCTAATCATCGTAATCTCCATCTTTTCAGATAGTCCTCCATGCTATTAGACCTTTGATTTAGTCCTTGAAACCGATATATGTAAAATGTACATAAAAGTCTACCTCTTTAAAACAAGTCCAAAACACAAGTAGTGGGCTACCCAAAGCTATACTTCTAACTTAAAATAATTAATTAAAAAAGAATAAAAGTCCTCCTGCACATTCTGCCCAACTTGATTAGTTATAATGCCATTGGCCCTCATTGTCTCTTGAGATTCTATCCCATCTACAATTCGGCCCATATAGGATTGAAGCGCTTCTTTGAACTTCTTAGCTCTTGATCTTGTTATTGGTCCTTTAGGCATTACTGGCTCATCTTTGGTTCCATTTCTCTTACAAAGTAAAATAGTCATGCTCACATCATCCCCTCCCTCTCCAAAGGATTTGTCCTCAAATATGATTCAAAGTCAAAAGGAAATAATTTAGAAACATTAAAAGTAGCATTAATATGATATTCACCTGGCAAGTCTGTCTTGTATGCATTGTCATTGATGCGTTCCAACACTTGGAATGGTCCATCACCCTTTGCATCAAGTTTTGACTTCCTTTACTATTGAACCAATGTTTTAAAAATTGGACCGGTGACTGAACCGAAGAAGTAACTGATTTAAGAGTCAATGGTTCAACCAGAATTCAACCGTGATCGAACCGGTGACTAATAAATATATAAATTTTATTTTATATATTATATATATAAGATAATTTTTAAACATACTATTTAATTATTTATCTAATTGTAAATTTAACTTAAACATTCAAACATTCAAACTTTAAAATATACAAGTTTTTTTAAAGTTCACCAACACAACACAAAATAAGATAACAAAGCTCACTAGTCATATTTCATCAGAAAGATTAAAAAAAAGATCACTAATCATAATATTCATTCAAGTTGAAATCATTAAAATCAAGGTAATTTAAATGGACCGGCCGGTTCTTTCTTTCACCGGTTCAGTGGTTTTTACCGGTCCGGCCGCAAAATGAATGGGTCAATTACTCATAAAAATAAGGGTTAAACTGGACCATTTCATGCTCCGAGTCACCAGTTCTCTGATCTGACCGACCAGCTCGGTCCGATTTTTAAAACACTGATTGAAACCTTTCTTTTCGCATATGCACCTAAACCCAATCGCCTAGTTCAAAGAGAACTTGCTTTCTACCTTTATTTGCTTTTTGTGCATACATGTGATTCTTTTTCTCAATCTGTTCACGCGCTTTCTCATATATTGTTTTAACCAAGTCATCCTTCTTCTTGCCATCTAAATTAGCAATCTCAGTCAAAGGTAAAGGCATCAAATCTAACACAATTAATGGATTAAAACCATACATAATTTCTAATGGAGAATAACTTGTAGAAGAATGTGTAGAACGATTATATGCAAAATCTATGAATGGAAAACAATCTTCCCAAGTTTTCAAATTCTTCCCAACAATTGCACACAACATGATTCCTAAAGTCCTATTAACTACCTCGGTTTGTCCATCAATTTGTGGATGACATGTGGTAGAAAATAAAAGTTTAGTACCCAACTTTCCCCACAAAACTCTCTGAAAGTGACTTAGGAACTTAGCATCCCTATTTGAAACAATGGTTCTTGACACACTATGAAGTCAAACTACTTCCCTAAAGAAAAGATCAACAATGTTTGTTGCATCATCTGTTTGACGGAAACCAATGAAATGAGCCATTTTACTAAATCTATCCACAATAATAAATTTGTTATCTCTACCTGTCCTAGTCCTAGGTAAACCCAATACAAAGTCCATAGACATATCAGCCCAAGGTTCACTAGGTACAGGCCAAGGTGTATACAAACCATGAGGCATAGAACACACAATACACTTGACACAAACCTTTTCCACATGTCTTCTTATATTTGGCCATTAAAAATTTTCTCTATATAATAGCCCGTTTTCCATACTAAGGTTTAGAGCCTTAGAATATTGCACATAAGTCATATCATTGAGAATTTATGAAATGCATTTCATTCACATGCATATCATTAGCATACACACATGAATTATGATTTTGTACACATTGCAAAGATAGTATATACACTCAATTGACATATTCTAGGGTATGAAAGGCTTAAAATGATCATGATGTAAATTGTGTATTGTTTATGTCTTGAGTTTAGGATTGATTTGTTACAAGTAGTAAATTTGGAATTGATTGTTATAATTGAAAAAATGATGCATGAATTGGATACTTTTATGCTTTGTTCTTGATGTATAAACACCGTAGGTTATAGGTTGTTTTATAGATGAATTAGATTGAATTTTGAAGTCCAATGAAGGTGAATTAATGCTAAAGAAAGGTGCTAGTGTAGTAGTTTTTAAGTGGGAAAGAACTAGGATTACATGATTGATAGTGAATGAAAGTTTATATTTTGGTTTTTGATACATGAAAAATTAGGATGACTAAGCCTATAAATTGAGTAACATTTGGCATAGATAAATGAATGACATTTGGCATAGGCAATGAATTGACAAATGGAAAAAATGAATGAGTGATAAATGGACTAGTAACTAGGTGACATTTGGCAGCTTATGGAGGGGATAAGTGGCTTACATGCTTAGTGACATATGCCAATGTAACATGGAGACACCTAGCATTTGATGAGTCAAGCTACTGCAGGAGTAGTTTTTGTTGTGTTCATTCTTATCCTTTCCATTACGTTCACCACCAAAAAACTCACACTCTCACAACTTCTGAATTTTGCTTCAATTTCATTCATAGTCACCTCAAGATCCACACAAAAATCTGCTCAAAGATAGCTTTAATCTATTATCGCCATTTTGCCTTTGCTGAAATCATTTTACTTCCACATTGAATTTGTGATGATCTTGTATGCATGGAGGGCTAGGTTAACTTGATGAATTGAGGTGGAACTTGAGCTAAACAAGCAAGTAAAGTATTGATCTTTATGGTATATGATTGAATTGGGATAGATTACATATGATGTTGATGTTGAGGACGTGCTAGAAAATAGAGAATGAATGGGTACTTTTCTGTTCTGTTTTGGCATGTACGAAAATAGTAGTTTATGGGCTGTTGTATGGATGATTTAAGTTGGTATTTGAAGCATAATTGATTAGGAATTCGTGCTAAAGATAGGTGTTATTAAGGTGTTTTTGAATATGGAAAATTAGAGTTATAGGTGTGTTTGTAAAAGAATGACTGTTAATGACATAAGTGAGCAGAATTTTGTAGGCCTTAGTGTAACCAATATGGAAGTTAAATTAACCTGAAATGAAGTAACCTTAAAGGACATGAAATCTGGAAAATTTCAGGTGTTAGTGATGTCTCTAAGCTTGTAAAATTCGTGAAGTATTG
>JANKOD010000008.1:29333445-29343992 GCA_026284645.1 Erythroxylum acuminatum | reverse complement strand
TAAGCCACTTGATTTAGACATCAAATGAGAATAAAAACTAAGTGTAAAAGTATAAAAAGATAAGAAAATATGAGTGCGTCAGTGAACCATATATTTTTGGCATTTGTTTTCTGATGTAGGAATTCTCTACCATTCCGTGATTGCCTTTGTAGAAGGGAACAAAGTTAGGAGATGTTGTGATATCAAATGACATAACACACTCACAGATACGATGGAGAGGGAGAAAAGAGAAGAGGATAGTAAATTCAATCCCAAAATACAATACAACATGTAAGGATTCGGTTACACTCCTTTTATAGGAAATAAAAATAATAAATACTTGAGTTTTAATTATACAAACAAACTTTCTATTGGATCCAAAATTTGGCCAAATCAAATGTAATGCTTAAGGAAGAAGAAAGTTGCCTTCTCTCTCCACTTGCTCCATCATGATTTCGGCTAGAATTTAATGAAGATGCAAGTTATTGTCTCTTTTCCATACACACCCGTTCAATGCTTGATTTATTTATTTTCCTGACATTACCTTCCTTAAATCAAGGTAATAGAAATTTATCATCCCCAACAATTTCTTCAGTTTATAAAACAACTCAAACTTTAGTGGTTTAGTAAAAATGTCAACAATTGTTCTTCAGTGTGACAATAATTAATTACTACTTCCTTTTCAGTTACTAACTCAAGAATTTTGTGAAACTGAATGTCTATGTGCTTGTATTGCCCATGAAAAACTGGATTTTTCATAGTGCTATTGCGAACTTATTATCATAGAATAATTATGTTAGAGCATCTTGTTTTTGATGTAGTACTTCAAGCATTTTTTGTAGCCATACTACCTGTGTAGCACAACTAGTTGCTGTAATGTATTCTGCTTTAGCTGTAGATAATACAACTATGGGTTATTTCCTTGAAGACCATGATATTGCGCCAATGCCAAGATGAAAAACATACCCTAATGTGCTTTTCGTTGTTTTTGTATCTCTACCTCAATCACTGTCTATGTAACCTACAAGATTCACATAATTGATATTTGCATAAAAAAAATCCTTCATTCGAAGTACTTTTGATATATAAAAAAATTCTCTTTGCTCCTTATAAATGATAGGTACAATGCTTCTCCATAAATCTGCTAAGTAATCCAACTCCAAAAACTATATCTGGCCTGGCTGCAGTTAAATACCTCAGACTTCCAATTAAACTCTTATAGTATGTAAAATTTATAGGTATCCCTTTTTCTTCTTTTATTTGTTTCAATTTCTCTTCAACTACGGTAGGAGTTGGTTTTGAATTCTCCATCTTAAATTTCTTCAAAATATCATTTGCATACTTCCTTTGGGAAATAAAAATTCCTTCATCCCATTGAATTGCCTCTATTTCAAGAAAAAAAGACATTTAAGTTTTTCATAATAAATGATTTTAGCATAGTGTCCCTAAATTCTTCAATTATCTTTTAGTTGTTTCCAGTAAAGATTAAATCATCAACATAATGACCCACAATTAGAATATCACAAGGTTAAACAAATTTAACATATAAAGTATGCTCAAAAGGGCATCTTTCAAAATTATGCTTCATGAAGTATGAATCAATTCTTTTGTACCATGCTCTTAGTGCCTGCTTCAATTTATACAGTGCTTTCTTCAACCTATAAACTTTATCTTCTTTTCCTCTAAGTTCATACCTTGCAGGTTGCTCAACATTCACTTCCTCTTCCATAGTTCCATTTTAAAAAACAAATTTTATAGCCATTTGATAATTTTTATAATTATTTTAAGCTGAGAGGGAGATAATCATGTGATTAGTATCTAATTTCGCAACAAGAACAAATACTTCAAAGTAATCAATACTTGGTTTTTGCTTATATCCTTTTGCCACCAATGTAGCTTTAAAATGGTCAATCTCACCATTAGGATTATACTTTGTCTTGTACGCCCACTTTACTCCTATAGGCTCTTTATCAACAGGAAAATTTGTTAATTCCCATGTATGATTCTTTTAAATTGCATATATTTCTTCATCTATGGCTTTTCTCCACTTCTAGTCATTTGATGCCTCCTTATAATTAACTGGTTTACAATTTGCAAAAAAAGCAAAATTGATAATCTCTTCATTAGATAGATCATTATTAGTACCTATCACATAATCTTCCAATCTGGCTAGTAACTGACTACGTTTTTGGGGTCTACTAGATGTCTCTAACTGAGATACTGAATCTGCCTGAGTTTTTTTTATAGCTTTCTGAAATTACCACTGGCCTTTTTTGGGAATTTGATAGCCAATCTCAAATTCCATCCTCATTAAAGGTTACATCGCGACTAATAATCATCTTTTTTGTATTTGGATTGTATAATATATAAGCCTTTGAATTTGTACTATAGCCTATAAATATACATTTCTCCCCTTTTTCATCCAGCTTCTTCCTCAACTGATCTGGTACATAGATATAAGCAATACACTCAAAAACTTTGAGATGTTGAATGGAAGGTTTCCTACCACTCCAAGCTTCTTCAAGTGTTTTGTCATTAAGACTTTTTGTTAGAAACCTGCTTAAAATATAAATTACACAAGCAATAGCTTTTGCCCAAAATTCTTTAAGCAATTGTTTAAATCTTAACATGCATTTTACCATGTCCATAATAGCTTTGTTCTTCCTTTTTGCTACTCCATTATCTTGAAGCATATATTTGGTGATCAACTGATGTTGAATTCCATACTGCTCAAAGACCTCTGTGCATGTAAGTTACTGTTGACCTCTATCTATTCTAAATGCTTTAATTCGAGAATTAACCTTTCTACGTTATTAGAATTTTCATTAAACTATTGGTACTAATTTTCTTTAACATTAGCTAGATAATTGTTATAAGATTTGGATGGTACTGATTTTCTACAACATTAGCCTGATAGTTGTTATAAGATATGGATCTACAAGCAGCATCTTTATGTCCATACCTTCCATAATTAAAGCAATTAAAATTATGCCTTTCTTGATATTGATTACATCATCCTCTTCCTCGACTAGTATGCCCAAAATTATTTGCTCCTCTTCCTTAATTGAATGTTATGGAATTGTTTTTATCTCCTTTAGTTAAAATTATTGCCACGACCTCTTTCTTTAAAACTTCCTCTACCTCTGCCTCTGAAATCTCCTCTTCATCCATTACTAAAACCACAAACTTTAACATCTACATTTTGATTAGATTCTGCACCATTATTGAAATTCACCTAGCCTTTTAAGGCTTCTTATGTTGTCTTTTATGTCTTCTCCAATATTCTGCTAACATGACTTTCAATGCTTCCTTGCAACTCTGCTACAGTCATAGTCTTCGTATCATATGATTGTAGTATTGTATTCACAACATGGTCAAAGTTAATAGGCATAGTGAAGTGAATCACACGTTAAAACAAGACTTAATAAACGATATACAAATGCACAAGAAGGGGGGTTGAATTGTGTATTCTTTTTGCTAATCCCCTTTCAAAACTTCTCGTATGAAAACAATAATATAAAAATTTCAAAGTAAGAGAAAGTTGAGAGTTGAGAGAATGTAGACACAACAGATTTATCCTAGTTCACCCCAAACTGTGGGCTATGTCCAGTCCTCAGAGATTTTTCTGAGATTTCACTATCTCACAACACGTTACAAGTATTCTTTATTACTGAGCCTCTTCAGGTCTCTTACAACAAGTATTCTTTTACTCTTAGTCTCTTCAGGCTATCTGCCTTTCTCTCTACTGAAAGAATTTTTTGAGCTAATGTTACAGAAGATAATTGCTCTAGTTTTTCGCACAATGAAATTTCTTAAAATCACTAACTTCTGCAATCTTCGACTCCAACGCATATTTATAGCCTTCGTCTTCAACCGGTTCTTGATAACTTCTTCTTAATCTTTAAAGAATCAGTTATTCAGTTGAGCTCTGTAACTAACTCAAGCTGAATTGAAAATCGTCGTGGTATCAGTTCTTCCGTCTCACTTCTTTCCGTCTGATGTTTTTTGTTTGCGCTTTCGTATGATTTCTTTCGTCTGACTTTTATATTCGTCTGTCTTCCGTCTGATTTTCCATCGTCTGACTTTTATATTCGTGCTTCCGTCTGTCTTATCTTCCATCTGCCTTTCCATCTGCCTTTTTATTTGCGCCTCGCGTCTCACTTTTCATTGTCTGATTTCTGTTTGTGCTTTCGTCTGTCTTTTAATTGCGCTTCCGTCTATCTGTCTTTTTATTTGCGCTTCTGTCTGTCTTTTCTTCCGTTTGTCTTTTTATTTCACTTTTCATCGTCTGATTTCTGTTTGTGCTTCCGTCTGTCTTTTATTCGCGCTTCAGTATGTCTTTTCTTTCGTTTGTCTTTTTATTTGCGCTTCCGTCTGTCTTTTCTTCTGTCTCATATGTTTCTACTTCCGTCTTACTTTCTTCTTTCATTATTATTTGTTCTTCATCAAAATCATTTACGTAAAGTCATTTGACTTAACAGTTATAACCTAATAACTTAGTCAGTAATGCTACTATTCTGAAGTTTGAAACATCTTTGAGAGCAATTCTTTTAAGCTTTGTTGATCTATGCGAATAATAAATTGATGGCAGAGAAGATATTGTTTCCATTTTTTGATAGCAGCGGTAATTGCATGCAACTCCAGAAGATACGTTGATGCCTTAGTCATTTTTGCACAAAATTGCTTACTAAAAAATGCAATTGGATGATCATTTTGCATTAATATCGTACCTATCCTTGTGCTAGAGGCATCAGTTTCAATGAGGAATGGTTGAGTGAAGTCAGATAGAGTCAAAATGAGAGCACTGGTCATCATTGATTTTAATGCATTAAAAGCCAATTGAGCTATAGAAGACTAGTAGAAAAATTTCTTTCTTTAAGAGGGTTGTGAGTAAGGCAGCAATTTGAGCATAATTACAAATGAAATGTCAGTAAAAACTTGTCAAACCAAGAAATTAGGTTAAGGATTTAAAACTAGTAGGGACAGGCCAACCAGTCATTGCTTGAATTTTTGCTGGATTTGGAGCTACACCCAAAGCCAACACAACATGGCCAAGATAATCAACTTGTTGTTGATCGAAATACACTTAGAAAGTTTCAAATAAATTTGTCCCTGTATCAACTTCTGAAAAGCATGATCTAAATGTATCAAATGGTCTTCAAAGGTTAGTATATCATTGAAAAAATGATTCTTGAATATAACGTTGAAACAACTGATTCATTGTAACTTGGAAAGTAGAGTGAGCATTACACAATCCTGCATGACTTTGAGTTCGTAATGGCCAAGATGTGTGCAAATTGCGATTTTATAGAAAACATTGACATGCATTAGAATATGATGATAACCTTGATATAAATCCAATTTGGAGAACCATCTTGCACCATGCAATTCATCTAAAAGTTCATCAATTGTGGGGATCAGAAAATAATCCTTAATAGTGCCAGTGTCTAAGGCACGATAATCAATACAGAATTGCCATGGTCCATCTTTTTTTTTTACGAGTAGAACAAGTGAGAAATAAGGACTGGTACTTGGTTGGATAAATTGGTGCCCAGTATTTGGGCAATTTGTGTCTCAATTTTTTTCTGAGAAAATGGATATCGGTATGGTTTAACATTGATAGGTTTGGTGTTAGACAGGAGATGATCTTGATGATCATTATTACGACTAAGTGGTAAAGTCATGGGTTGGTGAAAAAGGGAATAATGTTTGGTGAGGAGATCTTGTATCGAAGAAGAAGGATGTGGCATAAAATTTTGTTGTTGGTGGGCAGGGAGGGTTTGAAGTTGTATGTGGACAAATGTGGTTGTAGAATCTGTTTGAATCGTCTGACAAATTTAGGGTGTAGAGGCCAATTCTCGACCAATAGAACTCACGCCTTTGAGCTCGATTTGATGTCCTTGATAAAATTTCATAGTGAGAGTGGAGTAATCGATTGCCAGGCTGCTTAAGTTGTTAGACTCTTAATACGTTGTCAACCCCACTGATGTTTAACTAATGGAGATTGACTAGAAATTTATGGCTCTGAATTTGCACAGGAACATGTGGGTATAACTGTTGTGTTTCTAATGTAGAACCATTTCTTACAAGGAAATGGATAAGTTAGTACTTGAATTTGGGAGGTGTAGGTGGCTAGTGATTCTCTATTAGATGAAGTTATGGGTACTCTCTCCATCGATAATAATGGTAACATAACTCTGAAGAATGTGGCCTACAACTTGTAACATTTGTTGGGCTCCCTGGCCAGCTATCGCGTTTAAACTGAGTTGTGCTGATTTTGGATCTAATGGTGGAACTTCTGATTGAACAAAATCTGTCAGAGAAGGAAGCGAGTTGGTGTCAAAAGCATCATCATCTGTAATAAGAACAAAAAATCTTGATTTACATTTATGAGAAGGACTAAAATTTTCATCACAATTATAGCATAAAACTTTCTCTCTTTTAAGCATCATTTCTTCCTGAATTAATCATTTGAAGTTAGGTTTCGGTGGGATGGGTAATAAAGGTGATTGCAATTTGGGGGGGGTTTACGGAGGATGATAATAGAGGAAGGAAAAATTAGGTGAGGAAGAGGAAGGTTTAAATCGAGAATGGCATCTAGCATTAACGAGTTTATCTTTTTGAAGTATTGCAATTGCCACTGCCTCATTCAGTGAAAAGGGTTGGAAGGCTTGGACTTCTTGGAGAATTTTTGAAATCAAACCGGAGATGAAACAACTAAGGAGAATGGAAGGATGGAGACCCGTAATGCGATTGACTAAGTTTTCAAATTTTGATAAATAAACTTGGACAGAGCTATGTTGGGTGAGATTGAACAAGGTGCCTTTGGGATCATCATAATACGATTGGGCAAATCACATTTCTAAGGCTAATAAAACATTGTCTTAAGTAGTAATTTGACCATTTTGTCCATCCATTAAAACCAACTTAAAGCAGGGCCTTCTATGTAGAACTACGCATCTTTGAGTCAGTCAGAGGTAAGTGTAACATGGTATTCAAAGAACTAGGTTATTTTAAAAATCCACCCTATGGCATTGGAGCCATTGAACCTAGGAACTTTTAATTTCATGTAAGATTTATACGAGGTGGAATGGATGGATAGAGCTGGATGGGGGACTTGGGAGGATTCAAAAGGATCAGATGGTAAAGGACTAGATTGAGTGTCAGTAGTGGCGAATTTGGCAAGGATCTCGTCAAGTTTAGAAGTAATAGCAGATTGATTAGTGGTGAGTGTGTTTCAATTGAGGGTGATTTTATTGATGGCTTCTTTAAGGCAGTCAGTGACGACTTTGGAACAAGTCTTATCAGCCATGGTCAATGAAAGCACCAAATTGATAGGTGAAAGATAATTTCCTAGATTCGAGTTCAAGAAGCCTCTGAAAGAAATGAAGATAAAGAGAGAGACTTAAAATTTTCACATTGTTTTCATTTGAAATTCATCCTATACAAATAGTCAACTACATTTGATGTTATTACACTATTCCCTAAAAAGCAAAAATAGAAGAATAATAGAAAAAAACAATTCATAACAAAATTAAGAAAGGAATAACAAATTGGAATCACAGAATGGTCTAGAAGGTGTCTTCACTTTAGTGGATGAAATCGTCCCAACCTTTAGGCCGTTTAGTATTCCTTGTTGGACATCTAGCCATCTCGGCCCCATTCTTCTTTGTGATGTCAAATTCGTCTTCCTTAATGGGCCTTTTCAAGTCTAGAAGGTCATGTTCGACTTCCCTATCACATTACCAAGTAAAATGGATACTTATTTGACTAAAAAGGTTATCATCCTGGTCAAGAGGAGGCTACTTTATTATGAGAGTAAATATATATTTTATTCTCAAGTAGAGGTGAGTTAATTAAAAATAAAAATAAAATTCAATAGTGTTTTCTTTAAAATAAAAATAATTTATTTTAAGACTATATAAAACAAATATTTGATTTTTGTGTTAGTCTAACTTCATTCAGACAAAAATTAATATCATTATGTTCGTTTGATTATTAGTATTATTAAGGTTTAATTCTATTTTTTCATATAAGTCTAATTTTGTTTGAAAAATAATTCATATGTTAAGGATATTATAATTGAATAGAGTATTTTTCAAATGGTTCAATTAATTTCTCTTTTTCTTCTTTAAGTGCTTCTAATTTTTTCTCTTTTTAATGAAAATAGAGAAAATGTATGTAAGATTCTTAGTTTTTTTGTTGATACTTTATCCAATCCCTATTACTGAGGTTTAAATTTTTTTAATTTATTTTATTTTGCTGAAAAAATTAACTTTGCACATAGCAAAGTATTAATAATGTAAATTTTATTATTTATTAATTAATATAATTAATTGTCTTGTTAAATATTAAAAAAATTTACACTCTATTAAAATTATTCACCTAGTTGAGAAATCTATGTTTTACAAATATTTTATAAGATTATAAAAATATGATTAAATTTCTTATTTTACACGAGTTTCTTATATATCCTATCATCTAGTAAAGAAATATTATATGTTATTATTTTAACAAATATCAAAATTTAAAATTATCACACCAATTGAGATCACCCAAATTAAACTAATTTGGTTTGAATTAGTTTTCATTTGATTTAAATTTATAAATTGTTTGATTTGATTCTATTTAGAAATAAGACATCATTATGTAAATGGATTGTTTTTATAATTTTCATGTAATCCAATATGAGTCACCAATTACTCAGGCTTATTCTCAAGCTGCCAGCGTTAAAACTATAATGGCAAGATAACACCTAACTGTGTTAGTGACAGAGTTGGTAAGTCATGGTCTACATTTCTTCTTTGTCTAAATTTCCACCTGAACATATATTTTGTTTTTTTTTTCTGAAACCTTACCTCCTTTTGTTTTCTATTTGTTTTTCTTTCTTTTTATGTTTGATTTCGTTTCCTACCATATGTAGCTAAATTTCTTTAGTGTCTATGTAGGATGAACCCTATGTTTATGTTTTAGCATGATTTAATACTTTTATTTAATGCAATTGTTTTGATTGATCTATTGTGATTCAATCGCGTGTTTAATATATGTTCTAATAGATCCAAAATATTAGATCATAATCTAATTTCATAATAGAGAGAGTAAGAAATCCTTGTATAAATAGATCTACTATGAGAAATCCTTGTATAAACAGATTTACTATAATTGAAAGGAGTTGATTGCAATCCTAGAGATAGGATGACATAAATCCTTCGGATTAGGGTCAAACCTAATAGAGTAATTCACAATTTGGTAAAGGAATCCTATAAAATTTAAGAGATAGGATGACATAAATCCTTCGGATTAGGGTCAAATCTAATAGAGGAATTCACAATTTGGCAAAGGAATCCTATAAAATTTAACTTGAGTAATTCGATTGATAACCTTAAGATAAGTTGTTATTAGACTTGAGAGAGCTATTAGCATACCATAGGAATTTCCACAATACAATAGTAGATAAAACAATTGCATAATAAAAGATCAACCAATTAAGGGGTTTTTAGGAGCATTCGTAACCTAGGCACTAATTTATGATATCGATAAATTTCTAGGTGATTTCTTTGTTTCTCTAATTCAATATTGTTGCTTATTTTATTTTATTTACTTAAGCTTTATTTTCTTCAATAAAAAATCAAATTAAATTTGTAAACTAGATAATAGGACAACAATAATTACTTGTATTCATCGTCTTTTCAGGATCGACCCATCCTTGCCAGTAATAGCTACAACTACGCTGTGCACTTGTGATTAATTCATAATTGACAAACTTTCAAAACATGTCAATCAATATTAGATCAAAGAGGGGATGAAAATCCCTGAAAGATAACCCTTTAATTGTAATTAGAATTCCTAGATACTTGAGAGGAAGTTGTTGTCCCTTAAAGCTTATGGATAGAAATAATTGTTTAATAGTTCTAGATCCTCCTGCATATATGTATAACATCTTTTTCTTATTATGATTACAAAACCTAATATATTTGTGAAGAGCTATAGAGATTTCATGAGGGTTGTTACTAATTTGTGTCTACACCATGCAAAAGCGGAGAAGATCATTTGTAAAAGAGAGATGAAATATCTTTATCTTCTTACACTTGTTATAGTAGATAAAGTCTCCTTATTGCACAATCTTTTTTATTGTAAATACGGTTAAAGCTATAATACTTATAGTGAAAAGATAAGGAGACAAGGGTTTCCTTTTCCTAATCCTCTTGTACAAAAAGATATGGAAGTAGGTTCTCCATTCGTTAAGATGTTATATGATGGTTTAGTGAAACAAAGGATTAGCCAGTAGATAAACACATCAGGAAACACAAAATCGTCAATGGTGTTGAATAGGAATTTCCAGTTAATTAAATCAAATGCCTTATGGAAAAGTATCTTCATTAAGAGACTTTTGATAGTTTTCTTCTTATAGTGGTCCTTGAAAAGCTCTTATTCCATGAGTGTATCATCTCTTATTCTCCTACTCTTTATGAATACTCCTTGATATGGATTTATAATGTGAGGAAATACCATTTTTCCTAATAAATAACATTTTTAGCAATGATCTTATATAATATATTTAGTAATAA
>JANKOD010000008.1:29306846-29331212 GCA_026284645.1 Erythroxylum acuminatum | reverse complement strand
GCAACTCTTTACCGCGACTTTTTCCCTTCAAATATAGCGACGCATTTTCATCCCGTCGCTATTTATGTCTACTTCACTGACAATCATGTGTTTTTCGTAGCTAATTTCACACGATTTACGTTCCGTCGCTATATTTCCGTTGCTAATCCATGCTTTTCTTGTAGTGCGTTTAATGGCTGTCTTTTAATGATGGCATATAATGTAACCTTTTAGGATTCATTTGATTAGAGAAAGGAAGAGGTACATTTAATGTACTCTCTCTTCCTTCTTTCATCCATAACCGAAAATACGAAGGTCTCATTTAGGTTATTGGTCTTTTCATATAGCCATCTTAAACAAATGAGAACAATCTCATTTATTGGCTTCTTTATGATTGATTAAAGAATAAAGTGATTCGTTGGATGCATATCACTTCTTTCTTTGATGATAACCGAAATTGACAAGGAGAGTAAGAAGTGTGCTTGCATTTTTGACATACTCTCTCCTTTTATGCTTGCATAGCTGAAACTTGAATGAGAAGAGTCTCATTTTTGGCTTCTTTCTTCTAAGAAAAATCTCCTCAAAATATTTCTTCTCCTTTTCCACCAAAAGATCTTATTAACCAAGTTGTCTAAGAAGAATAAGTGGTAGGTCGGATTAGTCGAGGATACAACAACAAGGCGAGGATACATTGATAAAGGAAAGGATACAAAAGAGTCAGAGCTATAGTAAGGATTCAAAGAGGATACAAAAGTGAGGAGTCAAAGCTGTAGCAAGGAGTCGGTATATTTCCACCATCTTATTCTTATGTAAATTATTTTCCTTATACTATAACATATATGGCTGAAACATGTTGATTTGGTTATGTTATTTCTGTTGCGTTTTGATTTCGAAAATTTTTTGAATTATACCATTTTAGCCAAATCTTGCATGCTTTTGTTTTCATTCCAACAATTTTAATAAGAACTCCCTTAGAATTATTGTTATATTTATGATTTAACAAAATCAAAATTTTTTAGTAATTTGGACCCTCGAAGTTTCCTAAATTATTATATTGCTCTCTCTCTCTCTCTCTGTCTCGTTATAACCATTTATTCTCATATCAGACTGAAATTTCCCTAGAAAGTGTTAAGCTTCATGAAATTTATTGAAAGCTTTGACTTTAACACTAGAGGATTTGTGTAAGTATATCTATAATACTTACAAAACTCTTAATATCTAACTCATTGTCAACTTACAATGAGTTTCTCTTGAATCTTGACTCATTGTCCACTTATATGTAGTTTTTCTCAAATCTTACACTTTAACAATAGAGGATTTGTGTAAGTCTATCTCTAGTACCTTATAAAACTCTTAATATCTAACTCATTGTCCACTTACCTGCAGTTTCTCTTAAATCTTTACTTATTGTTCACTTACCTGTAGTTTGTCTCAAATCTTACACACGTAAATTAATATCAAATATGATAACTAATTTGAATATGATAACTAATTTGAACTATATAAACATCAAGGATACTTAAAAGATATTTTATATAAATAAAAAAATTTGATAGATAAAATTGAATCAATCTATACAAAGAGAATATTAAGGTTCTCTCCTATTTGGACATATAAATAAACTAGCCACTCATTATATTTAAACTAACAAACATAAAAAAGAAATAAAAGAAATCAAAAATAGGAAGAATCAAATTGCCTCAAATGAGCATAAAGTCAATAAAAGTAAACAATTGGGTTGCCTCCTAACTTCTTTAGAGTCTTTTAGATGGATCTTAATGTTAGGGAGGTAAGGAGGATTTGAAAGCCTCCTCCTTCAGGATTTTGCATGTATCACATTAAGGTCTTGTCCTTTCAATATTTGAGATTGTCCCTTTCTTTCTCTTTTTAGGCTTTCATGGCATCCTCTTAACTTAATGATATCTTGGAAGAGTAATAGGATTTGACGTCTATCTTATTAAGACAATAGTAGGAATCATTATAAGAGAAATAATAGTTCATCTTATTTTATATATTAAAATTATCCTTGTTGTTCCTTTCTTCTTCCTTAATATTAGCTTCCTCTCTCGCAAGTTCCTTTACTTGACATCCATTATTTTCTTACAATTTTCACCAAATGTATATCTTCTTATAGTCTTTTGTATTCTCATTTATCATGCTTGACAGGGTCTCTTACTCCATTGTCAATGGAATTGGCTATATGCTCCATTATTAACTCAAAAGTTCTTTTTTGAAGTTTCCAATTAACCAACCCTTGCATTTAATCTCTTAACTCCATTGCAAGTTGCATTAGTAATTCTTTCAATGGCTAACTTTGAAGATGACTTGCCTTCATGTTGTTGTTAGTCATAACTCAAAGATGGAGGACGTTATTGAGTGGCTTAATTATCCCATATGAAATTTGTATTATTTCTCCACCCTAGATTATATACATTGTTATAAAGCTGTGTCTAATTTAGTAGTAATATCCATAGTAATCAAATTCTTTAGTTTTTTTCAAAGTGATTTCTAAATTGGATTCTATGCTCTCCCCCAAATAACTCACATGATAATGTTGGTGCTACTCTCATTGTTACACTACATTATCCAATTTCCTTCTTAAAACCTCTATTTGAGTTGCCAGTATAGTGGTAGCATCCACATCATGTATATATAGTTGATTGATTTCCTACTTAATTGCCATTAGTAATTGTTCCTTATCATCTCCTTAATCAACTTTAGTGTAGGTATTGAATTTTTTTAATAGAAGGGCCCTTAACTACTATATCAAATATTTGCTTTGTAGCATAATCTAGCAATTATAAAAAATTTAAAATTGCAACCAAGTAGATATCCTATGGTCTGGAAACTTTCTCAGTAGATTCTTATATTTCTCCTATATCTTATAGAGTGTTTTATTATCATACTTCTAATAGAAAGAGATATCATTTCTTAACTTTGCATAATTTCACATGGTTTTGTGCTCTCCGTCCATATTAGTAAGAACTAAAATAGCATCAAGCATAGAAATAATTAGGTAAAATTATTGTTTAAGTAAAGAATATAACAAAAGATAATACAATATTACGTAAAAAAAATAAAATGATTAGACTAATAATTCTCTAGTCTCCTAAATACCAATTACTTCTTCGATAATGGTGCTAAAAACTTATTATTTATACTCTTAAAGTTTTCTTTATCACCTTTTTACTCATAACTTATGATAAGTGTACCTATTATATAGTAGTAATCCAGCAGTTAACAAAGGATCAACCCCACAAGAAAGAAATAGTAATTTAGTACATTTTTGTGTTATTTCCTAGTCAATTAAAATAAGAGGATTGGTTTTATGGATTAAAAGGTATATCTAAAACTATAACTAAACATAGGTAAAGCAAACAACCAGTAGAGATAGATCAAAGCATATAATCAAGAGAAGAAAATAGACATGAATGTCATCTAAATAAGAGATCCCTCAGGCATCATCATTTTATTCATAATTTAATGAATTTGTAAAGTTTTATAATTTGAGCAGTAAAAATTCTTAAATTATGAAATTCCTCTCTCTTAAGTTATGGCCATATATTATCAAGTTGATTAACCAGTATCTTTATTTAAGTAGTTAAACCTCTTCAATCCCAATAATGCATTAAACTTCATAACATTTACTACAAGGTCTGACCTTAACACTAGAAGATTTATGTAAGCCTATCTCTAGCACCTCATGTAAGTCATAATATTTGAACCATGATTCATTCACATATAAGTTCTCTCAAATGATTAATATGCAAATTCATATCATATCTAATCACTAGCTTAAATTAAATCCATATTAAGAATACTTAAAGATATTTTATAGAAATAAAACATGATTTTATAAATAACATTGAATCAATATTTAAAAAAAGAATACTACGGTTTCCTTCTGCCACTCATCATGTTTAAACTAACAAAGACAACAAAGAAACAAAGATATTAAAATAAAAAATTTTGAGTTAATCTCAATATTTTAATACAAGCTCTAGGTTTTAGGGATGATTTTTGATATTATGCTTTCTTAAAGACAGTTGCTCTACGCTTCTCTAGGATATTTTTTTCTCTTACTTGGCAACTAACCATAAGTTTAAAATAAAAGAAAATGAAAAAGATTGATAAAAGATCCCTAAAATTAGGTTTTCAAGTCACTTGTATACATTTTCTGCATTAAACACAATCTCTAGGTTGTGGATTTTTGTTTTTCTTTTTGGAGTAGAACACGTGTTCTAACACATGCATGTTCTACATTGTGTATCTTTCTTTAACTTTTTTAAGGAAACACAGCTTGAGATCCAATCTGCCTTAGGCTATGTCACTCTTTGGATTTTTTTTGCCACATAATCTCTCTTTAGGCTATGTATTTGATGGTATCTACATATCTAAGTGGTCCAAGAGGGATATGGACTGGCACATGATTGTGTGTCAAATCTTATTTAACGAAAAATTGTGATTTCTTCATCTATTTTCTTATAATCCTCTTCAATTCATGACAAATCTAATCCCAAAGTAACATTTTCAATGAGGCTTAAAACATAACATAAACTAATTAAGCAAAGGTAATTTAGGCATAAAGATGAAATAAAACACTAATGAAATATATATACGTTTTATGTAAATTAGTAGTCTTGTAAAGAAAAGAACTAGAAATCTTAGGAATGATACAAATAAAAATTTTATTCATCTCCCTAAACATCTTATTCTTTGTGAAGAATTCTATTATGTCTTCTAAAACTACATTCCTTACTATGTTTTAGGAGAAAGTTTTTGTTAAACCCTAGGGCTTTATTTGCTTCTAAACTAATAGAGTTTTGTGATTGTGGGAGAAACTTGCTAGATTTTGATTTATTGAGTTTGGGTTTAAGGCATACACATAAAGTAAATGTTTAGAGAAAAAAGTGTTTTCTTGAAGTAGTTGTAGACTTTCTTCTTCATTTATAACTAATGTTAGATTTGGTCTTAAGATTTGGCCTCCTTTAAACCTTACTAGGTTTTTATTAATGTTTATTATGTTGAGTAGAACATTGAATAAAGTTTATTACGTAATTTAATTTCAACAAATGTTATGTAAAAATGCTTATGAATATTGAAAGAAAAAAGTAGAAGAATTAAAAAAAATTAGGGCGATCGAAATGTACTACATCATATTACACAAAACAATTGCCTAATATTTCTAGAGACTAAAAGTTATTGTATATTTGCTATTACTTGTTATAAATAATTTAAACCCAAATATTAATCCGGTGTGTGGAACCAAAGGCAAAAGAAGCAATTAAAGGATGGAATTATGAGAACATATCTTCTGTTCCAGATATCCAATTTTTATCTTATTTTGTTAAATTTTATCTACATATTTACGTGAGACTTACATAAAAGTGTGGTTAAAATTGACTGAAATAGGATTGGAACTCTATTTTTGATACGAATGATTTGGTGCCTAGAATTACTAAGTATCATAGCCTTTGTTAGATTATGTGGTACTTTACCAAGAAAGTTAAAAGTATAGGAATCACAATTTTTCACAAATACAAAATTTCCATTGGTTTCTCGTGATTTCTGGTAATGTTACGTGGGGTGGCTACATCCTAAGGCCTCTTTCTTCTAGGGAGACTTTTGTTTGTTCATTTAGGATATCAAATTGTTGGATTGAATGAGAATAGACTGGGTTTTATTCCCTAGTAAAGATTATCAACTCGTTAGAATATTCATCTTCGTTTAGGATCAGTGCCATTAGATGTTGTGCCACTAGTATATCCGCCGCTGGTGCTGGTGCTGGTGCTGGTCGAGTTCCATGTTTTGCCTTAAACTAAAAGAGTCCCTGTCAACTCACCTTCGTTTTAAGATTAATCAGAACTGTTCTTTACTCTTTATGTGACACTCAATTCCCACCAAAGCATAGCGTCATGCCTTGACATTTGGACATGAATTATGAAATTAATTCTGGCCAGATACACAAAAGGAAACCCCTACTCTTTTCTTTCCAACTTGACAGTATAGTACAAAAAAGGCATCAGGCTTAGTGCCTGTCAATTGATTCTCTCAGTTTATGAACGATAATCATACATGCATCTGTACCTATAAAGTAGAAGTACCCTGTTCGATGATTTCAGCGATCAACCTCCTACCTCTCCCAATTCCGGCAACAACTCTCGTAACCATTACACTACTTTCGTGTGCCCCTTTTTCTTGTGCGTCTCTTGACGCTAAACGGGAAACATGACCTTATTGGGTGTCAGTAGCCCTCACAGGTTAATGGGCATGGATTTGGAACTGCCGTTTCGAACCATACCCATGTCTGCAATCATTTTCACAGCTTTGGCCATGGTAGTAGGTGGTTTGAGCTACATGTATGGACCGTATTGGAGGGTCAGGAAGGTGCCGGGTCCTCCCCTTGTACCTCTGTTAGGACACCTTCCTTTGCTGGCAAAGTACGGCCCTGATGTGTTTTCTGTTCTTGCCAAACAATATGGTCCAATATTCAGGTTAGTTCATTGCAGCTTTTTCCTCTTACAATCATAGACGGATTTATCTATGAGTTACCGAGAGAATAGAGTTTAAACAGAGTCTTGAAAGATAAAATTGTTGATGTTTTTGTCGGTTGGAGTTAATAGGTTTTACTTTCATTTCCTCTATCCCTGAACTACGACCTTTTTTATCTCCATGGAGTTTACTTAACCAATCAAAATATCGTGTGTGATCCATAAACTTATTACGTTATGGTGCGGCGAAGGTATAATTTTCGCAGATACGTATTGAACTCCAGCATATGTTCAACCATAAACTCTAAAAGTGGCCACAGAGTAGGGGTTTGGATGTTTGTGTCGGCACTAAATTCCTGCCAGAGACAAATTCATCTGACACTGTCTGAGCACGGTTAGCGATCCTAACGATGATCGAGCTGACATCACCTGTTGAAGATGTTCTTCTTTATATGTTTTGCTATAAGATTAGGAAAGTCAGTTTAAGATTACAGGTAAAGGTTAAATGTTGGGCCTTAAATTTGGTCAGTATTTTGATCGTTATATTCTTTTACTTAAGCTTCTTTATGCAAATCATCTGCAACTGTGTCTTGTGTAAGAAAGGTCATTTGCTATCAAAAGGACAATATGAATATAACATCTCCGATAAGTCTGCTACTGATGATTGGAATTTGGGTTTGTGGTTTACTTTGAAGCAGGTTTCATATGGGAAGGCAGCCACTTATAATAATAGCAGATGCTGAGCTCTGTAGAGAAGTCGGAATAAGAAAATTTAAGGACATTCCAAACAGAAGCATTCCATCTCCTATCGCAGCTTCTCCTCTTCATCAGAAAGGTCTTTTCTTTACCAGGTAAATATGACAAGGAATACGTAACCATCTGACGTAATTTGCCTGACAATTCCATACTTGCTGCTCTTCGTACACAGCTTGCCAACGTAGTGTACCACACATATTAATTTACTAGAATAAAACGTGGATTAATTATACGAGACTTCATTGACACGTTTGATTTGGAAAATCCTGAGAAATTCCTTGTGGGATTTTAACTGACAGGGATACAAGATGGTCCACAATGAGAAACACTATTTTATCAGTCTACCAGCCGTCACATTTGGCCAGTCTCCTGCCAACTATGCAATCATTTATTGAGTCTGCAACTGAGAATTTCGACTCCTTCAAAGAAGATGATATCACTTTCTCCAATCTATCCCTTAAACTGGCCACTGATGTTATAGGACAAGCTGCATTTGGAGTTGATTTTGGGCTTTCTAAACCATCTTCATCTTGTACTTCTTTTGATGCCCAACATAATGCAAGTAATGAAGTTTCAGATTTCATCAATAAGCATATCTACTCAACAACACAACTTAAGATGGATTTGTCAGGTTCATTTTCAATTATTCTTGGTCTACTTGTTCCTGTACTGCAAGAGCCCTTTAGGCAGATTCTTAAGCGAATTCCGGGTACCATGGACTGGAAAGTCGATAGGACGAACCAGAGTTTGAGCACCCGGCTTCATGAGATTGTGACAAAGAGAATGAATGAGAAGGATCGGGGTTCAAAAGATTTCCTGTCACTCATATTAAATGCTAGGGAATCAGAGAGTGTGTCGAAGAATGTTTTTACTCCAGACTACATTAGTGCTGTCACTTATGAGCACCTTCTTGCTGGGTCAGCAACAACATCGTTTACACTATCTTCGATTGTTTATTTAATTGCCCAACATCCAGAAGTTGAGAAGAAACTTCTTGCAGAAATTGACGGGTTTGGCACAAAAGATCAAATGCCATCTGCTCAGGATCTTCAAAAGAATTTCCCCTACCTTGATCAGGCAAGCTTCTTTTTCCTGAATCACAGACTGAAATATTTGATTGAAAGTGAATGCTTTGGAAGAAAAAACTTCAAGAGAATATTGTATATTTTCCATCTTAGCTTTCCCGCAATGAATACCGCAGATAATTGAGACTTCTGATGTCGTATATTCACAATATGTTCTACACAACTACTTTAATATTAATATCTCAATGTTTTGCCGCAGGTGATTAAAGAAGCCATGAGGTTTTACTTAGTATCGCCTTTAGTTGCGCGAGAAACAGCGAAAGATGTAGAGATAGGAGGTTATCTTCTTCCTAAGGTATATTTCTTCTTTAAGTTATGTGCAGAATCTATTTGCATGGCTTCTACGGTAAATTAAGTACGTAAGTCACTTTTCTCCTGAGCAGGGAACGTGGGTTTGGTTAGCTCTTGGAGTTCTTGCAAAAGATCCAAAGAACTTCCCCGAGCCAGACAAGTTCAAGCCAGAGAGATTTGACCCAAATTGTGAAGAAGAGAAACAGAGACACCCTTATGCACTAATTCCCTTCGGGATCGGACCTAGAGCTTGCATAGGGAAGAATTTCTCTATGCAAGAAATAAAGCTCTCACTGATACATTTATACAGAAAATACGTCTTTCGACACTCACCAAACATGGAAAAACCTGTGGAACTTGAATATGGCATTGTTCTCAACTTCAAACATGGAGTAAAGCTTAGAGTCATTAAAAGAAAATGAAGATTGTCTGAAGGGTCTAAACGCTTTCTTATGATCTCAATAAATGGTTCAATATTTCTCTTTCTTCCGTATATCAAAGAAAGGAGCTCACGATCAATGAATATTACATCGTTTTATTAAGATAGAAAAAAAGACATTTTAAAACTGTTTGATGTCTTTAAGCTTCCCTCTCTAAGTATCCTCTAAACAATATACTTTTAATATTATAAGTTGGTCCTCTGTGAGTCCTTTGAAACTCTGCTAGTCTCTCCACCTTTCTTGCCTCTGTTTTTAGCTCTTCTCACACAAAATGCTTGACAGCCTATTAAGTGTAATATCTCATAACATATTCGGCTTCTTGAACAGATTGAGATGCTCAATCAACCAAATGTTCTTTCTGCTGGAGTCTCTGCAAATGAGGACACCTTTCTTGATTTTCTCAAATTTTGTTTGAACCATAAAGCTCGGTTCTTCACTTCTAATGTCCATCTTTGGTGGTGCACTGGGAGCCCCCATTTCACCCATCTCTTTAACCACAATTACGGTGTTGGCATAAGCACTCTACAACAGCAGCCAACATAAGTCACCACATATAAAAACCAACCGAAACTACATATCCAGAACACTTGAACAATGTGAAGCTCAATTCAAACTTGAATTTCCAGAAAGAATCAAAAGAAAAGAAAAGAAAAGAAAATATGATATAAGACTATTTAAAAGTACAAGAAGTACCATATTTGCTTTTGCAATTGAACTCGCCCCTAAATCAGGCAATTTCTAACAAATCAATTATGAATTTCCACAGGTTAAAGGCCTTATTGCATAATCCTTCTTCCGTTCGCTTATTCTTATTCTCTTATCTTCTTTAATTTGAGAAACAAATCCATTGACATATAAATGTTAATAGAAGTGCTACAATCAGTGTTTTGCATATCACACATAACTGGAGTATCTCCTAAGCCTCCTAAACGCTTGCTTACACCACCTCTTGCCAGGCCTCTCCTTGGTCCAATTACCAAATCGTCGACCCCAACGTTGACAGTAATGCATGCGGTCGTTAACTTCCCATAACTTCCATTAATGCATACTATTTATGATCATTAACTTCTCACAACTCTCCATTAGTAATGGGGGTTATGAAAGGTCAAATGGTGTAAAAAATAGAGATGATTTTCATGCATCTTGTGTAAGACACAAGTTCTTACACATACACACTTTTTCTCTCTAACTCTCACAAGAGTCCTAGTGAGGTTTCATACTTCTATCTTCGTGTAGACTTTCATTAAAGACGGTTTACGTTGATCGTTGTGGTTTATGATAACCCAACGTACAGAACATTAAAGAACGAAGGAGATAGTCAAAAAGGTTTGAAAAACATTAAAGAGGTTTGAAAAGAACATAAAGAGGAGAAAAAAAAAGAGCTTTTGTATCAGCCACTTTTGAGAAACCCTGGAAAGAATTCATCAAGAGATTGAGAAAAAGAAGAAGCAAAAGAGAAGTGGAGAAGAAGCTGACTCGACGTACTTCATAAATCAGAAGTTTCCCGATGCCGCTGCCTCCCATCATCCGTTCAGATCGCATTCCTATTTATTTTCCACTTTTATTGTTGTATAGAATTAGGAATAACAGTTTGATGATAGGATTTTTGAATGTTGAGATGTTCTAAACTCAATACGCTTGAATTAATGAAATTTGATTGTTTATATATTATTTGAATTTATTGTGATTTAAATTCCGCGATTGCATAATTTAATAATAAACTGAGAGGGTGAATTAAATGAAAAATAATTAAATTGGGCTAATAAGAGTTAGGCGATTTAATAGAACAAGAATTAAATCAAATCGGTAAATTATGTGAAGAGAGATCTTGCATAGGTTTCCGATAGTTTATTAGACAACTTCATAGCTAAATAAGGTTTTGGATACGTTGTTAATCGAGAGATTGCAATATCCATAATCTGATTAGGGTTTATAATTTAGGGTTAATGGTTATAACTCGAGAGAGAGTAATCAACCCTAGGATCGTCTATAACCAATAATCTAGTAATTCCTAACCAATTCGGTTAGCATTAAGGATAGGTAAAATTTCCTTTTTCTCAATTGGTAATTCCCTTAAGTTAATTCTTGGGTGTGTGTTGCAACTGTTGAATTATTAATATTTTCTTGATTGATTTCTGATTTAATTTGATTAATTGAATTGAATTCTCATTTTAGTTTCGTTACATTTTGAATTTTTGTGATTTGTTCTGGCCTTAGATTTTAGGATTAGATTATCCCTCTTCGTGGGGTCATCACCTTGGGTACTACACTAACGAATCATGAGCTTGCGGATTATCGAAGGTATTTATTAAAACTTACACACATCAAACACCTTATCAGTGGACAATAAAGGCATAACCAAAGAACATACAAAAGTCCAATAAATGTAAGAAATTTCCTTATTAATTATGGAACTTATTTTTATAACACCATTTTGTTATTCGTAAAAAAACACCATTTTGTTATTAATTAATCAATGTTTGAGAAATATACATAGGTACCAAGATAATCTATTACCAATGTAAAGAGAAAATAATGACTAAAATCCACAAATTCATCATGTAACCTTTCAACAAATGTTACACATGCTAAAAAAGACCTGTGAAAATCAAGAAAGCATACAAACAATGATTAGAGGAAGAGGCAGAGGCAGAGGAAAGACCAGGTGCAGAGGGAGAAAGATGAGTATATATGGAGTACACTTTAATGAGCCAACTAGCTCAATTGAATACTATGTAAGTTAACTAAAATTTGGAATATTTTAATATTAGTATTTCAAATTTTGTTTTAAATAACCATGCTCATTTTCACGTTTAAACAGCATGGAGATAATGTTCAGATCATGAGGCCAAACAGCTCATAAAGATCCGTTGTAGATTGTATTACACAAACTAAATTTGATTTTCAACCAAAAGAATTACAATGGAATGGTGGGAATAGAATCACTTCTTTTTCCTTATGAAAAGAGAAGGATGCAAAGAGAAGAAGGCTTGGAGATTCGATCTTTAGAGGAAGTGAAAATTGATTTTTGAAATTGTTGTGAATTTCTCTTTGTGAACTTGTTCCATTTTGGACCTGTTTGGAAATTGAAGCTGTAACGAACTTGAAATTGCGTGGAAATTGAAGTAGTGAAATTGTTTGTTATTGTGACGTGTTGGAAGTTGGTGAAATGGAAGTTAGTTTAATGACTATTAAAATTGTTATGGTACTTATGTCATTTGGGAGTTGGTTAAATTTTTAAATTACCATTCTGGAGTTGTTATGGATATCATGTTCATTTGATTTACCAACAATTGAATTAAAAAAACAATTGAAAACAAGTTGAACTACAAATATCACTTTAAAAGCTAATAATATATTTGTCCTTATAAATAAAATAAATTCTTAATCCAACAAGAAAGTCCTAAAAAATTACCATGACACAACATCAAAATTTATGAAGTTCATATTCTTCAACTTTTCAATAAATATAATTATAAAAATAAAGAAGGGCCCGACCCCTTTTTTATAAAAACAAAATACAAAATGACATCATTTTCAACAAAATGACATTGTTTTGTCTATAAGAGTCGAGACTCAGGCCAAACTTAACTTGGGCAGCTCGAGCCTAAGGCTCGAAATTTTGCTCCATAATAGGCCCAAGGTCTTGCCCGAGGCTGGTCAATCTAGGCCTAGCTCATTAATTACGTGTTAGGCTGAGTTAGGCCCTTTTTGCCATCCCTATATAAAAATAACTAGAAATATTATAGCACTTACTATAACCTCATATAATTTTCTTATCTCAGATATTGTATAGAAATATTATAGCACTTCCAATAACCTCATATAATCTTCTTATATCAGATATTGTATATTTCTGTGCCATTCCAATTCACCTTGTAGCTCATGTACGTTATCCTCGCACATACCATCTTTTAACTTCTTGTTCTCAACTTTAAACCTTTTATTCTCAAGTCTCAATTTATCTATAATGCACTTTGTCTATTTGTTAAAATTTTTATCTACCCATTTTAAAAAAATCACATCACCCTTATTACAATAATGTTGTAATGAATATTATTGATTACTATTTACCAATAACAGTTATCTTACTAAATACCAATAGATTGACTATTAATAAGGAAATACCTCATACTTAGGACATCCTTAAAATCTTCTTCCAGGGTTGTCATTGGTCCAAGACGTAACCAATTGGCTTTGACTTCCACATTGAGAAAGAACCTCCTCACCATATTGCTTTTCACTATGACCCCTTTTGATGTTAAAAACTCGATACAACTTAATGTAATTAAAAAAAACATGAAACTAGAGTACTAAATATGTATTAATAGTCTATAAAAGTAGGTTTGCTAACTTGAATGACGTTTTGCTGCTATAGGTTCAAAATAAACGAAGTATAGCACAAACTATACTTCAATTTTTATTTTTGTTATACTTCAATTTATTTTGCTCCTATAAACACAAAATAAATTGAAGTATTATACAAGACACCTATCAAAATAAATTAGTCCTTTATAATCAACAACAACAATAACAATAATCCCAGTGCACAAGGCTTCCCGTTTAGCGAGGGTCGGGAGAGAGACATTAATTGTACGTAACTTTTCTTTTGCATTTTACAAAGAGGCTATTTCTTTTACAAAGGAATGACCTTATTGTAATCTACATAGTATACAATTTGGGTTTTTTTCCTTTGCGTAATATGTATGTCTTAATATATGTTAATGCCTATGATTGTAGTGTATGAGTCTTAACCAAGAAGTCGTTTAATCTAGCATGCAATTAAAGTGCTACCTCCTATAAGAAAGAACAAGATTAATCCCATGATAAAGAACATGATTAATCTTCACCATGGTCAGAAGAATAAATTTAACAATTACATATGTATGCACAAAATCACGTATGTTTGGAATATGATTGCAACAATGGTTGATTTAGCATCAACCAAGCAATGGTGAGTTGGGGTTAGCAGCAGGAAACAACAGATGAACCCACACAAAGCAACAAACCCAAATGAGCTCAAAGGAAGCAACAAAACCCATAATGCCTGTGCAATGTAAGAGATAAAGGTACCTTAATCAAATCAAGAGGCTAGAGATGGATGTTGGAGAGAAACAAAAGCTTGATATGTGCGGAAGAGATTTACACATATCTGGATGTTGTAGATAGACAGTAAAGAAAAATACTGGAAGATAGGAGTGCTGGAGAATTTAGCAATTTTACTTCCTGTGATTTATATAATAAACTCTAATTCTTATTAAAAATAAGCAGAATGCACACTATTTAAGTCCTCATATTGAGTAGGTAATTATTTTAACTAATAAACTAAAAGTATTTATTTAGCATCAATTTCACTTCTATTTCAAACAGAACTACAATAACAAACTCATTTCAATGTATACTATTAACATAATAGGCCAGGCCTGTTAATGAATTTATAATTATACAATGAAACATTCAAAATTATTTGTAAGTGAATTTCAAAATTATTTGGTTACAAACATGTAAATTGCATTAAAATCATTGTTGAAGTGCGTAACTACTGAACGTTGGGAAATCCTTTGATCACAATGCATGTTATTTTGCTAGCGAATTCAGCCCGTGGACGTGGGTTGGGACTTCTGTCGAGGGGGAATGTTGAGCCAAATTTTCATGTTGTCATATGCAGTGAAACCAATTGCCACAGAAGGGACAATCTGCCAATTGAATTTCAGCACATCAGATTTCTGAATCAGAATCAAAAGCCATTAGGTAAAAAACATTGGATACTTGAATTTCAAAAAGTTTCCCTCTACAAAGAATCAGGTGAGTATCTTTGTACAGTTTTCTTCTTCAATGCACTTTGACCTTCATCATCATCTTATCAGGACAAGAAAAGCAAGGCCACTATCTTACAGGCATACATTTGTCAATCATAGGGACCAGCACTGAAAGATCAACTTCGTTATAAACTGGATATACCTATATAGATTACCTGAGAGTATTTTGATGGTAGTGTCTAGCTGAATGCTCAAAAAACTTTTTATCTGATAGACTGCTGCAATTAGAGCTTTATCATAACAAAGATGTTTACGCACACTATAATTGTATCTCTTTCAGCTGCAAAAGCTATACCTAGAGTCCCGGATAGATAGCAAACTACAAGCCAGAAAGCACATTAAAAATTCAGGGTATTACCTTTATATAATTAATGCTCAGACCTGCAAATAATTGTCTCCATCCCTGATTGCGGACTATAGTAGAAAGACCTTTCCATGTGTTTGTATATCTGCCATTTCCTTGAATAGAAGGTTGCAAGCTTTCCACCTGTGAAATAGATATTCAAATTTCTTGAAAATTTCCCATCAACCAAATTTTCATCGTAGTTCAAGACAATGTGAACATCTGAATTCTCAGACAGGCTGGAGATATTAACTGCACAGCATAATGCCTCCAAACATTTTAACATGATCACCAAACACAATATTTTGAAGAAGTTTACAACAAGATGATCAGTCAGCTTGGTTAACCAAACATCATTGAATTGAGTAGGGAAACCAACTGGCTACATATGTGGATATCCACAACCAAAACGGGCACTTACTTGAGACCATGAACATGTATGCAAGTTTCTAGCAAGTAGCATAGGATCCATTGCATTTGTAGACACTTCAATAGACAATGATTTCCCTACCAAAATGTATGAATATTAACTGATACCTGCATCTGTCTTCTAACAACATCTAATGGATATGTAAATGTCTGCCCAAACAATCCAGCTAGAGCTCCACATGAAAGGCGCATGAGAATGGACTTCTGCTGCTCTTCAGGAACGTGCCTCTTTAGCTCTTCGTATACATAAAACTTCAAACCAGCATAAGGGAGGATTCCAGCGAGTGTTGGACCTGGACAAGCAAAGATCAATCTTATGGCTTTGGCTAAATTTACAACACATGTAACTTAACTCCCATCATGGAATTCCTAGATTGATGGTTTAACGGCAGTCAGAGTACAAAAGAAGATCACATAAAGCAGGAAGGTCAAACAAAAATTATAACATTATTGAAAAGTGTAGTTATCAAAGCAAACTTCAAATAGATATTCTCAAAAGGGCTACTCCCCAATAAAAATATCTTAAATGTTCATTTGGGGAAGCACACCTATGCCTCGGTATAGCGCCAGCATTCCTCCTTCCTTGTAGACAACTTGGATTACATCTTTTATACCTCTATAAGCAGGTTGGGCATAAATACTTTTAATGCCAGGCCTGAAACTTCCTTTTGTGTTCGTGACCTATATAACCATTATATATAAGATGGCAGTTAGAGATGATTCATGAAGCCCAATTCTTGGTTGATCATTTTGAGGGTAACCATTACGCATGAGCAAGTCTTGCTCCTTCTATCGAAATATCAGAGAAGCTATAATTTCAGAAACAATGGAAACTGCCTTTTCAGCAGTAACAAAGGAAAAAAAAACTGTCAACATGTCATTGCATGATAAGAGTTGTTATTGAAATTACAGATATTGTTAAAATCAATTTGTTTAAATGATACCGTAAAACTTTGGGTGGAAGGAATACAAAGAATCTATGCAGCCAATTCCAAATGGTTTTTAGATTATAACTTCATTTCACTGACAAAATGAGCATGCCCCTCATGCAGGCCAAGCTTTTTTCTAACTTTTTATCTGTATACTGAACAAAGACAACTTACAAATCTTAAAGGTACACAATGTCTATACATTGTTGTCGTTCATGAATAAAAAGCTAAATCTGAAATGCATTATTCCACAGGAAGAAAGGTGACATTATAATCTGATCTGACATTTTTCCATTAAGCTTTAATAACACGAGTCCGGTGACTGAGAAAAAGCACGTAAAACTGCTATACATATAGTTGTTAATATTGAGGAACAACAATTACTAAGTACAAAGTTTTATCATATAGTATGGAGGTTGTCATGATGACATGAAACATGTACATTAAACAGTGAATTGCAAATTGCTTTGCTTTTCCTTAGTTCAAGTGATATATCCAATAGATGAAGTCTAGAATATCCACAAAGAATATTAGGAATTAACATTAATTTGATGCTAATGCATACAAAAACTGCCTGTCTGTTATGATGCAAGAAATTATAAGCAAACAATAGGTTAAAACCAATTGCTTGCTTGCTTACGCCGTCAAACCTCTGTATATGGTAACCTTGATACGAAAACACAGAAATTTTGATGGCCAAATATTCCAAAGCCTAAACAAAATCAGGAAACTAGTTACCTGATAAGCAAGTTTAGTACGAGCTAGATCTAACGGATATGTGCATAACACTGCTGTTCCTCCAGCCAATGAACCAGCCAAAAGATCTACTACAGGACCAGAACCCAAGACACAATAATTATCCAAGATCCAACCTCGATACTGTTCGTAAGTCATGAAATGTAAAGCTGCATATGGAACAATTCGCATAACACTGGCACCATTGCCCCTGGCACAAGAGAGAAGTATTTAGTTCAGCCATGTACAAAAAGTTGGAGATGAAGATTACTTAATACTCACTTATAAAAGCCAGGAATTCCTTCATGTTTTAACAATTTCTTTAAGGAATTGAATACCCCCAGAGATTTGAAGCCTTCAGTTCTTGTCTACAAAAAGAAAAGAGCAATGGGAAGTGTACAACAGTCTGTCAATGAAATTCTAAAATCAGATACAAGAGGAAATGAAATAATTCTAGTAATGTATGGCTTACTAATGGCACAATTATGGCCAATAAGCCCAAGAAGCACCAAAGTTCAGGTATAAAAAATGCTCTAATGGGAGATCTTGAACTTGATGCATAGATTGAATATGAATAAACACAAATGTGATAGAAGTAAAATCAAGAATTTCAAAAAACCCAAAACAAAAACCCTAACAAAAATTTCCTCTCTGAATTTTTAATCCCAAGCTATGTTAACTGCCACCTAGAAAGCACAGCCATAGAATCACCACAGTTGACAACCATCATCTCCTCCTTGCCAACCTTCTCCAACACCGCTGCGACCTCATCATCTTATCCACCGTAACTTCCTTATCCATCTTTCCAAAACATTCATCCATCACTCTATTCCTTTTTTTCTCGTTGTTAATATCATTATTTGGGGAACAAGAGTTTCATTTGGGGAAAATATTTCTAACTTTTTAACCAGAAGATAGACAGTCCTTGGGTGGGCATAATTATATTCTGTCCTGAAATTTTTTTAATGAACGCTTCATGCACTGCTTGCTCACTGCCAATGTCAAGGATTCCAGAGGGGAAATTTCCAAATTTTAACGCTGATTTAGCGAAAATTGAAGTTAAGAGGGTTTAAGTTTCTTAAGAATCAAAATTCATGAGGTTAAAATCCCAAGAATGATTAGCAACTATTGAAACTATCATCACCAGAAAAAAAAAAACTACAGAATCAGGTAAAATGAATGAGATCCTTGACCTGTAACAGTATTTTAGTCCTTTCAAGGGGTGCAACAGCAGTCTTGGCAAATGCTCCAGCGGCTCCACCGGCGATCAGCTCCTTAACATAAACAGGCAAAACATCGATATAGGAAAGATCAGTGTGTGAAGGAGAATTATCAACGAGCTCAGCCATAGATGTCGGGGAAGAACCTATCTTTGAAACTCCAATCCACGCCCAAGTGTAAGACCAAAAACTTTTTAATCGTCAGGTAAATCAATAATTACCCACCCTGCACCTTGAAGAAATCCTTATCCCATCTATCTCGAGAGGTGCAACAGGAAAAGAAGGGCTTCGTTGCAAGGTATGAATCTAATGGCCTGAGAACACCCACAAACAAATTGGGCAAGTTCACAAGCGGATGCTCCCCCTGGACGATAGCAAGATACATCCACAGATAAAGAGAAAACGACGAGACAGAGAGCAAGCAAGCACAACACCCTTTGGCGTGGAAAAACTACAAGGACAGGAGGGTAGAGCGTAGCCTGGAATAAAGGGAAATTAAATTGACGACGCAGCGCAGTCGGAGGTTTCCGTTCCTCCAATACTGCCCACTTTCCAGCCCTCTCTTTCCTTCGGATTTCCCAACGTAACCAAAGTTGCGAAATGTAATCATTTATAGGGCCGGCACCGTCCAAAGTCCAAATCTAAACAAGGTTGTTACATCAATAATTTCTTTCTTACGGGTTCGTTTGGATTAAGTGAAGTCGTGAGTTTGAACCTCTTTCATATATGTAGTTATTTAAAATTCAAAGTTTTAGGTTTGCCTCCTATAAGGAACCTATCCGACTCAAGCAAAGATTAGTTTAAATATAAATAACTTAAAGATGTTTCTTTATAATTGAGACCCTCTTAAAACACCTCGTAAATAAAAAAAATAACTTGTTCCTTACTTTCTTTTTCAAAAAAAAAAAAACTTCCTTTCGAGAAGGGTCAAAAACTCCTAACGACCCGCAAAGTGGCATATGACAATTCTTTCTTCGCTTCGATATTTAAAAGCGTGTTAGATGTGGAAAAAAATGCAATGAATAAAGATATGAAAATCAAACATAAAGTTTTTGTTTGGTAATCAGTAAATAAAATAAAATAAAAAAGGAATATAAATATCAATTTAAAGCGATGAATTGAAATAAGAATATAATTTATCACTATGAGTGTTTGGTATGTATTTATTAAAAATAAGATTAATTTAAGTTAATAGTTATAGTGGCATTCGATATTAAATATGAGGAATGATAATAAGAAATTTTTACTCATATTTTTGTTTTATAATTAATTTTATCAATAATTAATTAAAATATTTTTATTTTATTAATAATTAATCACAATAATATATATATTTTTAAATAATTATAAATGATTTTTACAATAACAATAAAAGTATTAGTGAAATAGAATAAAAATAATTAAATAAATAAAATATAAAAATCTTCATATCTGATTTTGATGATAATATTATAACAAGAATTAATATGCTCTTTATATCTTCATAATATTTTGATAATAACTCGCTTATTGTTATTTTTTATTCTTGATATTAGATTCCAACTTATTGTTGAGTGTTAGCCCTGAAATCTTGGATGATATGGATCACAGTAGATAAACATCATTTCTAAAAGATAAAGACCATAGGAGGATTGAAGATAGTAAAGACTTTTGTAGATATGGATGTATCATTCCTAGATAGATGTAATCTCTTATTTTATTAGCTAGGATCTTATTTGAATGAGTATGTCATTTTATTGGATAATGTGATGTAATCTAATTAAGATAAGATATGATCTAGCTAGTTGAGTTCAGTTATAATTTTGACTTACCTATTAATTCAGAGAAGCCTATAAATATCTCATTTGATTCTTGTTCCACACATGAGACAAGGAGTACAATCACAAAGTCTAAAAGTGAAGAAAAATAGAGAGAGGCCAAAGATGATAGATCCTCGTCCTTTTTTTATTGTTTTTGGGATTGGTTTAAAGATTTGTTTATGATGATATCAACTTTGGTTTCAGTCCTGAAACTTCGTGAGCCAACTTGTTGTTGTGGGAGGTGAGAGATCAATTTTTTTTTGGTGAAGCCTTAATGAGTTTAGTAGATTTATTTGTCAGTTTGCCTCGTGGTTTTTCCCCCCTCTACACTGGAGGATTTTCTACGTTAAATCTTGGGTTTTGTTTCTTTGCTAGTTTCTCATTCTCTTTTTTTTTTGTTGCAACTTGAAGAATTATTTCTTGTCATTAATATTCGAATGATTTTTACAGAGTTGTATTATTTATCTCCCAACAAGTGGTATTAAAGTCATCGTAATAGAAGGTGGAAGTAGCTTTATGGTCAAGTTAATGTTATCAAATTACTCGATTTGGAAGCCCATAATGGAGGACCTTTTGTATTGCAGGGATCTCTTTGATCCTATTGATGAGGATAGAGGTGTAGAGGATAATGTTCCTTCAAAACCTGAAAAGATGTCAAACAAAAAATGAGAAAAGATGAAGCAAAAAACTATGGGCACTATCAGACAATGAATTAATATCAACATATTTAACTAGATGTCTTAAGAAATAGATCCTTTTGAGGTATGAAAGAAGCTAGAAGGTTTATATAAAAAGACAAATGCTCATAACAAGGCCTCTCTAATTAAAGAGATTTGTGATTTTTAAGTTGAAGGCTAGGAAATTAGTTTCAGAGCATCTAAGTGATTTATAGGACATAATCAACAAGCTTACAACTATGAAGATCATTCTTAATGATGAGCTACAAGCTTTGTTCCTATTGAGTTTGTTACCAAATAACTAGGAAACGCTAGTGGTGACAATTAGCAACTGTCGTGGCAAGTCTAAAAACAGTTTAAAGTCCAAAGGTGACAAAGGCACGAAGACGTGCCAATATTGCGACAAGTGAGGACATATTAAAAGGTTCTGCTATAAGTGGAAGAGTGATGAGCTTTAAATAGAAACGCATTCGGATCCCTACCGCAAGCGTACGGGTTATTATAGTACGATTATCGTTCTCACAAGGATTTATACTAACACCAATTAAATTCTTTCCAGATTGTTTAAGTTAATAATAAAAAGATCTAGAAGTTGAAAAGGATATAACTAAATCAACTATGTTTAAAATACCATAACAAAATTAATCTATAAGGAAAAGAATTGTTTCTCACGAATCTCAAGATTAAAAATTCCAAAAATTGTTTCAACTCCTACTAAGTAAATTTGACTTCTTTTATTCTACTCCCTCAATTCTTCTAAGAGGGACTCTTCTTTCTCAAGTCTAAATTACCTACTCTGTTTTATTGTAATGCAAATCTCTCAATTTGGATGTAAATGAAATAGAGATGAACCACATAACTTTCGAGGAATAAAACTTGAACACTAATCTCTCAGCATGCAAGTTAGATTTGTATGATTTTTCTAATAGAACTTAATTCTCATTAAGATCCACTAAAAGTTATTCATAAAAATAGTAACCATACACAACAGAAGTTCAGAAATCAAGATTCACCAATAAGGTTGAAACAATCTTTGAATAAGGAAACTAGAAAACACACATCATCAATAAACTAGAAAATTAAACTTGCTAAGAATATAAAATTACAGAGCTCCCACTTCTTCTCTGTTGTTCTTCTCCTTTCTCTAAAAACTCGATCCCTTTTCTGTTCCTTTTTCATTCCTCTTATTCACTTTCTGCCGTCCTCTCATTATTGTCCACCTTCACTAACTTGTAACAGCTTCCCCCACGTTCTTGCATGTTGAAGGCTTCTTTTAACCATTCACCACTCATTTAAACATGTGAGGAAAAGTCGAAATTGCCCTTGAAAGTTGTGTATTGCGATCGCACAATGATTCCTTGCGATTGCACCTGAAAGTGAATAAAATCCCTTCTTGTTGAAAGCCCTGAATACGATTGCATCTTACTAACTTGCGATCGCACCCGAAGTTACCTCTGAAAGACCAATTGATCTTGCGATCGCACCAAAATGGCTTGTGATCGCACCTTGATTGCGATTGCACCAAATACATTTCCATTGTTTCATTCACCAACTTTCATCATCTTGCTCTCCTATTCCTTCACACTTAACAAAACATCAAACTTGCCTAAAAGCTAAACTAAACAACTAAACCAAGAACGAAAAGTACCAAAAACATAACTTAAAATATTAACACTCAACAAGTCAAAACACACAAGTCAATACTCACCACTATACTTGTGCTTGTCCATAAGCACACACAATGACAAAAGAAAATAATTGCAAGCAATAACTCAGGTAGTTTGACACCAAGAATATTTTACCAACCTTGACAGGCTTGTGAACTTCCTACAACCTTTTAACTACCAAAAATGCAGAAAAGCTCCCTCCAATCAAATTGGGAATAGTACGCATACAAGAGCAGGAAATAACACCAATAACTTCATTATTAGAGCCAAGTCACTGTAGAACATATTTGTAATATTGTCAATGGTTAAAACTGTGCAATGAGGATGAGAGACTTTATTTCGAACACAACTTAAGAAGCTTGCTTGAGACGACTTTTTTCAATTAAATGCAACTGAGGAGCATACTCAAATGCACAAATCTTACTTCACTTTTATCATCAAGTGGCTACTAGCACTGTTCATGTGTCTAAGGTCAGTTTCGGGCACCCTTAGCACAACGGAACAAGAATTTGGAGGTTTTTTTAATTTTTATTTATTCCTCCTTAACATTCACAACATTTTGTCTCATCCTCAAGTTTAACTTCATTCATCATAATTAGTAAGCGAGCACTTAATATTAATAATTCTGCTAAAGTACCAAATCCATTCCAGTATGCGCACTATCCTCAACTGATCAATAGTAATGTTTTCTAAATTTTTAATAACTAAAGGGGCATGTCTAAAGTTAACAATTCGGCAAGCTAAGTTCAATATTTTTGGTATGTTACTACTTAAGTCAGTAATAAGAAATAACACAATAAACACTAAAACAAGACCTAGCGCAACACACCATCAATCAACAAATATATAAAAAAAAAATTTACTAAAGCGTTTTAAGGAACAGGAGAACCTGGTGGTGATGGTGTAGGTGATGACACCTCGACATTCGACGCAGTGAAGAATTTCTTCAAATTCTTTGATTGATACCTCTGCTGTTTTTGAATATTCATCGTTGCTCTTTCAATTGCAGTTAACTTGTTGCTATTGGTGGCTGTAGCAACTTCCCAACGCTTGAGCGTCTTCATAATCGAAGCAGCATCAGCCATAGTAATTGGAGATTGTGCTTCTTGTGGCTATGAGTCGCTGCTTTCTTTTTCTTCTTTGCTAGAGGACGACTCCCTTCTTCCTCGATGTTTGACGGCTGTTCTCTCATTGTAAGGCTGGAAACTACATCCCGTGAAGCTCAGCAGTCTGCAAACATGCAAGTACCTTTGGTTGAAAACTTGTGTCAGAACACATTTCATCGTTGCGAGGTCAAAACCCACTAAATGAGCTAGTGCTGTCAATATGTATCCCAATCCCAACTTGGCACTTGAAGGTCGTGCCATTTGCGCAAGTCCTCTCAACAAGCGGAAGGAGGTACGATAGGGTGTGTTGTTAGAAGTACAACACAAAGCATATAACTCTTGACTTGATACTTTATTTGTCAGACCCCCTCCCCGAAGCCCAACTGTCCCGGGAGGTGAGCCCTGCGGAGGCCCATTCCTGAGACAATCCTGACTTGCCTTGTTGACATCTTTAATTTGATTCTTATTTAAAATCTCGCTTTGGTGGTGAGCTTCCATTGATTGTGACTTAAATACTGATTATCCTAAAAATGTTAAAAATTTTGCCCCTTAAAGCCATGTCCGTTAAACGGACTTGTATGTCCGTTAAACGGACATGAA
>JANKOD010000008.1:29262408-29272544 GCA_026284645.1 Erythroxylum acuminatum | reverse complement strand
AGTATATTGAGTATAACTTCTAGAATAATGAATCAAATGCTATGAACTATAGTTCATTAGAAATTTAAGACATAGAGCAACATTTGTTTAACATAATACTTTGCTCATAAGCCTCATTTTTTTATGTCAAAATAGCCATCCGAATTGATTTGAAAAAGATTGATTGGATGAAAGTAAGGGAGTATGTTGGAATATTACGAACAGGAGTATTTTTTCTTATTAAACATACTTCGATATTTTGATTATATCTTGAATTATGGATCTCCTAATGAGTTGTTTCTTGATTCAGATTAAACTAGAGATATAAGGCCACAACTTTCCTGAAGTGATAAAATTACAATTCTGGTTTTAAGAATTTCAAAATCTAATTTTAAGTTGAGTTAAGAATTCTGCTGTAGCTTAAAAACAATTTGAAATCTTTTGAGTATAACTTTTAGTATATATAACCAAATTGTATTATTTTGGTTCCATTAGTAACCTAAGACAAGGGTGAACAATTGCCTAAAAGTAAGTGTTACTTAAATACTCCATTTTCTTGATCTAAATGATCATACAAAGTAAACCTGAAATTCTGATTTGAAAACAAAGCTGGACTATGTTATTGAACATGCATGTTATATGATACATTCATACTAATGTTGATTCAGTTACATGAAAAATATGGTAATATGAGCTCATGTTTGATTGTATATAGAAGGGCAAGTAGAGCGATCACTTCCAGATATTGCCAGAATTTCAAGGCAATAAGCGAAAGGGAGCGATAGTGAGTAATCGTAAATAGCCACACCTTACTTTGTTCTGCTTGTTAAATTTGATTTATGCTGATTGTGTTCTGAATTCCGGACAATGATTGTCTGAGGCATTTGATGCATGTTTATATCATTAGAAGTGCTACTTGCATGAGAATATGATTGACTACTTGCTTTGCTCATGAAATGTCTAAAATGACTTTGTTTTATTTTAAAACTGTTGAGTACTAGTTGTGGGTAAATAGGCATCCCTAGAAGGGTCTGCAGCTGCTCCTGTGACACTTTGGTGTCGAGACTTCGGTCTCTCCTGTGACATTTCGGTGTTGAGACTTCGATCTCTCCTGTGACACTTCAATGTCGAGACTTCGGTCTCTCCTGCATAAGTCCCGTTACCCACTTCTGTAAATGGACTAGCAGTCATCTGATTTTGTATTCTGATATATGTTGATTATGACATAAACAAAATTGTGTTCTGATTCTGAAGAATTTATACCCTCATGGGATATTCAGTTATGTTAATTATAAAATCTTTTCTAAAATGCATTATATCTTATTTATTGTTAAAGCAATCTTTTAATGCATGTTTATGTTGTTACATGATTCAGTATGAAGAGTTGTCACTTCATGTATAGATTAGTTATTATTCACTAAGCTATATGCTTAGCACGATAGATTTGTCCCGTGTAAGTTCAGAGAGAATGACATAAGGACTGGGACAAGTAAACCGCAATAGCCAATAGAGTCTGAGTTTTGTTTTGACAAAAATGTATTTTGAGTTTGTTTTTGGACTTGTATATAATGTGTATGACTTGTGTATATTTCAGGCTGGTTTATGAAATTATGTTATGTAATGTATGATTGTCTGAGATTCTGGAAATGTATGTATGAAATGTTTTGTACGTTTGGATCTGTTTCGATTCTATGTATGTTCTGTGTGTGTGGCATTCGCAATATCCTCCCAGGGGGTATATGGGAGTATCGCAATAGTGAATGGCTTTATTCCTTTTTTAAAGATTATAATAAAAATATAAATTAAATTTCATAAAATTTTAAAGAATTCCTTTAGGAGAAAAACAATTGATTAAGAAAAATTACTCTTACAAACATAGAAGTAGAATCACAAGAAACACATATGTGATTAAGGATGGCAAAAAGCTTCAGACTCGGCTTGATTTGACTTTATCCAAAGTTAACGGGCTAGGCCTAGGTTGATAGGACCTCAAGTCTGATTTTCTTTACCTGGTCTGGCTTGAGCCCGAGATGTCGAATGTCGTTCTGCTTTTTTAAAAAATAAAATTCAGGTCAGGCCTGATTGAACAAATGATATCGTTTTGGTAAAAACGACATCATGTTTTCTTAAGAGTATATATAAACTCCTTTTTTAACTTTTAAAAGAAGTATATATAAAGTTAGGGTCTGATTGGGCCTCAGGCCGAGCTTGGGGCAGGACTACCCAAGGCCGGCCTAGCCCAATACATGACGGGTAATATACAAACGATGTCTTTCGGCAAAAACAACTTCATTTTTTTATTTTTTTTAAAAAATTATATAGAATTACGCTGTCCGTCCGCTTATGGTCATTCCTAAATGCGGAGTTGACATGGGTAGGATATCACAGCCGTTTTTCCTTATTTTTCTTATAATTATTACAAGGTTTTGTACAAAAGAAAAACTAAAAGAACTAAACAACACCTACTAGACGTAATGCGGCAGCAAAGCAAAGCAAGCAAAACCAAGCCTTAAATAAATCCAAATTCAACGCACCGTACCATCCACCAAACGCACCATAATTCCTTATTTATTTATTTTGGGTAGATCTTTAGATTAGCTTGATCTTATATTTATATTATATATGTGATTATTTTTGATACGCTGACGCTGGCACAGCAAAATGTGGGAATCCATCGTCCTGACGCTGGCGGCAACCGCTGGTAATAACATCGGGAAGGTTCTCCAGAAGAAGGGCACCATCATCCTCCCTCCTCTCTCTTTCAAATTTAAGGTCATTTCTTTCTTTCTTTCAAGTTTAAGAGCCGTCCCTCCTCCCTCTCATTTTTGTGTGGAAAACATCGAATTCTTTGGCTACTGTTCACGTTCTTAGTCACTTGACTTCGGTAGTTTCATATGAAAATCAGGGATGTATAGGTTGATTGTTTTTTTTATCGAGGCTTGAGTCATTTGTCAATCGGAATCAGATTTTGGATGTTGGGTTCTTGACATTTGGGAAATTTCCCTGCTCATTGATTCCCGTTCTGTTTATTCTGCTGTGATATTCAGGTCATAAGGGCGTATGCTGCCAATAAAGCCTGGTTGATAGGTTTCTTTATGGATATCAGTGGAGCAATGCTGATGCTGAGGGCCTTATCTCAAGCACCCGTAAGTCTGATTAAATATGACCCTACCTTCCTATTTGATTGTTGTTATTGGTTGGAGCTAGCTGTTTTTGTGACCAAAGCATACCAAATGATAATTGCAATCAGCTTCATGAGTCTATTTTCAGCATTTAGTGCTTGAAAGTTATTATGTTATCAATTGAGCTCGATTCTGAAGTTGTTGTCATTGTTCTTTCATTAAACATAATTTAATGTGCATTTTCACTTTGTTTGCGACCTCATTAAGCTTTTTACTCTATTGTATTCTGTCTCTTTCATGCAATTAATTCTTCCTGTCCTTTGCTAGGTATCTGTTATACAACCAGTTTCAGGCTGTGGACTAGCTATTCTTTCAGTTTTTTCCCATTTTTATCTAAAGGAAGTCATGAATATCATTGATTGGATTGGAATAACTCTGGCAGGTATAGGTACCATAGGTATGTCCCTCTTGATGATTCTCATGGTTGATATGCTACATCTGGTACAAATATCTTAAATTTGCCCCCTTTTAAGAATTTGTCTGAAGATATAATCATTTGTCATGCCATGTATAAGCATGAGAAAATTTTCTGTTTGACCTGTAATTTGTGTTTTGTTTTAAACCCTCTTGTAGTTGCAAAATCTCTTTCTGGTTCTGTTAATGTCAACCCTAGGTGCAACATAGCGACCTTTTTTTTTTTGGCTTTGTTTAATATACTGATACATCAATCTGTTAAAGGACGTCAACTATAAACTATAAATTGTTGCTATGTGCTCAAATTAATAACTTGTTTACATGTTTACTTAGACTTCTTGTTTGTTTCCATACTTTTAGGAGTTGGTGCTGGAGGAGAGGAGCAGGAATCTTCTTCCATCTCTTTTATTCAGTTGTTGTGGCTGGCATTCATTATTTCCATCTCGTTTGTAGGTACCTTATCTTGCACAATATCTTGTATCAGTGCTGACAGGACTTTGTCATTGAAATTATTTCCTAGACACATTATAAATCCTGTTCATATCTTTAAACTTATAATCCTGCAAACTTGAAAATAAGAAGAATATGATTGCAAGATGAGGAAGTGAGATTGCCTAATAAATGGGAAAGGAAAAGAAGTAAAGTGCGACAGTATAAAGAAAGAATGATTAAGATTGCTAAATTGAGTTAATCTGTTGTTGGATAGAACAGGTGCTGAGTTGGCAGATCTTAAGATTATCTGCATGTGAAGTAACAGAGGTCCTAGCGAAATAACTTTGATTCTCAGTTCTAGTAATGTACCTAGTTCGGAATTTCTTCTGAAGGAGAAGTTGACAAAAAAACATAGTTTTTAACTTTTCAATTAGGATGTGCAGTTTGATCTTTAAGTACAAAGGTGTGACTTTGTGAGAGTTTTGAATGTGCTAACTTTGAATTCTTCTAGCTCATTGATAGCATCCTTATGATTTTTTGAGCTACTCATAATAAAATATCATAGTGAAGCTCTTTTGCCTTTTCTCAATGGAATCAGTGGCTTTGGTCGAGGGGTTATCTCAAGCTTGTTTCCACCTTTATATTTTTCTTTCTTTTTTTTTTCTGGTTTCTTTTCCCTTGAGCATTTTAGTTTTAATTAAAAGAAAAATAACAATGAGGGTATGTTAATCCCAAGCAACCATATTTTAGGGGTAGTATCCACAACATGGAATGTATGTGGCAAGAGAGAGGGTGAGCTTTTTTAGTATGAATTTTTGCGAAAATGTTATATTTTATCATGTAAGAGTGATTCTTAGATGTTAAGAGTGATTCCTAGACACTAAGTGTGATGCCTAGTTTTTAATAAATCTTGTACATTATGCCATCTTATCCAAGAGTGATTCTTTTATTTTAAGAGTGATAACTAGACATTAGATTCGAGGCCTAGTTTTTTATAAACCCTAAATTGATTCTTCCTCATCTAAGAGTGATTCCTAGATGCTAGGCATGTTGCATAGTTTTTCTTTTTATATATAAATCTTATATATTATTCTTTCTTATCTAAGAGTGATTTATATGTTTAAGAGTGATTCCTAGACACTAGATATGATGCCTCATTTTTTGTAAGCCCTAAATCAGATGCTTTCTCATCTAAGAGTGATTTCTAGACACTAGGTGTGATGCTTAGTTTCTTATAAACCTAAATGTGATATCTAGAAATTACTAATGTGAAGCTAGCAAATCTTTACATGACCTATTTCAAGAAGCGTGGTAGCTCTCTATCCATCCCGCATCATAAAGTTTCCTTTCTTAATGTGGTGGAGCATGTGTTAAGAATTCTTAGCGTGGAAGGTGTACAAATTTGATTGTGAACTTTGAGGTTAATGACGTGGAGAGAGAAGCTAAGCAAGCTGGAAATGGAGCAGCCACAGGTTGTTAATGGAGATTGCTTTGTTCTGCTAAACAGTTTGAACCTATCAATAAAGGGAAGAGGCCATCCCTGTGATGGTGAAGTGACAAGAGCAGTCTTTAATGATGTGTAGAGTGCAACTTGTAGTCAGGTTTAACTTCATTCAATGCATGGAAAAAGGATGGCGAATGAAACTTATTATTGTGGATAGTACTATTTCTGTGTATAGTTCATAGGTAGCATTGAAGATCGTTTATAGTAGGACTGCTATATTCTTTTAGCTTTTCCTTCCTGATAAGAGTTTAGCTTGTAGTGGGTGTTATTTACCATAAATCTTATCTTCATCATATATTTAACTTACTTTTGTTCTCATTTAACAACATGTAGTCTCTGTATGAAATGTTGTAAAGTTTCAAACTTTCATCACCTAAACTTTCAACATGATTTTTAGCCCTTCAATTTTAAAGTAACAGAGTCATGCATGTGCTTGATTCTTGGACTTCCTACTGCACCACTAGATGCTATATATTGATTTAGAACATATAGATATTGAAAAATTAGTTTAATTTGATTCAGAGACTCATTTCTTCTATAAACTTAACCCAACATTTAAATTATTTCTTGTGCCTTATCATACATTAAAAGTTCATATCTTATACCTAATTTCCATAAGTCGTAAACTGCCCTCTTTTTTTTCCTAAGAAACATCGCCTGGAAAAATGATTACAATGGTGGACTATAAAATGTTCGAGGGAAGACTGTTGGTCTTGTTGCAATTGCTTCATTAAAAAAGACTGCTAAGTGCTGACTGATATTCTGTTTGTACCTGACCTTGGTGAAGTCAAAATCAGAATTGTGTTATGCCTCATTTCAATGTTATTATGGGATACATTATATAGCAGGATCCCATATGTAAAGAATTATATTCTTTAAAGCCTCTCTATTGTTGGAGGGGATTTTTAGAATGCTTTGATACCATCTAAGATATATTTTGTGAAACTGAACATGGTCATATGTTGGATAGGTAGTCCTTAACGGATGGCTTCGTATCTGTAGACATCAACGAAGAGAACAGGAAACGGTAATTACGTGCTTGTTCGTAGTATTTTAATTTCCTGCTGGCTTCGGTTGGTGAACTGACTCTCATTTTGTGAGTTCACTTGGATATTTCATGATGCAGATGGAATATGAAGTTGTTGAAGAAATCATTTATGGTCTGGAGTCAGGCATTTTGTTTGGGTATCCTTCCTATCACATGAATTTGGTAGTTGATGTTTTATTTTTACTTCTGGGCAAGTCTTCCTGTCATATGTATCTAACATGATGTGGTCAAACGTAAACCTTCTCTTTATCTTGTCATATGTATCTAACATGATGTGGTCAAACGTAAACCTTCTCTTTATCTTCTCAGTCGCTTAGTCGCCAGTGATGTACATCATATTCAGGAAATGTTGGCTTGACAAACTAAAAGAAATAAGGAATTTGTGGTTGAACTATTTTTGTGTGAATAATCTCCTTGGCCTTTAATGCACGATTGCAAGAGCCCTCCAGTCTTATGCCTATAAAGGGAAATATACGCTGTTGCAGTATACTTTACTTACTAGTGATGCCATTTTGGCTTGCAATTTGTTAACCAATGATTTGCTGCAAAAAATAAAGCATCAACAGTAGGTACATCTCTATTTCCAATAACTTAGTGGTTGATGATGAATTTCTGGAATGTTTGCAGACTTGCATCTGTGATATCTAAGATGGGATTCATCTTCCTCGAGCAGGGCTTCTCTGCAATGGTGATTCCTACTTGCTTGTTGATTAGTACATGCTGTAGTGCTACTGGATTCTACTACCAGGTATTGAGTTTTGTCTAGATTAAAATTTTTCTCAGGGTGTAGCTGCATCTGAGGTTTGCTTAGTTGTATTAGATTGCATGTTTTGGTTTTACCAGTTTTAACTCAACTGTTTCATCACATCAGTGGTGTGTTGAGGAGATTGAATAAAGCTCTGTTTTGTTAGCTTTCCATCAACAGAAAGTTGTTTAGTTTATTAATCTAGTTATGGTTCCTGTGAATCAGACTCGGGGCTTGAAACATGGAAGGGCAATTGTGGTGTCTACATGTGCCGCGGTTGCATCAATAGTGACTGGTGTATTTGCAGGAATGCTTGCTTTGGGGGAAAGATTGCCTTCAGCACCAGCTGCTCGATCTGCACTTCTGCTTGGATGGTATGCAGAACTCGCATATTATATTTGTAGTTCATACGAAGCCAGCTTCTCGAAATCTAGGTTGCTACTCTGCCACGTAGTTGTTAAATCATTTAATTTGGCATCTGCCCATTCATGTTTCTAAGGAGTCCCTATTGATATACAGTGCTTTAAAAGTAAATGAGACCAATAAGGTTGATACTAGTTCATGTTTGACAGTTAGCATCATTTGATTTGTAGATCTACTTTGGAATAGACTGCGCATGTCCTACTAATGAAACTCTTGACATGCATAATCTGAACTCGGCTATAATTAGTCTTCTTAACTATTTCATGCGATCAGCGCAGTAATTCAACTACATGGGGTCAGAAGATTTAGTTCATGTTATTGACTTGTGGGATCCTGTACTTGGTTCATTCATTTGAAACATTGAATGAACCAAAAATCTAGAAAAAAGAGTGCTTGGGCATTGAAGTTGTGATTTATAATTTTGTTTTCATGAAATATCCTATAAAGAAAATTCTTCTATTGCAGGGTACTTATCATGATAGGGGTGATTCTTCTTGTGAGTTCAACCCGTCTACTGCGACACCTTCCTCGGTCACTGAAAAGCTTTCTAAAAGGTGGTGCCAATCAAAGTTTCAATCTGAGCAGATCTGCGTCAATCCGTGTTAAAGAACCAAATCCTAGTGCAGTAATTCAGGCTGCTACATTGCATCACCTGATATCCTCTTCAGCTAAGGAGAAGGCTTGAGGAGAGATGGTTTTCATTGATGGTTGCTGCTGGTTAGCACATAGCTAGAGAGCTAAATGGTTTTGTAGTTAGTGCTGTGATACAAGCTCTTGCTTCGCATAATCGCTAAGCCCATTTCGGTCAGGCATTGGTCTTGTTGAGGCGATTAGATTATCTGCTTGATTGCCGATACGGAAGTTTCTTGTCTCATTCCCGGTGGATCTACCTTACAACAGACTTATGATGTTTTTCCCTGGTGGATGTACTTTCCAACAGACTTGTGACTTTTTTCGTCCGTTTTACACATTGCAAAGCAAACGGAGTCATATATTTGAAACACTTGATAATTTTGCATCCATTTTGAGCCACCAATTACTCTGAAAATTTAAATGTTTGAATGTTGTCACGTTATTTAAGTGGTTAAACCAAAAAAAAAGAGAGCCGTGTTTAATCTTTTTAAGTAAAATAAATATGTGTTGGTTAAAACTATCATGAAAATGTTGAAATTGATTAATCTTGTGAGGACTTCAAATGGCCAAGGTGAACAGACAATATCTATAGGTAAGTGGTCTGAGCTGTTACAAATGATATCAGAGCTGGTACTTAAACTATTGTTCAAGTTGGATTGGGCCCTAAGCGGCGTGGAAAGAGTAAGATTTCACATCGGTTAGAAAGGAGAACGAAATATGCCTTATAAGGGTATGGATACCTCTCCCCCTAAGAAGCGTTTTCTCAAGAATAGGAAGAGTAAAACCGTGAGGGATTTAGTCCCAGGGGCAACCCAAAGCAAACAATATCTATGGGTGGGTAGTCTGGGCTGTTACAAATGGTATCACAGCCAGTACCCAAACCGTTTTGTCAGCTAGGCTGGCCCCTAAGGGGGTTGGAGAGTGTGAGATCACACATCGGTTGGAGAGGAGAACGAAGTATACCTTATAAGGGTATAGATACCTTTCTCCTTAAGACACCTTTTTCCAAGGGTGAGAAGAGCAAAACCGTGGCCCGAGGGGCAACTCGAAGTAGACAATATCTGTGGGCTAGTGGTCTGAGCTGTTACAAATAGCATCAGAGCTAGTACTTGAACTGTTGTGCCAATTAAGCTGGGCCCTAAAGGCGGTTGGGCCTTAAGGGGGGTAGAGAGTGTGAGATTCCACATTAGTTAGAGAGGAGAACGAAGTAAGCCTTATAAGGGTATGGATAACTTTCCCCAAAACCATGGCCCGAGGAGCAACCCAAAGAGAACAATATATGTGGGTGTGTTGTCTGGGCTATTACAAGAGCAAAACCGTGAGAGGTTTAGCCCGAGGGACAACCCAAAGCAGACAATATCTGTGGTGGATGGTCTAGCCTATTACAAATGGTATTAGATGCGGTACCCAAATTGTTGTGCCAACTAGGCTGGGCTCTAAAGAAGGTTAGCCCCTAAGGCCTTGTTTGGTTTGAGGGTTAATAATAAGATAGGATGGAATGTAACACATTTCCATCGTTTGTTTGAAGGTTTCATAATAGAATAGAATGGACTGGGATGGAAGCGGAGGGTTTCATATCACGTTTCATTTCATCTTAAACAGTGAAAATAAGAAACCTCCGATTCGGGGGGTTTAGGATGGAACGTAAATTAATAAATACATACTACTTAATATGCCCTCAATAATTCTTCTTAATATTAACTCTGACCAAATCATAATATTAATATATTAAATAGAATATAGTAATATTTAATATAATAAATTTTATTAAATAAT
>JANKOD010000008.1:29229961-29241380 GCA_026284645.1 Erythroxylum acuminatum | reverse complement strand
TTGTGTCGACTTACAAGTCGACTTACAAGTACTGTGCATGTGTAAGTCGAGTTACAGGAGTGTACAAGTCGACTTACGCTAACAGAAAGAATGTTTAGATTTGAAGCAAGGCAGGCTCACAGTGGCAGAGTATGAGATAAGATTCAACGAGTTAATGGGATATGCAACTGCATTGATCCCAACTGAGGAAGACAAATGTAGACGGTTTGAGGAAGATTTGAATATGGAGATCAAAACAAGACTAGCCATTTCTAATTTGGGCAGTTTCGCAAAACTCTGAGCGGCTTCAATCAGAATTGAACAATTGTTGAAGGATGGTCAGGAAGAGTATAGACAGCAGGTTAGAAGAAAAAGGCAAGATGAATCTCAGGCTGATTGTGGCAGAAGCTTTAGAAAGCACCAGAACATATCGTCTCTATTCTAGGCTCGATCGAGACAATCTGGATCCCGATCAAGAGGTGGATTTTTTTAGACTAGGAGAAGTAGAGAACAAATGCCCTCTAGCTGGACTCAATATCTGCCTAATTGTGAACACTATGGTAAGAAAAGTGGTGGTGAATGTTGGAGGGTAATTGGAGCTTGTTTCCGTTGTGGCTCGGTAGAACATCTGATCAAAGATTGTCCTGAGATGTTAGGATCACAGTTTGGAGCTAGAGGAGGAACAATGATTGAGACGACGGTTCAGTAGAGTAGAGCTTGGCCTAATGTAAGGATTGAGGAGCGGAGTAACCAGCCGCAATCTCAGGCTAGGGTCTATGCCATCACCAGACAGGAAGTGTAGAACTCTCCAGATGTGGGAACAGGTGTGTTGAATGTTTTTTATTTTGAAGCATATGCATTGGTAGATCCAGGATCAACACATTTATTCATTACACCACATTTGGCATCTAGATTGCCTTGTGAAATGTAGGTTAGAAGTGAGTACTCCAGTGGGTAGGACAACAGTGATTGGTAAGGTATGTAAAAGGTGTGTAGTTCAGATTGACCAAGTAGAGTTAGAAGCTGATTTGATTGTATTGCAGTTAAAAGAAATAAATATTATTCTAGGTATGGATTGACTTATTGCTTATCGGGCTATGATGAATTGCTACACCAAGGAGGTTTTTCTTGAATCCCCTAATCAGCCGAGAGTGGTGTTTCGAGGAGTTAGTCAGGCTGTGTCAAGTCGACTAATTTCATTTATGAGTGTGCTAAAACTGATCTGAGGTGGATGTGAGGATTATTTGGCCCACATAGTCTATACTTGAAATGAACAAACCATTCAGGATATTCCAGTTGTTAGGAATTTTTTGGATGTGTTTCTTACAGAACTACCAGGTTTACCACCAGAAAGGGAGACAGAGTTCACCATAGACCTTGTTCCAGGTACTGATCCTATATCAATTCCTCCATATAGGATGACACTTGTAGAACTGAAGGAATTGAAAGCCCAGTTGCAGGAGTTGTTAGATAAGGATTTCATCAAGCCTAGTGTGTCACCTTGGGGAGCTCCGGTACTATTTGTAAGGAAGAATGATGGAACTCTGAGATTGTGTATTGATTATTGGTAGTCAAATCAGATAACAGCTAAAAATAAATACCCATTGCTGAGGATTGATGATTTGTTTAATCAATTACAGGGAGCTCAGGTGTTCACAAAGTTAGAATTGAGATCAGGATATTACCAGTTGAAAATAGCTGAGGCTGATGTTCCCAAGAATGCATTTAGAACAAGATATGGGCACTTCGAGTTTTTGATAATGCCGTTTGGTTTGACTAATCCCCCAGCAGCTTTTATGGCTTTGATGAATAAGGTATTTCGACCTTATTTAGATCGCTTTGTAATTGTCTTTATTGGTGACATTTTGGTGCACTCGAAGTGAGAGATGATACATTGTGGTTAAAGTAAAGATTATGTGTGCATGATGTTGATAATTTAAGGAAGGAGATTTTGGAGGAAGCATATGTAGCAGCTTATGCTATGCATCCTGGTACCACCAAGATGTATAACATGCTGAAACAACATTACTGGTAGCCTGATATGAAGAAGCAAGTAGCAGAGTTTTTTTCTAAGTGTATAACTTGCCAGCAAGTTAAGGTTGAGCATTAGGCTCCAGTTAGAAAATTACATTCATTACCTATTCCGGAGTGGAAATGGGAACGAGTCGTTATGGATTTCATTATGGGTTTGCTGAGGACTCCGAGGCAACATAATGTCATTTGGGTCATTGTTGATAGACTGACCATGTCTGCTCATTTCTTACTAGTGAGAGAAAATTGTTCACTAGATCAGTTAGCTCGACGATATGTGAATAAAGTTGTCAGGTTACATGAGGTTCCAGTGTCCATTGTGTTGGACAGGGATCCTAGATTTACCTCGAGATTTTGGGGTAGTTTATAGGCAGCTTTAGGTACAAAGTTGAATTTCAGTACGACATTTCATCCTCAGATAGATCATCAGAGTGAAAGAATGATCAAGATTGTTGAGGAAATGCTCAGAGCTTGCATTCTAGAGTTTCAAGGAGCATGGGATCAGTATGTAACTTTGATTGAATTTTCTTATAATAATCAGTATCACAGCAGTATTAGCATGGCTCCATACGAGGTGTTGTACGGCAGGAAGTATCGTTTGCCTTTATATCGGGATGAAGAGGGTCTAAGAATTGTTGAAGGCCCAGAATTGATTCAGGATACTGTTAACAAGGTGAAATTGCTCCGTTGAAGAATTAAAGTAGCACAAGATAGATAGAAAAGCTATATGGATCAGCACAAACGAGATATGGAGTATCAGATGGGTGATAAAGTATTTCTGAGAGTATCACCTTGGCGAGATGTGCTGAGATTCGGTAAGAAGGGTAAGTTAAGTCCAAGGTGTATTAGCCCATATGAGATAATTGAAAGAATTGGACCATTGGCTTATAAGTTAGCCTTACCTTTTAAAATGGCTCAGATACATAATGTATTTCATGTGAGTATGCTTAGGCGATATCAGTCAGATCCAACTCATGTGATACCTACTTAAGAAATTGAAGTCTCTAGTAATCTGAGTTATGCTGAAGAACCAGTGAAAATAACTGGTTATCAGAATAAATAGCTTAGGAACTGAGTGATCCCAATGGTGAAAGTCCTTTGGAAGAATCATTCGAGTGAGGAAGCCACATGGAAAATGGAGGAGCATATGAGGAACAAGTACCCCTACCTATTTGACCATTCAAGTAAAAATTTTGAGGATGAAATTTTTTGCTAGGAGGGGAGAATTGTAACATCCCGTTACCCATGTTAAGGCTAGAATTGTGATTTACGAGAAAGTACTAAGAAATTAGGAAATGCACATCATGTTTTAGTTAAATATGACATGCGCATTTTTGCATATAAATATTATTGTACATGCATTCATTGACATTTTCGAGTATAATTGATTTATAAATGCAATTAAAATGTGAATTGTGAGTTATTTGCGTTAAAAAATTATTTGGAGACCATTAGTATTATTTCAAAATTTTTAGTGAGTTTGAGGTACATTTGGACTAGGAAAAATGCCAAGTGGTAGGATAAATTGATACATGAAAAATTTGGATGATTAAGCCTAAAATTGAGTGACATTTAGCACAGTTAAATTGGTGACAAATAGACTAGTAATTAAGTGACAGATGAATCAATTATTGTGTGACAAGTGGACCAATAATTAGGAAACATATGGACTGATTAATTGGTGACATATGGCAGCATCTTGAGTGGATTAGTGGCAGCATCTTGATTAGGAAAATGTAAAACATGCCTTAGGAAAAATGTTATGCTGTAAAGTTGACACCTAGCATGTTGATGGAGCAAATTCCAGCAGCAATGTTTCTGCTGTTTCTCTCACCCTTGTCCACCGAATTTGCTCCAGCTTTCTCCTCTGTAATTTTCCTGAACCCTAGTCAAATTGCTGCACTAAAACCAGCTTTTTTACCTTACACAAAATAGCCAAGAAAACTAGTTGAAAGTTACCTTCATCTTGCTGTCCAAAATCAACCTGTTTTCATCATAAGTTTGTGATGAATTTTGCTTGCATGGAGACTTGATTAAATTTGAAGTTTGAGCTGAATTGAAAGCCTAACAAGCAAGTGACAATTTGATCTTTATGATATGTTTAGTAGTATGAGAATTATGCATGAATTCGAATGACATATATGAGATATTGGCGAAGATGTATTATGGAATGTTATGAACTGGAGAATTTTCATTGAGTAGAGTTTGGTATTTTGATTATATCTTGAACTATAGATTTCCAAATGAAATGATTCTTACTTTAAATTGAACTAGAGACATTTGGTTACAAATGTTAAGAAGCAATTGAATTTGAATTCTTTCCTTAAGGGTCTTGAAATTTAGCTTGAAAGAAAGTCTTGGCTTAGGCAGTAGTACTACCAGGGATAGAAATCTGGTCTTATTGTTATTGAATAAACTGTATTGATATAGGCCGAATCAGACAAATGTGTCTTCACAAAAGTTATAGCTTATTCTCCTAACTTTTGATTGGTTTAAAGTTTGTAATTTTTTTATATTGTAATTTAGAGATACGAGTTGTACAACTTGAATGCATGATCATGCATTAGCCAAAATTTCAAATGTACACAGTCTGTGGTATTTTGAGCATAACTCATAAAATAATGAATCAAATTGTAAGATCTAGATATCATTAGAAACTTAAGACATTGGAAAACAATTTCCAGAAGGAAGTGTTGCCTAATTTTTTCATTTACCATATCAGAATAATTATGTAAAGTTGTCCTGAAAGCATATTATGAGAAAAAATCTGAAATGATCAATTGGGTTATGAAATTAGTTTCACATTGTTTTATTATAGTCCAAACCCTAAGTATTAATGAGGGTTTTTCTATTTGAATGATATGGTGACAAAATCTCGATAAGATACCCAGAATTGTCATTAAACATGCATTGTGCATATTGTCTATACATTGATGTGCATAAAGAAAAACATATACATTTGTGCAAAATTGTGATAAATGTAAATGTGTTTTGTATGATATAGAGGAGCACATTGGACGCTAGTCAGACATTGCTGGACCATCGAGGCAATAGCATATTGGAGCATACTATGAGTAACCTAAGATGGTCTCACCTTGATTTGTTTCATTTATTACTGAATTGAATTTGATATTGACAAATGTGTAATGAATTGTGTACTAAATTCTGGAGAATAATTGTCCGAGGCTTTCAATGCATGTTAATATTATTGGAAGTGCTACTTGTATGTGAATGAGAATGACTAATTGAATTTGATATGTACTGATTGTTTTCTGAATTCTGGACATGAATTGTCCGAGGAGTTTAATATTTGGGTATGTATTGGAAGTGTTATGAATTGTTGCAAAACTTTGTATGATATTTGAATTCTCAACGAAAGTTGAACGCCGAACTTAGCTCCGATGATTGTGAGATTCTTACTATGCATCAATTGTGATTGTTATACATGGTAAATTCTGCAATTTATGCATTTCATAAAATGCATGCTCAGACAAAGGCGTTGTGACTAGAGTAGCCGGTTTGATAGAGCTTTGAGCTTGGTTTCTTCACGAAGAGCTGTGCTCCGTGATTTCTATCTGTACGTAGAGCTTTTCTTCGTGATATATGTTTTTGACTGAGCCCAATAGGCCAGTATTTGTATCCGTATGTGAAAGGCACTCGGTCACAAAAATAATAACAAATGTGGAGTCTCATATGCATCTATATTGATATATATATATATATATGTTCTGATTCACAATGATATCGTAATTTGTCAGGTTAATGTGTGATATTTGGATTATACAAGATCTGAATGATTATATGTGAATTATGTGGTCTTGTGTGATTGACTTAGGTGAAATCATCAATGATGGTTCACTCATTGAGTTCGCAAAACTCATAAAAATTAAAACGTGACTTTTCAGGTACAAGACAGGAGACCTAGTTCCTTAGACTGGACTAAAGGAACCTTTTGGATTAAGTTAAGGCTCAGAGGTCTATTAGCTGTCATCAGAAGAGTTATAGCTTATGCTTTGTAGTCTTCCTAGAACTTCTATAAGTTTTTGTAAATATTTTTTAATGGATACAGTGTAAGATTTTGTTCAATGAATACAGTGTGATTTTTTGACAATGAATGCAAGGAATGGTTTTAATTTGATGACTTTTAAATTATGTTAGATGATGCCATGTTAAGTTGGATTTATGTTTGCTCTAACATGCCACTATCATAGGATATATACTTGAATTTTGTTGGGTGTTTGGATATATACTCTAAGGTAGTGGGATGTTGTATTTTCACTCATCCGGGCAGAAGAGAGCTAGAGAATTATGATATTGGAATCCAAATCTACTGACAGCTCATCATTTATGTCTATAAAAACCAACAAAGAAGCCATTAACCACCACCAACATAATCCTTAAAATAAGGAAGTTGTCTAGTGCAGTTTTTGTAAGAAGCCTCATTATATTAGAGAGACCTGTTGGAAGCTACATGGGAAGCCACAGAAAGCATAGAAAGAAGGGGCAAACAAGGATGGACAGGCTAAAGCCCACTTCACTAAACATACAAAATCTGGAGAATCTGATCAAGCTAGAATAGAACCAAAAGGACTTAATAAAGAAGAGATTGAGCGCCGAAAGAGCATTCTGAATTCCCTGAAGGTGCTAGTGCATCATGTTCATTAGCCTAATCAAGCTATTTTTCTAATTCTCATGCTTTTAGTGCCTCATTAGTGTCTCCTATGGATTCTTGGGTTGTAGATTTAGGTTCTACAGACCATTTGACTACCTCTCATCATTTTTTATTTCTTATAACCCCTATCCTAGTAACAGAAAATTTATAGTTTTAAAGGGCTCTCTTACTACTATTGCAAGTCAAGGAATGATTCCTTTGTCCCCTAATCTTTTCTTGAAAAGAGTACTACATGTTCCTAAACTTTCTGCCAATCTTTTGTCCATCAAAAGATTTACCAGAGACTTCAATTGCTTTTCAATCTTTGATCCTAATTATTGTGTACTTCAGGATCGGAAAATGGGAAAAATGATTGGGCATGCTAAGGAAAAGGATAGACTTTACCTTCTGGAATCTAATAATGGAGGCAAAACCTCACATCCCTCCTTGACTTTCATGACTAGAGATACTCTTAACCCTATTTGACTTCATCATTATCGTTTATGTCATCCTTTTTTTAGTTTATTAAGAACCATGATTGCTAATTTGTTTAAAAACATTGATCCTAACAATTTCCATTGTGATGTGTGTGAGTTTGCCAAACATTGTTGTACTTCCTTTCCTTTAAGCAATAATAAATCTAAATTTCCTTTTACTTTGATTCATTATGATATATGGGGACCTTTAAGGATACCTAATGTGTCAGGAGCCAAATAGTCTGTTACCTTTATTGATGATTGCACAAGGGTCACGTGGGTCTTTCTCATGAAAAACAAATCAGAGGTCAAAGAGATTTTTCCTAATTTCTTTCATATGATTAAAAACTAGCTTAGGGTGAGCATAAAAGGGGTCAGGAGTGATAATGCCCAAGAATATGTTAATCAAACCTTATCTTCTTTCTTTTAATGTGAAGGCATTATTCATTTTTCATCTTGTGTTGATGCACCTCAACAAAATGGGGTGGCTGAACGTAAGAATAGACATTTACTTGAAGTCAATAAAAATGCCCCTAAACACTATTGGCATAGGTTGTTTTAACTAGAGTTCACTTGATAAATAGATTGCCTTCACAACTTCTAAAGTTTAAACCACTGGTAGAAATTCTCCATAATTTCTTCCCTAGCTTTAATATAAATAGTATAACTCCAAGGGTGTTTGGATGTGTTAATTTTGTTCATATTCATGCTCACATTAGGGGAAAACTTAACCCTCAAGCCCTAAAGTGCATCTTTGTTAGCAACTCTTCTACACAAAAGGTATAAATATCTTCATCCTCCCTCATATAAATTCTTCATTTTTAAGGACGTGTCATTTGTTGAGAGTCAATCTTTCTTCCCTAATACTTATCTTCAGGGGGAGATGGGAAATTATGAAAAAGATAAGTATAGGGAGACTAACTTCTTACTTGATTTATCTTTCCCAAATACACATACTGAATCAACCACTACTGTCCCTACACCACCTAACCAATCTAAACAAAATAAGGCAGAAAGTGCCCATCTAGATACCTCAAAAAATGCTGCACCTATCCCTAACAAGCGTCTCTTAATCTATTCACGAAGGGATACTTTCCAAACCTTACCAGAGTAGGCTCAAGGATCTAACCTAGAATTAGGTACTAAAATACAAAACCCTAAATTTGATGATTTTATATCCCTATAGCTCTTAGGAAGGGCACACGAACATGCACTAAATACCTAATTTCACAGTACAATTCCCTTGACAAATGTTCTTTAAGCCATAAATTTTTGTAAGTTCCACACCACAAACACTTGATGAGGCACTTAGGGATAGGAATTGGAAAATTGTCGTGGATGATGAGATGAATGTATTAATTAAGAATCAAACATAGGAAATAGAGGATTCACCAAAAAGAAAAAAAACAGTAGGATGTAAATGGGTATTCACAATTAAATGTAAAGCAGATGTTTCATTGGAAAGATATAAAGCAGGGCTACTAGCTAAAGGGTATATTCAAACTTATGGGGTTGATTATCTTGAACCTTTTGTCCTAGTAGCAAAAATGAACACTATACGTATATTGTTATCCTTGGTAGCTAATTTTGATTGGCCTTTGCAGCAATTTGATGTAAAGAATGTCTTTTTACATGGTAATCTAAATGAAGAAGTGTACATTACAGCCCCTATTAGATTTGAAGATAAGTTTGGGAATAGAGTACGCAAATTAAAAAAAGCCTTGTATGGCCTTAAACAATCTACTCGAGCATGGTTTTGGAGATTTATAAGGGCTATGTTAGAAATGAAGTACAAGTAAAGTTAAGGAGATCACACTCTATTTATTAAATTTGTTACAGAAAACAAAATGACAGCCCTCATTGTTTATGTGGATGACATTATAGTCATAGGTAATGATCTTGAAGAGAGGAAACACCTCAAACTTAAACTTGCCCAAGAGTTTGAAATCAATGATTTGGTAAGTTGAAATATTTTTTGGGCATAGAAGTAGCTCGTTCGAAAGAGGAATTTTTCTATCCCAACGCAAGTATATTCTGGATCTTCAGGAAGAAATTGGATTGATGTGGCGCAAACTGATTGATACACCTATAGAACAGAATCATAGACTAAGTAAGGCCGAAGATGATGAACCTATTGTGTTGGACCCTAAATTTTTTAAAATTATTTTTTATTTGTTTAATTATTTATTTATGATTTTTTTGTTTATTTCATTTTATTTTCTTAGAATTGAGTCCATTAATTTAGTAGGCATGAGTAGAAATTATATTTTTGGATAGAAAGATTAGAATTAAGTTAGAGATGGTATGGTGTTTAATAGACATAAGGGAAAAAGGGACATTTGAGTGAACAAATGAGGGCAAAAGTGGGAAAGACTAATAAAATGTAATCTTGAATTAATGAAGAGAAGAAAAATCGTGGGAGTGAGAAGAAGAGAAAGCGTGAAATAGAAGAAAGAAGAAGAAATCGTGGAAGCTAGGGAAAGAAGAGAGAAAAACATGGAGGAAGAAGAAGGAAGGAGATTTGGCAAAGGTTTAAGGTAAGTTTTATCTTTGCTTCTTGCTTAGGTAGAAGAAGAAGTAGAGAAATGTGTTTGCATGGGAATGTTGGAAGAAGAATAGAAACTCTTTCTTGATTTTTCATGGATTTGAACTAGGTTTTGGTTTTTCTAACTTAGATAGACTATGGGTAAGTTAAGGCTAAGCCCAATTTAGCATTTATTTCATTTTTGTTGATTTTTAAAGCTTGATGAATTTTTATAGGAATGTTGTGTGTAATGAGAACTTGGTTGTTTGAAGGAAACCAAGGAACGCCAATCTAAGAGCAAGAGGAAAGGCAACCTTGAGTTAGATTTTGCAAACAATTTAGGTGGGTAATATGTTTATGGTTATTGTGTAAATGGGCAATTTTCTTATATGTGTGTATATGCTTAATTGATTGGATTTGAATTGTTGTGAACGTGGAAAAATGCATTATGATGCATTTTTTGTCATGCCTTGAAAGATGTATGACATTTTGATACAATCGAAGAAGAAAAAGTATAAGAAGCATGAGAATATGAACATGTGATTGATTAAATTGATCATAGAATTGCTTATGTTTGGGCAAGATAGAAACCGTTTTGTTAGTAACGTCCACATTGACCTAAAGCCTTCTCCCGGCTACTCGCTTGTGGCATATGAGATCCAAAGAATGGACTCATTTCGTTCATGGTGAGAACTTCGGTTTCTCCATTTCGTTCCACGAAACTTTTGAGCCATTTGTTTGTCCATTTGCCTTTTGATTTGTCAAGTTATAATGGAAGATTGAGTGTCATGCTTTGATTATTATGATATATTATATGTCATGACATTTTGAACAATGAGTTGTGAATTAAAATTGTGAATGATGGATTTGCTAGGCAAAATGAGATATAGGTGTATATGGATAAAGTGTAACATCCCGGTTCCTGCGGGAAGGGTAAAATGGGCATTTGAGTGTTTAGTGAGGGGTAGTAATGCAATTACTCGTTCCTTTATTATGTGACATATTTGGACTGTGAAAAATGACATTGTTGCACATGAGATTATTGTACATGCATTCATTGACATTCCCGGTAAATTTGGTTATAATTGTTATGGGCTAAGAATCTCGAGAATTATAGGGTATTGATCTTGAAAAATTAATTGGAGAGTGTCAATAATGATTTTTCAATATTGGAGAATTATAGGGATTTTTCTGAAATTTTTTGGGGTAAAAACCTGGACTAGGAAAAATGTCGGGTGGCAGACCAATTGGTCAATGGTAGTAGAATTGATTGCATATGGCATTGAATTTTGGACATATGGCACTAGGGATTTTTGACATGTGTTAATTATAGGAAGTTGGGCTTGAAAATGATTATTTATGAAGGATTTATTAGAGCTTGACACATGGCATTACCATAGCCATGTATTAAGTCCTTAACTCTTAAGTTACATATAATTGAAGCTTTTCCATTGCCTCTCACGACACTCACCTCTCTTAAGCTAATTTTGGTGATTTTTCTTCCTTCATTTTCGTGCATCACCCTCCCTCTCCTTCTTCTTGACTATTGATCACTTGAAGCTATTATCTTCTTCTTGCTTCTTGGTCATCTTGCTCTCTTCTCCTTGCTCTTCATAAAGACCAACCTTTTCCTTTGGAGAAGATGATGATCGTTGGTGATGGGAGAAATTAGGGCTTGGTGGAGTTCTTGAAGAACTTGAAGATTGATTGCTTAATCAAGTAAGTGTTGTATATATGTTATAGATTTGGTAAAATTGA
>JANKOD010000008.1:29211122-29229861 GCA_026284645.1 Erythroxylum acuminatum | reverse complement strand
GGTATCTCGCCGTCAAGCAATCCACACATGGATCCAAACGGCAACGTTCCGTTCAGTCAAAATCCGGCTGAACCAATACCCATACCTATTCCCAAATCTGTGCTCAAACCAAACGCGTGGGTCCACCAATGTAAGAGTACCACCAAGATTCATTCCATTGCGCGTGGGTATAAACAAAATGGGTAGCAGAGGAACTAAACATTTATTTTCTTAAGCAAAAAACTTGACTCCATAAACCTTAGCGGACATAGGCGCATGGGAAAAAAACTAAAATATCATTTAATCTCACTTGATCGTCCCAGGCCTTGTCATTTTATTTTAGATATTTGTTATTTTATTGTTTTTATTTAAGGAAAGAAACTGGAAATTTGTTAACGAAAGAAAAACTTTATTAAGAGATGTTAAACTTGAAAAACTGAAAATCTAGACGTCTTCCTCGATCTTCCTTGTTTTATCCGGACTATATACTAAATCATTTTCTTTATTGTTCTTTTCAAGCTTTTTTTTCTTCTCACTATGTTAACTTTCACTCTAAACAAATACTAGCCAAATTTTTGTTTTACATTTAACAAATATTTTACAAGAAAAGGATCTAAAACTTTCACTTCTCATTTTCTACGGTAACACCACCACTTCAAAGTATCAGACATTTACATGTAGTTCTCAAAATTTTATGGTACCAAAATTGTTACAAGTAAGGCAGGCATCTTTCTATATTAGACTTATAGTTATAATAGCTAACATGAAAATAATTGCTTGATACCATCCTACTAATAATATATATATGACAATACCAAAACCATAGATTCTTTCTTAAATAAATCATTTTTATCTTTTAGCTATTTCTTATATGGGATATATTAAGTCTTTTTATCACAAAAATTCAACTAATTTTAACGGTCAACGAAAAGTTGAGGCTGTCAAAAATCTCTGCATCCTCTTCTCTTCTTTGTCCTTAACTTTACTCCTGAATTCAAGCATTCTGTTTTTGACGTTCTGAAGAGTAAATGTATCCAAAATCACCCATTTCATTGACCCCATGTTCCTTCCGAAAGATCAAGCCAATTTCCTGTACTTTCACCAATTTTTGGGCCATCTTCAACGAACCAACAGAAAGGAAAACAATCAGAGACAGCTGATGGTCATAGACATTTAGAACTTCACACACAAATAGGCTTGTCTCACATCCCTTTTTGCTCCTGATTTCTTCTTGTCTTTCTATATTATGGGAAGGAAATTTCCGTTGGCTTATAATCATCTACCAATATCAGTGGAGCCAGCATTGTCATTGTCTTTCCTCCTAGCAGGAATGGTCACAGCCATCACCATATCAACAATTCTATGCAGTGTTCGATTCCGAAAAAAATCAGATCCAGACCCATCAAAGTCTCTATCGTCAGATAGAACAGTCAAAAACTGTGATCCAAGTAGTGAAAACCTCCGATCTGTGGAAACAGCCGGCCTACAAGCTTCATCAGATAAGTCAGGAGACAGAAAGGAGAATGATAGTGAAGAATCACAAGGAGAGGACTTGCCATTACCACCAGCTAGGCAATTAGGAGGAACATATTCCCGCAAGAAAGTCATGACAAATTCTACATCTATGCGAAACCTGACAAAAGATGTGAGCGTAAAGATACAAAGGAGCATGTCAATGGCAATGAAACGAGACAAAGAGGATAAGCTGATGAATCATAAAACTAAGTTAGGGAAAAATAAAAATGACGATTCTGTATGGATGAAGACGATTATATTAGGAGAGAAGTGTAAGGTTCCTGATGAAGAAGAAGCTATAATTTATGAAAGCAAAGGAAAGAAAGTTCAAGCATTCCATCCAAGAACTCCGAGTACCATATCCTTGTCTAGGCAGAATTCTTCCGTTGACTTCAGTGCAATTCCTCCTTCTGATAGAGATAAAGGAATTCTTGTAAGAAAAGAGGAAGAAGCGTTCTCTTGATCCTCGTTAATGGATCACCATACTATCTTCTTCTTCCTTTTTTTTCATTTTTGGGTTTAGTTATACATCTGATTTTTTTTAATTTGCTTATACAAATAAAAGCAAAACTTGATTTTTGAATAGCAGAGAATGAGAAAATAATTAAATTAACGTATACCTTGCTTACAATGTAGGTATATCTAACTATTGCATGATCAAAATTTTGGAGATTTTAGTAGATGATGTTGCTTTAGGTTCTTGAGCTAGGGTCAAATATCCTTTTGGGTTGGGATTTAGTTGTCCATAAAGGTCATCAGGTCTCTGTCTTTTTTGAAATCTTGGGTGAAAAGTCTCTAAAGATAAAGTTAGACTTATACAACAACAACAACATTTCAGTAGATAGGACTAACCCAACTTCTACTTCGACCACGCCCTAACTATCATTGTTCATCCTTCTACTTCAACTACTATGGTTGATCCTTTGAACCAACCATCATTCCTTCTCTCAGTCACCCTGCACTTTCTCAATCTACCTGACCTTGGCTCCCTCTTATTCACTTGCTTCTATTGTTGTCATCGTCATTTTTCCTGCTCATCTATTGCTTCTTAATTCTATGTCTTCCTTTAACACTCCCCCAGTCATCCCTGCATCATCTTCCACAATGCATGCATGCTTTTCATGCAATACCTTCCCTCACTTCCTTATTCACCTCCCTTCTCCTTACTTTCTGCATCTCAACTTTTGTCCAGTATACTTCTGCTTTATCCATCAGTCCTTGCATTGCCCTATGGATGCTGAAACTTTCTCGTCCTTAAACTCAAACTCTTCACCCCTACAGCTATGTTCTTCTTCCTCCAAGATGCATCCAACTCTCCTTAGTATGCTAATAACCTTGAGTACCCTATCAAGAAATAGTTCATGCTGTAGGAGATTTTAGACCTGAAATGAAGCTAAACTATTGCGCCTGTAAACCCTTTGAACACAAATTTGTTTCTCCTCCTTTGAATCTCCTTAAAGTAGGAGCTAAAAAATGGAAAGCCACTTTCTTTAGGTTTTTCCTTGATAAAAGGATAGCATTCTTATAATGAAACAATAGGCTCTTAATAACTGGAAACAACATAGATTACAGGATATATTGGTCAACAATGAGGATTTTTTTATCTTCAAATTCCCCTTCCATAAGGATGCAAAGAAAATCTTACAGGCTAGACCATGGTAACAAGCCACTTCTGCTTCAAGTATGATGCCCTGGATTGAAGATGGAGGAGATTAAACATGAACACATTCCCATATGCATTTTAATCACCTCCATGAATAGTTTACCTAATATTATTGCGATTATTCAACGTGATGAAAACTTGGAACCAGTTAAAGATCATTTAAGAGTATCTTATGCATGGAAACCATAACCTGTTTATAAGAAGATATGGAAACCTATTGGGAGGACTTTCAAAATAGGTGAATACTAGGAGATCATGGAGTTGATCATATCAACTAATGCCACTCAGATGCCAATTTCTGGTAATTCAAGTGAAGAAAGTAATAGCACCCTATATGTTGAAGATATAGTTCATGAGACTACTAATAATATAACATACCATGCAATGGTGAAAACATTAAAGTTGATGCATAAACTACCCTAATTCTTTTTGAAGAGAGAATAGATCAATCTGATCACAATAACACCCCTGCTAGATCTCCAATCAAGACTGCTGAAGATTTGGATAACAATAAACAAGGATTTGAACCTGATACTAAGAGGAGACCAAACAGGAAAAAGAAGGCTCTAATAAGATGTTATTTTGTTATATTAATTGGAATTATCTATTTAATTTTAGCTATATTTTGGTGATTAAGTAGGAAAATTAATATTTGTTTTATTTTAGGAGATGACAAGTGGAGATTGCATCAAAGTGGAACATTATTGGTTTAAATAAGGAATTTTGGAAAAAGTGGATAGATTATTAAAGTGGATAAGGCAAGATCACTTAAAGAGTTCAAATTCAATTAGGAAACTTCTTTCCATCTCTATTATATAGGTATTAAGATTTATTTTACATAGGGATTTTTGTAAGATAGAAAGACACTATTTTGAGTAAAAAAGAAGACAAAAACATTTATCACCTTTTTAGCATCCATTTTTGTTTCTTTTTATTTTTCTCTCAATCTTTCATCTTTTTTTCTATTTTTTGTGTGGAAACTAAAGCCTTGTTTGGCTAAATTCAAATATTCTAATTCAAGGGGATTCAAAACTATAGTTTTAACCTTGTGAGGTTTTGTTTTAAACTTATATTCATGTTTTAATTCAAGTATTTCTTACTTTCCGTTCTTATATTTCATTAATAATTAATATTGATTGGTTTGAAAAATTAATTTATTGTTGGTCATTCTAGTGTCAAGAAGGATTGGTATAAGTAGCAAATAGGTTATTTATGAATTTGCATATTCAACTTGTGATATACAAGAAAACTAAGTTAAATAGTTGTAGCTATATTAATTATTTAATTTAGGGTCTAGGCTTTTTCACTAAGCTTATTGCTATCATTTAATTGATATGGGATGCTATCATACCCAATCAATTGGCAGTTAGTTTTGATTTGAATGCTAGGTTTGAATCAATTAATTTATGAAAGTTTGAAACTTATTGTGGCTGTCTTAATATGTTTTGGACTACCTGCTTAAATTATGAAAATTATTCTTTTTAAACCAATTATCAATGTTATAATTAGATGAGATGTTTCTCTTGAATTAGAGACAAGTAGTCTTGAATTTCCATTTTTATATTTATTTGATTTATTTATATTATCACCCGAAACCAAAACGTGAATAAACACCACTAACAACATAATTGATCCATGATCAATGTGGCTCAGACACGAAATACTTTTTTTTGGTGAATTGGAAACAGAAAAAAAGGCCTAAGGCCTCATAAAAGAAACAGAATAAGCATCATTCTGCAAAAGTTGGTGAATCCTTGGCACAGGACTCTCCCACACAAGCCACCGATGCAAAGAAGAAGAACCCTATTTTGCCAAGAAGTCAGCACACTAATTCCCCTCTATGAAAGTATGACTAATACAGCAAACCCAATCCCTCCACAAAAGACACCTGATGTCCTCAATGATAACTAAATAAGGATGGGAGCGCGAACAATTTCCAGAGATTAGATTAATAGCTTCAAGAGAGTCTAATTCCACAAGAACCCTCCTAAATCCACGATCCTATGCTAAAGAGATTCTATGAAATATGGCTTGAAGCTTAGCCAACATATTAGTTGTCAGACTAAGATAGCCTGCAAAACCGACAATCCAACGCCCAAACTCATCCCTCAACAGACCACCGAAACCTTCATTACCTGGATTTCCCAAAGAGCTACCATCCACATTAAGCTTAACAAAGTCAGGACGAGGGACCTTCCAAGAGACCAATTGACTCTGTTTCCCTATGTTATTAGTATCACCCATATAAGCAAAAATACACTCATCAACAGGCTTCAAATACCAGTGTTGTTGGCTAAACAAAGGCATAATCTAATGTTAAAAAAGCTCCTTAGTTCTAGCACTCTAACTAATCCAAGTTCCAACAACGAATTTAATAACATTTTCAAGAGGACAGGTGGTGTCAAACACATGAGAAACAATCCCAACATCAATATCAAGATGGAAAAAAGAAGCATTCAGGTTACCAAAAGTAGCATTCCAATCCTGCTTCACCCATAAACAGTCACGTAAGGCATAAAGGTTGCTCTCCCAACCCTTACCATAAGAGGACAAAAAGGAAAGGTAGCCATACCATGTTCATACCGCAACAGGTTCGTTAGAAGGCGTTGTCAATGGATCTGCCAAATGAAAAAATAAAACTTTTGAGGAATATTTAGCTTCCAAATGCACGACCAATGCTTGCTAGGATCAGGAGGATAAGGTAAGCGAGTAATAAACTCATAACCAGACTTTACCGAATAAATGCCCTAGGCATTTTCACCCTAAATCAAAGAATCATCAATCACCCTTGTTCATAAGATAAGAACCGCAAGAATATTGTTCTGCAGATCCTGAGCCATCAACGTATTGATAAAAGAGAGATTCCACTGGCCATGTAAATCTTAACCAAAAGCTTATTATCACGAGGAACAATTCTAGGAACTTGTGTGCACAAAGGAATGTCACCTACCCAACGATCATGCCACAAGGAAATATTCTCACCATTTCCCACTTTCCAAGAAAGACCATCCTTCAGGAAAGGGACAGCGCGTTTAATTGCTTTCCAACTAGGGGAAGCAACAAAAGAAGTAACGTCATTAAAAATATGGGAACTCTTCAAGTACTTACCACGAAGAATAGTGGAACAAAGATTATCATCAGCCTTTGAAATAAACCAAATCAGCTTGCCCAACATAGCAATGTTGTTATCACGCGCCATCTGCAAACCCAAACCACCCATAGCTTTAGGACTATAAACTGACTCCCAATTCAACAAATAAATGCCTTTCCCACCCTTGAATTTCCATGGAAAATTACGGCAAAACTTATCAATAGTATCACAAACACTATTAGGAAACCAACAAGTTTGCATGGTATATGAAGGGATAGTAAATAAGGTAGACTGCACCAGAGTTAACTGCCCAGCTTTATTTAGAAATTTTGCATTCCGGACTTGTAATCGAGCTTGAATCTTATCTAAAATAGCCGTGAATTCACTTTTCTTGTTAGTGTCATTAAGAGGAATGCCTAGATAGTTTCCCAAATCCACTGTAAAGCGTAAGTTAAACTGGCGTCTCAAAGCTTCCTTATGATGGCGGGGAGCATAAGGGGAAATAAAAATTTTAGACTTCTGCTCATTAATTTTCATACCCGAGCAAGCACAAAACTACTTTAAGGTGTTCAACACAGTCTGACACCCTCTGATAGAAGCATGGGAAAACAGGAGAACATCATCTGCAAACAAAAGGTGAGAAACGGGAGGACCATTACTTGAAACCTTGATAGGTTTCCAAAGCTTGGAGTTAACTCGACTAGAAATGGGCATGGAAAGCTTCTCCATACAAAAAACAAACAAGTAAGGTGAGAAAGGGTCTCTTTGTCGTAAACCGCATGTAGGCTCAAAAGCTGGGAAGCGGGAAACATTCCAAAGGATAGAGAGTTGTGAACTAGTAACACACGACATAATAAGAGAGACAATAATTGAAGGAAAACCAAAATCCACCAACGTCTGATCAAGAATCTCCAATCCACTCTTCATAAGCTTTAGCCAAGTCAATCTTCATAGCTAACAACCCTCTTTCGTCTTAGATTTTAGGATAGTATGAACTACCTCCTTTGCCAGGATATGTTCCGAAGCAGTTTTTCCTGGAATAAAAGCCCCTTACATAGGAAGAATAAGACTATCTAGAAGAGGTCGGATACGTTGAACAAGAACCTTCGTAAGGATCTTATAGCTTACATTACATAAGCTAATGGGGAGAAAGTGGGTCATAAAAATAGGCTCTCTCCTTCAGAATCAAGACCACCATAGTATCAGTAAGATTATCTAGACAAACACCAGTGGAAAAGGCATCTCGCACCATGTTGAAAACACAATCTCCAACAAGGTGCCAGTACTTTTTATAGAAAACTGGCTGAAAACCATCAGGTTCAGGAGCTTTATAAGGCTTCATAGATTGAACAGCAGCAAGAACCTCTTCTTTAATAATAGGTTTCAAAAGATCAAAGCCATCCTCCCCAGATATCTCAGGATGATTAGGAATATGGAGGAAAGGCAAAGAAATATCATCAGTAGAGCAAAATAACTCTTGAAAAAAAAGTTAATATCTCATCTTTAAGGGTCGCCTCCTCTGTAACCCAGGACCCATCAGAAACTTGAAGGCACTCAATTCGGTTTCTTTTCCGATGAGAGATAGTCATAGCGAGCTCGTGTTTCGATCCCCAAACTGCAGCCATTGAACCTGAGACTTCTGATACCACAAAATCTCCTCTTCCCTGATAATATCATCATGCTCAAAAATAAGATTATGCGATGAGTTCATTTGTTTGGTTAAACGCCAAGATATTCTAAACTCCCTCAAGTCTTGATAGGATTCGCCTCTTTCGTTGGAAAATATTCCTAAAAGTCTCACTGTTAAACTTTAGAGCAGCTTCTTTGACATTACCAAGTGCCTCATTAAGGGAAGAATGATTCCGGCTCCAAGCACCTTGAAGGATGGAGAAAAAATCCTTATGAAGAGTCCAAGCATCCTAAAAATGGAAGGGCCAAGAACTCATAGGAAGAATAAAACCATACAACTTCAAAAGAACGGGATTATGGTCAGAGTGGGTGCGAGGTAAGTGATGCACCGAAGCTTCCGGGAACATAAATCTCCAAGCATCATTGCAAAGAGCCCTGTCAAGGCACACAAAAGTTGAAAAAGCACCATTACTACACTTGTGATAGGTAAAAGGTGAACCTTTAAAGCCAAGATTCATAAGGTTACAATCACCCCAATTTTTCCTGAAACATGCTGCTCTGCTAAAAGAAAAACTCCCACCTCACTTCTCATTTGGTGCCGCATAATCATTAAAATCTCCGATGAGAACCCATGGGAGAGTGATAATATTACTAAGACGACTCATCTCCCTCCAAAAACAGATTCAGCCTGGCGCTTGAGGGCTAGCATACACCGCTGCCAAGAATCACACCTGCTAGCGAGCATCACATACAAGGAAGTGAAAGAATTATTTGTGGGTAACCAGAACCTCAAGCTGAATATTAGAAGAATTCCACAAGCACCAAATTCCTCCAGAGAATCTAGAAGCCTCGACCCTAGTAATATTCTCAAAACCAAGAGACTAAGAAATCATGTCGGCCCTCCCTTATGAAATATAGGGTTCCATAATGATTAACACATCTACATTACTAGTTCTCTTTAGTTCTTTCACACAAGCAGCAAAACCTGAATGAGCCGCTCCCCGACAATTCCAAGATAAATTGTTTAAGCTATTAAACATTAAAATAATATCATGAAGAGAAAGAGCAATCATCTATCAAACAAAACTGTTTGGCACCATATCAACATCCCCACCTGCATCAGTGGAACAAAACTCAGATATATCATTCTACATGGGAACCACTCAGAGCAAGAATTTACCTCAATAACCTGTAATTTTCGTTGTCCAGAGTCCGGAGCTTCGTGACTTTGTACAACAAAAATTCGATCACTACTTGAGCCATTATGAAGAATTACAGTGGAATTTGGTGGTGGAGATGACCTGTAGAAGGCCTAACGAAATTGTGTAGCAACATTTTGAACTAGATTAGGTTCTGGAGGTAAAGTCAGCTGGGTGACGCGAGCATTATGCCTAGTGGGATGTCTAATAAGGCCAGAGAGTGGGCTAGCTTCTCCTTCATTCACAACAATAGGCTCCTTATTCTTCACTTGTGAAAGAGAACCAATAGGGCTTTTTGGCCTATGATTCACAGTCCGTTGTTGACTGATTTGAGGACTCCAATTGAGTTCTTGTTGATGTATCAATGGTGGTCTCTCTCCAGAAATGGAAGATTTGCGTCAGATCAAAGCTACTGAAAGGCCTGTTGACGTTCCAGACGAAGGCCTTTCGTGTGACCTCCTTTGGTCTGACCCTAGTGCCGACATCCAAGGTTGGGATGGCAATAATAGAGGTGACTCTACTACTCCTTCAGAGCTGAAAAAGTCTCCGACTTCCTCATGAAACATAAATCTGTTTGTTATATATATATATATATCAACAACTCAAACTCCGCTATAGCCAGCCAAAACCCAATTTTCTTCTGCTCCCCATATCAACATAGTCTTAGTTTCACTCTTCCATCATAGTTTCACTATGTTTCATAGCGAATGTGGTCTGTCTTTCAAGCGTTCTACTAAGAAATGATAAGTTAATCAAACTGAAAGTAAACTCCATGTGAGAAAGGCGAGTAACAACTCGAGAAAAATGTGAAAAGCCTTTAATGTCTGGAAATTCCTTTTTCTTTAATTCACTACAGTTCTGATGCTGTCCACAATAATTAATTTCTTCAACAGTACACATAAAGATCGATGAATGGCTTGCTTTGAGATAAATCATTCATTCATTTATATATATATATATATGAGCATTTCACGAACGAAAGAAAGAGAATCAAAGCCAGAATGAGATGAATTGTCAAAAGAGTATAGCCTCAGAACAATGGTCGAATAGCCATGACTTTGGTCCTTCTTCATTGGAGTACGACGACACAGATATCAGCTCTTACTCAACTGGTCTTTCTTGGACTCTGTAGTCTCATCCGCCTTTGGTCTTGTATTCAAAAGAACCTGCACCAGAAATATTTAATGCAGCCACATTTATTGACAACCTTTACACATTAGCAGCTAGATCAGGAGAACTCCTAACCTTTCGAAGCATCATGTTTTCATTGGTCAAAGTTGAAATCTTCTCTTCCAGTTTTGAGTTTCTTTCCTGCAACTCCTTTGCTCTTGATTCCAGGTCATTGACATATATCTTTTTCCTTTCTCGGGCTTGTTGAGCTGACACCCTATTCCTTAACAACCTGCCAGAGGAAAAGGAGTCCAAAAATCTAACTGCTAGAAATTTTTATATATGCATGCCACAAGACTACAAATCGATATACAAAACAAAATAATATATCTTTTTCAAAAAAAACAATAATATATATTAGCTCAAGTTCGCAAAGGTCATTATCAACGCTGGCCTACATTTATCAAAGCCTTTGTTTTGAAGTTCACTATTAATGCAATGCCAGTATTAATGGTGAAGAGATATACGTTTATGGACGTTTCAATGCCAGCAGAAAACTGTTTTTTTTTTCTCTTTTTTCTTTTGGCCTTGAAAAGTTTCTGAGCTAGCCGAAACGTTATTTTAAAAGACGTTTGGGCAATTTTCAGAAACGTTTCATTACAGCGTTTCAGAAGACGCTGTGGGTTGAGGATTTGTGTACCTCTTGAGCCGTCGATATTCTTTATCGATAGGATTTCGTCCTCTTCGACGCTTTCCGGATTGAAGCTCTGAATTGTTGTTGACGACGTTAGTACTAGATTCAATAGTGTTCTTAATGACAGTCGAAGAGTTGATTGGTGGTCGTAATTCGACATCTGGAACCGTGAAAAGGTCTTCGACGTCGCTCTCTTCTATATATATAATATATGAACTTGTAAATTACAACAAAGAAGAGTCTCCTATCCATCCTATATAGCCAAAGATGGCACAGGGTATCGGTATCCATATAAATATAAATATAGGGGAAGTACCTAATTTGCTCTGCATGAGGGAGAGGGAGGTGGCGTTGTCGTCGTTACTGTTTTTATTCATCCTAGAAGATGAGCTGCTGGTAGCCTCAACCTCCTCTCCATCTTGACTTGAGTATAGGTAGTTATTGACTGTACCATGATCCGTAGCATTTGGAAGCGTCATCCCGAAACGAATTGAGGATTCAATAAACATTTATCTATATAACCAAACATTTTCATGTCGTTCCAAATCCAATCCAGTTGAAGAAGGATTTTAGAAGACAACTGCTTTGGTTGACGAAAGAACACGTTGATGTGTAGATAGCCGCTACTTACGTGCACCTATTTGTCACACATACAAACATCGGCTCACCTGACTGCATTCCTAGGCCAAGGCCTAGGCCTCTGTTGGGTCTGGCGAAACAAGGCCCTATCTATGTTGGAACGACTAATGGTTATCAACAAAATCAATCTAAGGACAAAAACCATTTTAAAAAAAAAAAGAGTATCTATCGTTCGATTGTATTCAACTCGCAGCCTACTATCTTCCATTCTTCTTCAGTTTTCTTATAATATAATAGCTTTTAATTGATCCTATTCCTATCCCCTGCTCTTTTTTAATTTCGAAAGAGCATCTTACTCTTGCTTTGCAGAGACTAGACTATTAGATGTCATATATTCCTATCTTGCCGCAATTATAGGCAGTTTAGGGCCCCAGCTTAGATGCTGATTGGGAGGGGCTTGGGAAATGATTCTCTCTCGCCGTCCAAAAGTAAAGTAGCCTTCCTTAGAAAGATAGCGTCCAAACATATTTTCAGTTCCAAAAAATCTTATTTGGTTATCTTCAATTTCCTCCCAATGGGCAAAATCTGGATTGAAGTTTGCTTGTTGTCTGCTAGGGGCCTTCGTCGTTCCTTTTCATTTTGGAAACTTCAATGGTTTGCTGTCGGGTGGATCGATCCTAAAAATAAATACTGTACCGATCTATCCGGGAATGCCCATCCCACATGGAAAACCAAATTCGCTATGCTGGTTGAAGATTCAAATTTGCAAGATACGACACTGCATGTTGAAGTGTATAGCAGAGAGCCCATTTTCCTCATAGAAAGACTTGAAGGAACTGCAACCATTACCCTCAAAGAATTCCTGTCAAAGTACGGAAGAGGTGCCTCAAACTCAAAGCCGGGATCTGATGAGGAAGTAGGGAGCTATCAACTGCGGAAAAGAAACTCTACTAAACCTCAAGGTTTTGTTGATATTTCAGTCCGTCTGTCTGAAGAAAGGGAAGAAACAAGTTGGTATCCAGGTATATGTATACAAAAAACGACTACTTTGTTCATCCTAGCTAATTATAAATCAAAACTTTTCAATTGAAGTTATATAAATCAATTTGTGATTGTGTGTTCCAGACAACCAAGGAGAAGTAGTGCTCACGAATCCAACCAACCGTGTTATGTGGTCAGCAGAACTTGGGCCGGCAACGGAAACGGAAACCTATCCATCTCCAGTAGAAATACTACAACAAAGGGAAACAACGAAAGGACCGAGGTGTTATCAGCCAGCTGCTGCCTCTGGGGGACCGGGCTATGGTCCACAACCAAATCCTCCCCCTCCGCCTCCACCTCCACCTCCTAACGTTGGCTATATTCCAACTCTTCTACCTAGAACAACAAGGGAATCGAATTATGTAAATACGTCCGCATCTTTTGCACCTGGACTAGCGACTGGGGCACTTGCTGCTGGTGCGATGATTTTTGGTGATGACTTCATGTCCGGATTTGATCTTCCTTCCCAATTACGTGATCCCGCTCTTACAATATCAACAACAGATCCTCCATTCTGACCTTGAGGTTTGATGTTTCCTGAAGGCATAGTTAGACAGGCTTCTTTGTTTTTCTTGCTTGGGAACATTGTCGTATGCATTTCAGTATCAAGCAAAACTTAATCCCTTGTTTAAATGCTTAATTAACTTTCTGGTATTAAGTCACCTCACTACGTGCAGTATTTGTCCAGTACAAATATAAACGATGATTACTAGTCTAAAAGCAATACAAGACGGGCAGGCAAATTAAATGAGGAAACAACTCTTAAGAGTTGCATTAAACATCTCACCGTGGGCTTCTATTGAGTTCACCACGGGGATTGGATTGCATTCCCTTAAAAGTAACACCGATACACCATCACACTTGATCAAAGTTTAACTAAACTGGAAAAAAAAAAAACTTTCAGAGAAAACATAGGCCTGCTAAAAGCTCTGCAAGCTGCTAATGTCTTTTCTCATCTCATGACAACATATAATATGTGCAACTACCAGATCCATGTGTAAACAAGGACTGATAGATATACGGAAAGATCTCGGAGATAATATATGGTCGTCATCGAGAAGAGACGGCTGTGGCGGACTTCGCCTTGTCCAGAATCGACCACATTATCTGAACATCCTCGTAAGCACATGCCATGACTTCACCATGTAAATCCATCACTCGCGTCTCATTTCCTGCAATTTTAATCAATGAGAACGTAATTAAAATTCATAAATGATTAAAACCAAAGCTGTCTGATCTTTGCTGATGCACATGTACATACCTTGCAACTCAGACTTCTTATCCCTGCTGGGTTGCTGCTGCTGATTGAAGAAAGTACAAGCTTTCCTGAATGGTGAGGTGATGGTTTTCTTCCAAGAAGCCATTGGTTACTGATATATTTATATATATTTGTCTATTGGTTAAAGCTTATCAATACGCGTGTTCGTTTTGAAGACTGGAATAGTAGTTCAAGTAAAAGGTTTTGTTGATAGGCTTAGTTAATACAACAGGCATGGGGAGGTAGCTATATATCACTGTGCATTTGTGTGTATATGTACAAACACAATCCTAGAAGCGAGGGAGAGATAGATAGAGGCAGGCAAGATCCGTGAGATGAGCAAAAGAGATGAAGAAACATCACACCGCCCTTAAAAATTAAGTTTTCTTTTCTTATCCCAAAAGCTTGTCGCGGACTGTACCCTAGCACATGGAGTATGCTTCTAAACACAACCCCAACACGTGAATGCCTTTACTCTTTCTGTTCTCATGAATGTGACTTGTTATATATTATATTAAATTCTCATGATACTAATTACATCGTCCACCCCCAACTATGTTATTTACATGTTAATTTGTTAATATCATCTCCTTTTTTTTTCGGTAAATCAAAAGAATAAATAAATGTACAAAAATTCACAGATTATGCCACAAAAGGCGCAACCAACTAAAATTAGCAACTAGCCTTAGGGCAGACCAAGATAAACTTAGGGACATTGTAGCTATGGAAGAAGCAATCCAATACCCATTCAACAGCCTAAACACATAGAAACGCATCCAAATAAAACCCAAGCATCTATAAACCAAGTAGAGAGCCTAACTAAAAAAATTCCAAACCCATAATAAGCAAGCCAAGGAGAAACTGAAGTGAAAAGAACCACCGTGACCCCGGAATGACCAGGGAGAAAGTTGTCACCAAGAAGTAACTGTACTGCACCTCTAAGGGTAGGCATGGCATACATGGTCTATCCAATGAGAACCTCGAAAGTTGTGACCTAGAATAAACTGAGCAATTAACCTGCATAATAAGCAATTAAATAATCTAAAATTACCTCCTCTCGGTGTATAGGTTGAGAAGTTCTCTAACGTGGGAGATTACTCCAAAAAGCACTCTCTCCTTAGCCATGACTTCATTCTTGAAGGTTCTGGCATTACGTTCAGTCCCTATGTGGTAAACAGTGGTGGAGAGCAGTAGGGGGAAATGATTAATGGTTGAAACTCTGGTATTGGAAATAGTTAAAAATCATGAAAGGATAGTTGAAAGGTTGGAGTGGTTGAGAGTGGGCAAGTTGAAATGCGAAAGGCAGTGGTCCCAAATAGTTTTTTAGAAAGGGCAATCAAAAAATAAGTGGTCTATGGATTCATTTGCTGAGAGGCACAGAAAACAGTGGTTAGGAATATAGAGGTATGAAAGTTTGTCCCGGGTTGGAAGCTTCTGCAGGAAAGCAAGCCATAAAGTAAAGGAGCAACGAGGTTTACTGTATTTGGACCAGCCCAATTTGTACCAAGGGACATCCGGTAAAGGAGTACGCAATAATTGGTAGGCTGACACATTGGTATAACGCTTGGTAGGGCTGGCTAACCATTCGAAACAGTCACGTAAGGAGCTATTGGGAAAATACGTTGGAGGAGCCAAGTGTCTAAGAAGGTCCATGGATACCTCACTCCAGCTCCAGGTATCATTAATTATCACATCAGAAACACGTGCTGTGAGCGGAAGCTCCAATTTATTAATCTCTCTCGGTGTAGACAAGGTCTTCAGAATACCACGTGGGTGCCAAGGATCCTGCCAGAAAAGAGTAGACATGTCATTTCTAATCCTAAATCAGAATTGATGACACAACTTGTCCCGAACTGTTAAGATCTTTCTCCAACTCCAAGAACTATTATAGGTAGGCTAAGCACTCCAAAAAATTTTCCTTTGCAATATAATTGTATGAACCCACTTCACCCAAAGAGCTTCCCTATCTTCAAACAAATTCCTTATCCGTTTGCCTAGCAGAACATGATTCCAAGTAGTCAAGTGTTTAACTCCTAAGCCCCCTTCCTTTTTAGGACGACAGATATCACTCCATTTCACCCTAGCCTGAGTATTTGAAACTAACTTTCCTGCCCATAAAAAATTCCTAAGCTTAGCCTCAATGTCCTTAAGGATAGAAGAGGGAAGAATAAGATGTGAGTACCAGTAGACATGGAAGGATGAGAGTACAGAGATAACCAATTGAAGTCTACCCTCATAAGAGAGGCTCTTATGGGTCCAACGATTGATCCTATTGTCAATTCTGTCAATAAGAGAAGCACAATCCCTCCTAGAAAGACGACCTGTAATGAGAGGATGTAACATCCCAGACCACCTGCTTACAAATATTATCCGCTTTGGGCCTTGGCCCAGCCAACCCCTCACGGGTTTGGTTTTTCCCTAGGCCTTCCCAGGAGGTCACCCATCCTAGAACTACTCTCACCCAAGCACGTTTAACCTCGGAGTTCCAATGAGATCCGATGCATTAAGCCATGGAAAATGCATTTGTAAGGGAGAGGTATAAGTACTCTTATAAGGCGTATTTCATTCCCCTCTCTAACCGATGTGGGATCTCACACTCTTCACCCCCTTAGGGCCCAGCCCTCTTTGGGGTCCAACCTAGCTGGCATAACGGTTTGATTATCGGCTCTTATATCAATTTGTAACATCCCAAATTACCCGCTTACAAATATTGTCCGCTTTGGGCCTTGGCCCAGCCAAGCACTCACAGTTTTGCTTTTTTCGAAGCCTTCTCAGGAGGTCACCCATCCTAGAATTACTCTCACCCAAGCATATTTAACCTTGAAGTTTCGATGAGATCCGGTACATGAGGACATGGAAAACGCGTCTGTAAGGGAGAGGTATCCATACCCTTATAAGGCATATTTCGTTCCTCTCTCCAACCAATGTGGGATCTCACACTTTAAAACTTGTAACAGCCCAGATCACCCGCTTATAGATATTGTCCGCTTTGGGCCTTGGTTCAGCCAAGCCCTCAAGGTTTTGTTTTCCCCGAGGCCTTCCTAGGATGTCACCTATCCTAGAACTGCTCTGGCCTTTGCACGTTTAACCTCGAAGTTCCGATGGGATCTGGTCCATTAGGCCATAAAAAACGCGTCTATAAGGGAGAGGTATCCATATCCTTATAAGGCGTACTTCGTTTTCCTCTCCAACCGATGTGGGATCTCACACTTTCCACCCCTCTTAGGGCCTAACCCTCTTTGGGGTCCAGCCTAGCTGGCACAATGGTTCGGGTACCGACTTTGATACCACTTGTAACATCCCAGGTCACCCGCTTACAGATATTGTCCACTTTGGGCCTTGGCCTAGTCAAGCTCTCACGGTTTCGCTTTTCCCAAGGCCTTCCTAGGAGGTCACCCATCCTAGAACTACTCTCACCCAAGCACATTTAACCTCAGAGTTCCGGTGTGAGATCCCACATCGGTTGGAGAGGGAACGAAGTACGCTTTATAAGGGTATAGATACCTCTCCCTTACAGATACGTTTTTCATGGCCTCATGCATCGAATCTCATCGGAACTCCAAGGTTAAATATGCTTGGATGAGAGTAGTTTTAGGATGGGTGACCTCCTGGGAAGGCCTTGAGAAAAGCAAAACCGTGGCCAAGCCCCAAAGCGGACAATATTTGTAAGTGGGTGATCTGGGATGTTACAAGTGGTATCAGAGCCGGTACCAGAACCATTGTGCCAGCTAGGCTAGACCCCAAAGAGGGATAGGCCCTAAGGGGGTGGAGAGTGTGAGATCCCAAAGTGTGAGATCTCACATCGGTTGGAGAGGGGAACGAAGTACGTCTTATAAAGGTATGGATACCTCTCCCTTACAGACGCGTTTAGAGTAGTTCTAGGATGGGTGACCTCTTAGGAAGGCCTGTGGAAAAGCAAAACCGTGAGGGCTTGGCTGGGCCAAGGCCCAAAGCAGACAATATCTAGAAGCGGATGATTTGGGATGTTACAGGTGTTATCAGAAGCTATACCCGAACCGTTGTGCCAGCTAGGCTAGACCCCAAAAAGGGCTGGGCCCTAAGGGGGTAGAGAGTGTGAGATCCCAAAGTGTGCGATTCCACATAGGTTGGAGAGGGGAACGAAGTATGCCTTATAAGGGTATGGATACCTCTCCCTTACAGACACGTTTAGAGTAGTTATAGGATGAGTGACCTGCTGGGAAAGCCCGTGGAAAAGCAAAATCGTGAGGGCTTGGCAGGGCCAAGGCCCAAAGCGAACAATATCTGTAAGCGGATGATCTGGGATATTACAGGTGGTATCAGAGCCGATACCCAAACCGTTGTGCCAGCTAGGCTGGACCTCAAAGAGGGCTGGGCCCTAAGGGGGTGAAAAATATGAGATCCCACATCGGTTGGAGAGGGGAATGAAGTACACCTTATAAGGGTACAGATACCTCTCCCTTACAGACGCGTTTTTTATGACCTAATGGACCGGATCCCATCAGAACTCTGAGGTTAAATGTGCTTGGGTGAGAGTAGTTTTAGGATGGGTGACCTCCTGGGAAGCCTGTGGAAAAGCAATGGCTGGGCCAAGGCCCAAAGCGGACAATATCTGTAAGCGGATGATCTGGGATGTTACAGATACATTCTCTAACCCACTCAATGAACCTCATCGGAAGGCCTACTGCTTCTAGGGTGTTAAGAAGAAAATTCTAATGAATAAAGTGATAGGCTTTTTAGAGATCCACTTTGAAAGCACACCGCTTGTGAGAGTTTGAAATGTGATAGTTCTTGAAGCGATTCTTGATAAAAGCACTTTGATTGAGACTTATATAAGAGAGAGAATTTGTTTGAGCCTGTTGGACCTCGAACCTTTTTATAAGCTAGGCTTATTAAAGGATAATTAGTCATGTGTAAAGAAAAGAATAATCAATGAAATTGAAAAGAAATAGAAATGATGATTTAGATATAAGATGGATTTTATGTGAAAAGTGAAGTTAAA
>JANKOD010000008.1:29177666-29191662 GCA_026284645.1 Erythroxylum acuminatum | reverse complement strand
AATCATAACCTACACAATAAAATCCTCAATTTATTCCAACCAAATTAAAAATTATCAAACTAAAATCTCAAAATAATTTAAACATGCTTACTGATTATAAAAAGGAATCGGGGTCCAACAGTAAATGAACATTCTTGACTGTTGTTGACATCTCCTCCTTATACTGCTAAGCAGACACGAATGGTTGGTCAATTATCCTTTTTGGTTAATCATCTTCCATCCTAGCCTCATCAGCATCAAACTCATCGACTTCTTCAGCAACTAAAATATAACACCTCTTAACCTTCTTCACTAAGCTCATATGTCACATTATGTCAATGTCAAGGTTTAGTATTGACATGCAATGGTCATTTGAGAAAGCTTATCAAATACTTATAGGTTAATAGTTAGGCATTTTATATATGAACCCCCAATTATCACCCCCTTTTTGTTGCCATAATATATAAATAATTGTATAATAAAAGGCCAAGATGCAATGTCGAACCTCATTACCCATTGCAATGTAAATTATATAATTGTCTTAAGTTATGATATTGACAAATTACAAAGAAGGTGGTTATTATTTATCTTGGGTGATGGTATTTTTAATCTAAAAGTGTGGTATTTATTGTAAGGAGTAATTCGATAAAATATGTATTGACGTGCATACTACACAGATATAAGCAATAAATATGCATACAAATCATATATGCATGTAGCGCCCCTTTACCTTAGGGTACATACCGGGATTTCCTGAGAACATTCCAGTACATAACCTATGATAATGTCGTGCTATGATTAATCATTTCATTTACATAATATGGCATCATATATCTTTATTCTCTTATGAAGGTCACTAAGATAGTCACAATATTTTAAAACCTAAAATTTCCTCATTTCATTTCATAAAATTCAGAGGTCTACAATGTGTCTTTCAACATTCCCTACATGTACATCATCATAGTCTAATGCAAAAGTGCTACATGAAAGAGGAAATACACAAAATCTATCTAATCTGTCCAAACCCAACTGATCGACCTTTAAGCTATGACTTTACTTCCTAATCACAAGTCTACACTGCTTGTAGTGTCTCTCAGTAGCTAGAGTTGTCTCTCAGTCCTGAAAAGTCAACGTTACAATTTCGATGATTTTTGTGAACTCAATGAGGTAACGATCATCAATGGCTAACTCAATTCATACATCACGTCAATACATATAACATATATTTCACATCTTTTTGCATATTCATAAAATATCACTTTCAGAACAATCATCATCATTATTTCATTTATGTAAATTACACATATCAAGTATAAATGCAATGTACGTGAGACTCACTTTCATTTATTATTATCGTTGTGACCAAGTGCCTTTTTACTAGCTCATATCCCTTAGTAGATACCGAGCTATGTCAGATAATGCCTCATATCCCTTAGTGGATATCGGGTGCATTCACAACCGAGCCTAAGGCTCTAATCACAATCTGAGCTTTAAGCTCTTTTTCACTAGTGACTTCAGTCACAACTTCCTTTATCTTACATGCATTCATGTATTGAAATGCTTCACATATCATTTTCTCAATCACTCACATGTTTGCACATTCACATTCAGATCACAATTTTCATCAAACCATAGGTCCAGCATTCAACATCATTGTTGAGTAACATTTATTCCGTCACATTCACATACAAGCAACACTTCCTATACATTCCCGAATAATAATCAGGCATTTTATTGTCCAAAATCAATACTCAAATCACATTTATAAAATAACTCAAAACATAATTTAAGCAAACAAGTAATTAAGTGAGACCGTCTAGGTTACTCACAAGTCACTCCCGAAGCTAGTGCCTGGAAGTTCCAACAACATCTAGAGGTTGACTTTCCTGTTGCTCCTTTATTTCACAAAATATACGCATATCATAATTTGGCACAATTGTAAGTGTTTACAAATGCACATGTATGTATATGAAATATGCACAATGCATGTTCATGACAATCCCGAGTATTTATCCAATAGTTTCGTCACAAAATCAATCTCATATCAAATCTCACCTAAGTATAATTTATACTTCGGTTTATACCTCAAAAAAACCATTAAATCATAATTCATAACTCATTGAATCACTTTCAGTTTTTTCCCAAAAATTGAATTTCAGGTCTACTGTTTTTTATCATTTAGACCATGAAAATGAAGTAATTTGGCAATACTCTCTTCTAGAAAATTGTTCTCCTATCTCTTAAGTTTCTAAAGACACCGAGATCGTTCAATTTGATTTAGTAATCTGAAAGGATTAACAACTCTAAAGGATTAACACCATTTTTGTTTCATAAAATAACATATCTAAAGGATTAACAAGATACTTACTTAATAAAACTCTAACTTCGTCAAAACCTCAAAAAGCCCTAGTTTTTATGCAACTCACGTAATACCACTTTAGGGGTTGGCAAGCTTCGGTATTTCTTAATGCAAAGAGAGGGAAATCGAAGTTGGGAGTAGAAAAGAACAAATAAAAACATGGTTTAACTTTGGTGGAGTTTTGATGAAAAACTCTATGTTACAGAAAGAAACAACTTTGGAGAAGAAAGCTACGAGAGAAATGAAGACAAGAACAGTAACTTGTCTTTCAAGGTTAAGAAAATTTAACTTAAAACTTGGACACTTGTCCACTTTTGAAGACAATAGCTAATTTCCCCAAACTAACTAGTTCTATTTGAACTAGTTTCATTAACTCCCATCCTTTCATTACAATTTTCTCCAAAATTTTCAATATCATCTTCTTACAAATTTTAAGTCATCTCTGAAATTTTCAAAGTCATTTTTAACAATTCTCCAAAATCATTTGATTCCTATTTCTATTTTCCATACATCAATTTACTTGCCGAGTGGCATTTTTTCTAGTACAATTATATCCCCATTTTAAGAAAAAAAATCCTAAAATTCACCAAAGTTCAAAATTAACAGCTACATTCTCCAATTAAATTTCCAATACAACAATTTCACAATTCTCAATAATATCATATCACAATTCAATTATACCCTGAATTATCTATAAATGCATGATCAATTATTTTCATGTGCAAAAGTTCACTATTCACGTGAATGCGTATATCATATAATGCATGACTATGCAATGCATTTCTAATCTCTCAGTACTCTTTCATATTTACTATTTTAACCTCCCCGTAGGTAATGGGATGTTACAACATGTAAATTGTCTTTAGCAAGCATTATGCTCACTCTTAAATTCCAATATTTGAAGTGTCACGGTTCGGATAAGATACGTTAAATGAAATAAGGTCATGGTCGTGATAGAAGACCCTTCTCTAAGGTCACGATTGTATTTGAAGTGTCACGGTGGTGACAAAAGATTTTTCTATTGGGTCACGATCGTGATACCCATGTCATGATCATGACAGAAGATCTAGATGTTGTGTCACAATCATGACACCCCTTATCATGATCGTGATAGACAATCGCCATTCATTCCTCTACTTGTTCCGTAATATATGTATAGAAAACATTTGAACTAGGCTTTGAGGTCATCTGAACCCTATGTCTCTAGTTTCCAAAGAACTACAAATCAAGTCATTTGGACTTCTAAATCATGAGGTATAGACTAAAAATAACAAGTTGTTCCAAAATAGGGGCAGCATTAGGTCACCAATTTTGATCTCAATTTTTATGTCGTAAAGTCGAAATCAAGTTAGAATCTCTTCTAGAGATTTCTATTTATATGTCTTAAGTTTCATATTCAACTAAAATCACCCAATATATAGGTTTATAGGCTTAGTAAAGAGATTTCTATTTATATGTCTTAAGTTTCATATTCAACTAAAATCACCCAATATATAGGTTTATAGGCTTAGTACAACCCAAACAATGTGACTGGTTCAAACAGACCTAAGACAGAATTCCACATTACAATACTCTCTTGTCATATTAAACTAATTCCATGCAAGGTAAGACCAAAATAACACCAACACACCATCCTAGCAACCATCCCATATCCAGGTGAGTCTTTGTATCCATTAAAACACAAACACAAAGAGAAATCAAACTAAGTGTAGTACCAAACCTTAAAATTAGCCAAATAGTTCTTCTAATGTCTTTCCTTCCCTTCCTCTTTGGTTTTGCTTGACTCACCAACTGGAAACACCATAAATACATATCTCAATCCCAATTCCAACCTTATAATTCCAGTTCTTCATAAGAAAAGCAAGAAAAGATAAAGATGAAGAGAAAACTACTAACTTTTACCTTGATTTCCACCTAAGATTAGCTTGATTCCTTATATGCAAAATGATAGGATGAAGAAGATGAAGTGGAGAGAAAATGAGAGAGGAAAAATATGGAATTCAAACTCTAAAATGCCATCCCTCTCTCCTCTCCATGTGCCCATTTCATGCACTTCCAAGACTTACACGTATGTTTAATTCCTATTGGACGCATATGCCTTATTCTTATTGGTCACACATGCTTTAATCCAATTGGTCCATGTGTTGATTTCAGGAAAATTGCACATTGGTCCTTTTTCTTTAATTGCTACATTGACCTATAATCTCAGAAATTAATTTCACTCTCATCCATATCTCACATCTATGTATATCCATGCTGAAATGAGCAAATTACCCATTTACCCATGTCTTTTACATTAAGTACCATTATGTCTCTTATTATGCTTAAATGCTCTTAATTCGTCATGTGTACTTCTTAATACACCCTAGGTATGCTATAATACTTCTAAGGTGTATGTTGGGAACTTAAAAAATCTATATTTTATGTTTGATGCCAACATTGTAAGATGAAATGATTGTATTAAATATAAAATTATGCATATTATGATTAGTTAAAAATTTTGATATTTCTAATATTTGAGAGAGTATGTTTTATTTTTAGATGTCAATGTTAATCTATCGGTATAAATCTTTTAATTACATGACTAAAGTAAATGAATTTTTTTAATCTAACTCTTGATATAATTTATATCTATTATCAACTAATTTATGAAATTATGTCATGCACAATATAATAAAATTAGACCTAATTACCAATTTTAAGAAACTTCAATATCAAACACAAAATATTTAACCAATATTTAAGACTAAATTTTATTTACACCTAATTGGTTTAATTTGAAATTATTTTTTCAATTAGAAGTTTCTAACTCCCATAAATGTACTCTCTACATGATATAACACTCTTGGCATACCATTTGTTTTACCTCACCTATAAAATTCTCTTAATTTTTATATGAATATTGTTAGAGGCTTAGCACTTGAACAGATATAATAGTTTTTAATATCATATTTCAAAAATATGAAAAATACAAAGTAAGAGAATCAAATTTTATAATGAACTACAGTAATATAATTTAGTGCTTTGCTATTATGATTCTTAATCAAATTATTAAAATTAAAGTGATCCTAATTTTAAGAAATGAAAAATTTCATTTATTCTCTACTATATACAAGATGATGGCCGGTGTCGCATCTTAATTTTTCAACAATGTGCAGGTTCCTTTCGCATCTTAATTTTTCAACAATGTGCAAGTTCCGTCGTTACCGCCTCAAATAACATAGATGATGCCGTTCCCTTCACAATCAGACAATTATGGCGGCATAGCATCTTGTCAACAACGGATTATATATATATATATATATGAAAATTTGATATTGTACTTATCAATATATCCGTCCAAGTTGTCGTCTTTTCAAGTGCTAAGCAAGGTCCTTTTCTATAAATTTTAGGTATTAACCGTTTGATGAAAATGAGCAAAGTGAGCCAAGCAAATCACCGTTAAAGAAATATTTTGAGACAACAACATATACGTATCATGATTGCTGCTGCGGAGAGCGCCCAGCAGCAATACGCCACGCCATTGCAAGCCCCAGTGCAGCTACGAAAGTCTTGGGCAAAGAGCAAGCACTTTTCGCCTAGTTCTTGTGGGGGACTTAATGACTGCATCGCTATGGGATCAATTGTCTCAACAGCCCAGAAACACAACCAGCAGAGACATCAGTCTGTGTCTCAGTTGGAGCAGCAGGTAATTTCTAGCATCTCTAGCTTTGATTATACGCAGTAATAGCTGTACTTAGAACGCCCATAGTGGTTTTAATCAAGAGAATATGATCGGGGTCCAGTTCTGGTTTAGTTTGAGGATATTAACAGAACTCCTGTTCTTCACCAAATCGATTCAAGTGACACTTCGGTATATTAAGAAATGTTTGTTTTTAATATTTGGGACTTGAAGGTGGCAGATCTCGAAAGGGAACTTCACAAGCAGAAGGAACTACGTGTCGCATTCAGAAAGAGGATGGAGAGGACACAAGACTATCTAAAGTACTGTCTTCAAACCGCACAAGACAATGGACTTCTGGACATCATAACTGGAAACAAAGACCACCTTCAAGAAGAAGCCCTTCTTCCCTCCAATATAATTGGCACCAATACAACCCCAAAGTTTCCAGATTCTGCGCAAAAGGATCCAGACCTTGCGGGCATTGTGCATCAAGCTAAGATGAACGGATGGTACATTGATCCTGTAGAGGTAATCGAAAAATGCTTCACTCGTTTATGTATATGCACATCTACAGACACTCGATCAGTTGACGGTACATAGCATAATCATGCAAATTGCAACAGATTGAATTGCACGAGAAAATAGGGCAGGGAAGCACAGCAGAGATTTACAAAGCAACTTGGCGAGGACTTGATGTCGCCGTTAAATGCATATCTTCTGATTATTTCCGTTCAAATGAAGGTGGTGTTGCCTACTTCGTCCAGGAAGTCGAAACATTGTCTCGGCAACGGCACAAATTTGTGCTGCGACTAACGGGGGCGTGCCTTGAACCACCTAATTATGCGTGGTTGGTCACGGAGTTCTTGGGAACCACACTCAAGCACTGGTTACATGGATCAGGGAAAAGGCAAAAAGAGAGGTTGGTTCCCGTCCCGCCATTGAAAGACAGGATTACTAGGGCGTTGGAGATTGCTCAGGCAATGCAATATCTCCATGAACAGAAACCAAAGGTCATTCATCGAGACCTGAAACCCAGTAACATATTTCTCGATGATGCGAATCATGCGATTGTGGCAGATTTCGGGCATGCTAGGTTCTTGAGCGATGAAGAGAAGGCACTTACGGGAGAAACAGGTGTGATTCTCAGCAAAATTCACTAACGCCTGACCCTTTTCTGCAAATTCTTAGCACTATTTGCTGTATAATGAATTGTGGAGGGGTAATTATAATGTCTTTTCTGGCTGGCTTTCAGGAACTTATGTGTACATGGCGCCAGAGGTCATTCGTTGTGAGCCCTATGATGAAAAATGCGATGTCTACAGTTTCGGTGTTATACTCAACGAACTTATAACTGGTGATCATCCATACATTGAAATCGATAGTGGTCCCAGCAAGGTAATCAAATCAAATTTCTTAATGCCATATTCCTTTTCGCATATCCGAAGCCACGTGTAGTTAATGAAAAGGATAATTGGAAAATTAAATCATCTATTTGTTTATCCAATTAACCTATTTTGGGTTCCAAAACTAGATTGCCATGGAAGTTGCAGAAGGTAACGCGAGGCCAGCACTTCCTGAGGACGATGGTCACCAACTTGGTGAACTAATCAATCTGATATGTCTTTCATGGAATCAAGATGCTTCACTTAGACCATCCTTCGCGAGAATCACTTCTTCTCTCAGAGATATTCAGAGGATGTTTATATATAGTTTTTAGATGATAGTTCTATGGCAAGCCAACTTTAGTATTAGTAGTCAACTCTAAGGAGCTTACTGAAAGTCCTTTCTTGCTATTTATTGCTGTCATTGTCTGCTGTGAAAGTTAAAAGTAAGGTTAATGCGCCATCATTCATACGATGCACTTTTCTTTTTTAATAGGTCGATTTCGTAAAAGAGTACTTTATTTGAATCTTATGCATTACAATTGTACTAATTTAACTTTTACTGACTGAAAGATTGGTTGTTTCTGTGGACGACGTCCATGTTTCTATATGTTGACTTTACAAAATAATCGTATGCAAATAACTAATTTCAAATTAATATCTTGATATTACACATTGGTTATAATACCCTTTTATATACAGTTTATGTTTTGTTTTTTTAAAATATAAAAAATGCATTGAAAAGAAAGAAGTGTTGGTATTGATTGTTCCATAAAATTGTCAATTATACTCCATTTTTATTACACAATAACGCATAGCTGTTATTCTTGAACAACCACATATTATTACTCCTTATTATATCCAAACATCCAAAACGTTTCCCGTTTTTATTATTATTCTTTAATACACTAAACCGTCATTTGTTTTTTTCCTATATAACTAGCTTGTCTATCTTGTTTACGACTCACACTTTGTTCTTTTTGCTCTCTGCTACAGTCATGATTCTGCTCATTTTTCCTATATAAGGCACACATCTTCCATATAGAAAACACCTTTTATACACATATCTTCTTGTCTTTTCTATTCTGCCTTTGTTTGCTTTTATTAATTTTTAGAGACAGTTCCTACTCCGCCTTCTAGAGTGCACCGAAACTGGTAGAGAAGGCGTTAACCCTAAGATCGGATTCCGTTATTCTGCTACATCGTAGAGGGGGGATTTCTGACTTAAGGCGGTGATTTTCACGGTGCCTTACATTTCAGATAAGTCATTCCAATTTAATTATTATTGTTATTTTCGCTAACAATCTAAATCAAATATATATTTTGTTGCAGTTGCTTGCTGGAAATTACTGCAATTTTGTTGCTGTGTATTTATTTTGGTAGAAGTCAGAATACGATGTTGTTTTCTTCGTATTGTGATTATTTCGTGTGAGACATTTTTGCTTTTGGATTTAATATGTCATCTGCAAATGAGACCAACGTAGGTTCTGCACTTACTATACCCCACGTAGGTTCATCCCATATCACCGTAGCCCCGAAAATTACACCTGACCTACCTAGATTAGAGTCTTTTGATGAGAGAAATTTTGAACGATGGTCTAAGAAAATTCTGTTTTACTTCCAACAAAACGAAATTGATTATATACTGTTTCAAGAGACTCCTAGTGAAAATACTGACCCTAAGACTACTAAGGATAACCGTACCATTAGGGGAGTGTTACTCAACCATATGATCAACCATTTGTTTGATATCTACTGCGAGTACAAAATTGGTAAGGAAATTTGGGATGCTTTAGAGGTGAAACATGCGACAAATGATCATGTCGGTACTAAGAAATATGCAGTTGTTAGGTAGTTAAAATTTACCGTTGTTGATGATAAGCCTATTATGGACCAACTACATGAGTATGAAAATCTAGTTGTTGAAATCCTTGCTGAAGGTATGAACATGTTTGAGTTGCTTCAAGCTAATACCTTTATTGAGAAACTACCTGCCTTATTGAATGAGTATAAAAACTAGTTGAGACATAAGAAGAAAAACATGAAGCTTCAGGAGTTAATAGGCCATATAAAGATTGAGGATGCTAACCGTGCATAAGATAAGACCAAAACACTTACCTTTGTCCCTACTGTTAAGGCTCATGTGATAGAACATAGAAATGTTAATAACTTTAAGATGAATGGTGGATAAAGCAAGTCTTTCAGCAACAAGTAAGGTCAGTTTAAGCACAAAAGGATTAATGGTGACTGTTGATGGCGCCATAAGCTAGGCCATCCTACTGCCAATGGTCAAGCTAGAATCAACTATGGAAAGAAAGGCTAAGGATAGAAATCATGACATTTCGGGAAAGGAAACTAGACAGGGTACCAACAGGATAACTAGAAGAGCTTTGGTAAGCCTTAAGTTAATATGGTTGAAGCTGACGATGATGAGGAGATCATTACTACTACGGTGTCCAAAGTCAACCTTGCTAGAAATTTGGTCAAGTGGATCGTTGACATAGGAGCCACACGCCACATCTACACCAACAAGGACCTGTTCAAGGAGTTGAATGATGCTATTGATGGTGAATTCGTATATATGGGCAACTCTAGCAGAGTTCCTATCTAAGGAGTTGGCAAAGTCACTCTTAAACTCACTTCTGGAAAAGTGTTGGCATTAGAAAATGTTTGTTTGTCCTTGATGTACATAGAAACTTGATTTCTAGTGCATTGGCAACAAAGTCAGTCTTAAATTGACCTTTGATTATGATAAGCTAGTTCTGACTAAGGATGGGAACTTTGTTTGAAAAGAGTTTTGTAACGGGGGCTTATTTGTACTTGATGTTGAAATGAATGCATCTACTTCTTCTACTTATATTGTTGAGTCTTTAGACCTATGACACTCTAGACTTGGGAATGTGAATGTGAGGTCAATTAAGAGAATGCGAAGTTTAAACTTGTTACCTAACCAAATCACTAATGAAATGGAAAATGTCAAATTTGTGTTGAGGCTAAACACTTTAAGAAACCTTTTAAACCAGTGACCGAGAGAGAGTAACAATTGTTGGACGTGGTGCACACAGACTTGGGTGATTTTAAGAATTGTATGAGTAAAGGAGACATAAGATATTATATTACCTTTATAGATGATTGTTCTACATTTACTAAGATTTACTTGTTGAAAAATAAAAGTGATGCAGAGTATATGTTTATGAAATACAAAGCTGAGGTTGAGAACCAATTGGAAAGGAAAATTAAAAGATTAACTTCTGATCAAAGTGGTGAGTATAGTACTAATTTCCTTGCTAATTTTTTGTGAACAAGTTGGTATTATTCACGAGCTTTCAGCCCCTTAGACACCTGAATAAAATGGAACAACTGAGATAAAAAATTGAACACTCAAGGATATGATGAATGCAATGTTGATTTCCTCAGGATTACCTGGTTTTATGTAGGGAGGAGCTATTCTTTCAGCTTGTTATGTTCTAAATAGAGTCCCTAATAGGAAACTAGTTCAAACCCCGTATGAAATTTGGAAAGGCTATCCACCTAACTTGCGTTTTTTAAAAGTGTAGGGGTGTCTTGCTAAGGCTGCTCTACTTGAACATAAGAGGAAGAAAATTAGGCCTAAGACCATTGATTCAATTTTTCTGGGATATGCCTCTAATAATGTTGCCTATAGATTTATGGTTAAAGAAGAGGGGTCTAACACTTATAGACCAATTATAGAGTGAAGAGATGCGGTGTTCTTTGAGGATATATTTCTTATGAAAGTGAGTGTACAAGTTCCTAGAGAGTCTATCCCTAGTTCTTCTACTAATGATGAGGTAGATGAAGAGGAAAAATATTAAACTACGAAGTAGCAAAAGAGCTAGAGTACCCACTAGTTTTGGTTCTGACTTTACTACTTCCTTTATGGTGAAAAAACCTAAGGAGATAGATGACGGTTTTATAGTGACTTATATTATTAAGGAAGATCCTAAAACTTATGAGGAAGCAATGAGATCTGTGAATGCTACATTTTGGAAGGAAGCAATGAGATCTGTGGATGCTACATTTTGGAAGGAAGCCATAGATAGTGAGTTAGAGTCAATAATGTCTAATAAAACTTAGGTTTTAGTGGATTTACCTCGATAGTGTAAGCCTTTGAAGTGTAAGTGGATTTTCAAAAAGAAATTGAGACCTAAAGAAACCATTGAGAGGTTCAAGGGAAGACTTATGATTAAAGGCTTTAAACAAAAAGAAGGATTGGACTTTTTTTACACTTACTCTCTTGATACTAAAATTACATCTATAAGGATGTTATTTGCTATTACCTCAATATTTAAGCTTCATGTGCACTAAATGGATGTTAAGAATGATTTCTTGAATGGTGATCTAAATGAGAAAATTTATATAGTCCAGCTCGAGGGGTTTAAAGTGCTTGGTTAAGAGCAAAAGGTGAGTAAGTTGGTTAAGTCTTTATATGGACTTAAACAAGCTCCCAAATAGTGGCATAAGAAATTTGAAAGTGAGATTTTCAAACATGGTTTCACCTCTTATGATGTTGATTCTTGTATTTATGTGAAATCTGATGACAATGTTTGTGTGATCATAACTCTTTATGTAGATGATATGCTTATTTTTTGTACTAGCTTATCTGTCATTAATACTGCTAAGAGTTTGCTAAAGTCATCGTTTAATGTCAAAGATCTTGGACCTGTGGACTTTATTTTGAGAATCAAAGTTGATAACACTAACTCTAGTTTTAGGTTGAATCAAACTCATTATGTTAAGAAAATTTTGAAGAAGTTTAGTTACTATGATGTTGATCCAGTGAAGACTCCCTAAGACGTTAGTGTTGCTTTAAAGAAAAATCTTGGTGACAACATAAACCAAGCTAAGTATGCTAAAATTCTTAATGGTGTGATGTTCTTAATAAACTATTCTCATCCTAATATTTCATACTACGTGAGTAAACTTAGTAGGTATACTCATAATCCTAGTCAAGAGCATTGGAATATATTGATTCGTTTGTTGAGGTATTTGAAAGGTACTATGCATTATGGATTATCTTTTGGTAATCATCCTCCTATATTGGAGGGGTATTCTGATGCTAACTAAGTTATGAAGAGTGATGATATACACTCTACCAATGGTTATATTTTAACTTAGCAAGAGCTGCAGTGTCTTAAAAATCATCCAAGCAAATGTGTATTGTGAGATCAACAATATAGGTTGAGTTTATAGCTTTGGAATTGGCAGGACGGGAAACTAAGTGGCTAAGGAAGATATCCCACTTTAGGAAAACCAATTCCTTCTATATTCCTTTATTATGATTTGCAGGTTTCCATTCATGTTGCCAAGAACAAGGTATATAATGGCAAAAGTAGATATCAGATTGAGATAAAAATTTGCCTATACTTTAATTAGACATGGTGTAATTTCTCTATACTATGTCAAGTAAGAGAGAAACTTAGCAGATCCATTTACAAAAGCTTTGAGTAAAAAACTAGTTTCAGACTAAATGGATGAGATTGAGCCCAATTATGTAGTAACCTCATGATAGACACCTAATTAAAATAATAATTAATTTAGAAAAAATTTAGGGTCTAACTTTGATACTTTGATATCAACAATTCATTCACTAACTTATAACCTCAATTATCACTTCATACATATCACTCATTTAGTCACTTAATCCAAGCATCATTATAGGTTCAATTCAAGCTCCATTCAAACCTAAATTAAGTCCAAATGGCCAGTGAATGTTCGTTGGGTGGACTTCATGTCTGGTGGACGGACCTTCTCTGGTTTTCCAGCTTTCGAGCTCTGCTCATGTCCGTTTGAAAGGACATCATGTTCGCTGGGTGGACCTTCATGGGTCACTTATAGAAATGTGAAATTTTAACCATTTAGATAGAAAAGTATCTCATCGGGGTCTTCATAGAAGTTCTATAACTCGAAGTCCTCTTTGAAAGTATACTTAAATGACCTCAATCCAACCTCTACAATAAAAGTTATGCCTCTTGCCCCAAAATCTATCCAATTGCATCCATATTTTTTCATATTTCTAACTCTTTACTTACGACCTTCAACACCTTATGCTTGGTATATCATTTCTAGTTTAATTACTCATCATTTCCCCATCATTCTTAACTCCATTTCAGCTCAATATCATCTATAAACAAATTGGAGTCCATGATTGATCATGAACACTAAGAACAGAACATATACATATATACATTCATCATAAACTTTATGCACATGTTCAACTTCATTTCACTTTTGACTATCACCTTAATTCTTCCCATTTCAAGACACCATATTACTCCCTTTCTTTATCTCTAGACTCATTTTAGTTCATCTTCAAAACACCCAAAGAAATCCATATTAATACACCAAGAAAACAGAACATAAAACCCATTATCTATCAAATTTTTCTATACTTTTTCCTACACCATCTTTAATGATCATTCTAACTCAAATCATCTCAACAACAACTTATGAAATATTGATCATCATAAACACAAAAACAAGACATGAATCTACTCACACTTCTCATTCACATTTTAGCATGTACCCATCCTCATTTTATGATCATTTAACTCTTAACTATCATCAAAACATGTTTCATTCAACAAAGCCATG
>JANKOD010000008.1:29115081-29138556 GCA_026284645.1 Erythroxylum acuminatum | reverse complement strand
TCCGTTGAATTGTTTATTTTGACTTTTATGTATTATTAGCCTTAGATTGTCACCTTCCTTATGGGATCGACACCTCTTGTACTACAGTCGTTACCCGTATGATTGCAGTATTTGAGGGCTTATAAATTTTAAAGCTCGAACTACATGATCAATCTTGCCATTGAAACATTATACCCATTTGTAATTGCATACTTCCTTATAGCTTCCCCCAGCCATTTCTCGTCCTTGAACTTCATTCCAATTTCAAACTTAAAATCTGTCATTTCAACTTTTGGATTAAAACTAATATATTTGTTCTTTGGTATCGATGCTTCATCATCACTAGGAACTAGTGATGGAATTTCATCATCACCGTCATCATAATAACTATTTAATGCGAGCTTCCTTTTGCACTTCTAGTATCTTTTGAACGATCACTAACTTCATTGAAATTCTTTTCACTATCACCGATACCATCGACAATTAAACCCACTTTGCAAAGTCTTCCCACACCTTTTCTCATTTGTTCTAGCAAAAACATATTCTTCATCATCAATTCCAAAGAACTCCTCATCAACCAAATCATATCCATAATAACTATCCTGCATAACAGTGAAGTCCTAATCTTTCTCCAATTCATCATCAGATTTAGACTCCTCACCATTAGTCGCAGGATTCTCATAGCCATGATCATAGTAGATATCAACATTCTGACAATTCAATTCTTCCAATTTTTGGAGCATACCCAATATGTCCCTGTCATGCTTTAAGCTTAACTCCATTAAGCTTGTAATGGACTCATGCGGAAATTTTTAAAACATAGAGATCACTCTATGTCCTTTATCTTCATAAATCCCTTTTAGAACTAGCATGCTTAGTTCATCAACACCCATATCCTTTTTTCTTTTAATCTTACCCCCAACATATTTGTTTTTCTGCCTTTCCAACACTCCACCACAATGAAATTCAAAATTTAGCAACATCTGCAAAGGGAAAGTGTGACTAAATACAAAATGATAAATATTCCAAGAAGAAAAAAGAAGCAACAACTAACAAATCTCAAGTTGGGAAAATTAAAATTCCTACAGACAAGTAAATCATACTTAACATTACCATTTTTACTCCATATCTTCTAATCAATATAATCATATTAATATAAAGTATTAACAAGTGTCGTTTAACTTGCATTACAGTTAGATTATGCAAATTTTTGACTTAATATAAAATTTTTCTTGTCAAGAGTTGTAGGCATAAATTCGAGAACTACATATATGCAAGACAATGCCAGGTCCTTCTCTTCCATAGTAGAAGTACTAAGAATTATATAAAAAATAAACAATGATGATAAGCATTTATATTTTTCCTTAAATTAAATAATAAAATCTACATAAGTTCTTTGCTTGAATATTCTTCTTCTTCGTACCAATAATTGCTTCTGGATGTTCTAAACTATGCTTATAGGACCTATGCTCATTTGCTTCTTTCAAGTTAATTTTTTGCTACTACAAATACATATAATATACGTAGTGTTAAAGCATTCATTTTGCATTCAATAAACAAATCCATTTTGTGAGATTCATATGAAGTTGATCAAGTTCTTAATTCATTCATCTTTAAATTTCAAGATTGATTGTGTATTCATCTTTAAATAACCATAGAATTAAACAAAATGAGGAAGAGAGAACCAAAAGTAAAGTAATGTAAGACATAAATGAGTAATGCCCATAGTCTCCTCTTGATTATAAAACACACAGGTTTTATTTATGTTTAAAATTTTCTATAAGAAAGCTCACGTAAGTAGTCTGTTAGCTACAAAGTAAACACCACTCTCAGATTAGACTAAGGAAACTACACAAGTATAGACCAAAGTATTCTAGGATGAGGTTGGATAACAACCTTTGGCATTAAGAATTAAAGTAGCTTGCACAAAGATTAAAGAATAGGAGACATAATCAAAACAAAAATAGCTACATCATCTACACCTTCTAGCAGAACATCAAACATTATCATAAAAGAAGACAATGAAAACTTGAGCAAGAAATAAAAACCTAACCTTCACATGGCTGACTGTCGAGAAGGGCAAACCATGCTTCCAGTGATGCGATGAGAGAAGGGCTGAGAGTGGGGCACAATGACCTTTTGTGTAATATCTCGTCTCTTAAATTGTTGAAGGATCTAAAGTGTTAGACTATTGAGTTACATGAGTGACATCATATAGAATGAATTTGGTACATTTGTGATATGATTTTATAATTGTATTCATATGCATAATATTATCATACACATATGAATTGTGATTTAGACAAATTGCACTCAATTGACATATTCCAGGGTATGAAACTAAAATGAAAGTGACATGAATGTGCAATTTCAATGTCTTGTACTTTGGATTACCAATGACAAGAATTGATGGACCATAATTGATAACTTGGAATGTATTGTTATAATTGAGAAATTATGAATTAAAATGTACATTTAGTTTAGGTAAAATGCCAAGTGGCAAGACAAGTGGATACATGAAAAATTAGGATGACAAAGCCTATAAAATGAGTGACATTTGGCATACATAATTGAGTGACATATGGCAGCTTAAGAAGAGGACATATGGAAGCTTAAGAAGAGGGCATATGTACCATTTAAGGGGAAGACATGTAGCTTGCTTCCTTATAGGACAAGTGTCCTTAAATAACGAGACACTTATCTTGACTCAGCTAATGACACATGTATATGGCAAAGGCTTTCCTTAGATGTTTTTGCTGGAATTCATTATTCCTTGTTCCTCACATTTCCGAAATACACTCATAACCCTATAGCTTTGAAATTCTGCTTTACTTCTGTTCGTAGTCACTTCAAGATTCATATAAGATTATACTCAAAGATAACTATAATCTGCTATCATCTCCTTGCTTTTGCTAGAACCAATCTACTTCCACTTTGTGCTTGGATGATCTTGCATGCATGGAGAGCTGAATTAGCTTGATCTTTAAGCTAGAATTTGAGCTAGACAAGTAAGTAAAAGATTGATATTTATGGCATGTTATAGTAGAGAATTTATGATGATAAAATTGGGATGAATTGTATATAATATTGGTGATGAATTATGCTAGAAATTTTTGTATGAACTTGGATACTTTTCTGTTGTGTTCTTGATATATAAACAGTAGGTTATGGATTGTTTTATGGATGAATTAGATTAGGATTTGTGGTATAATGAAGGTGAATTTATGTTAATGAAAGGTGCTAATATAGTGATCTTGAAATGGCAATGGAACTAAATATATGATTGATAGTGAATGATAGTTTTTGTTTTAATTTTGATGTGTGAAAGATAATGATTTGTGAGTTGTCTAATGAATAATTTTTGAATTGGGTTTGGACATGAATTTGATAAGGTATTGAAGCATGAATAAGGTAGAATTAAAGTGAAATTGATGGACTTTGGTGAAGGTGTGTTGGATAAAGTATGAAGGAGTAAAAATTGAAAGCAAAATGAAGGTTATAGGTGAGTGAACCTTCGGTTCACTCATCCCAAGATCGTGGGATTTATAAGGCTCCTTCCCACGATCATGGGAAATAATTTGGAAGGAGAAAAGGTTAGTTTTGGGCAATTGTTGAACTATATAAGGTTAAGACACTTTATAATGGTGTAATTGGACTTGATAAGGGCTTGAAATGGACCTAATTTGATGTCGAATCAATTGGTTAAAGTTTTGATAAGTTTAGGTTGTTAATTATTGTTATAATTTAAGGAATGGATTGTTTGATATCAATGTATATAAATTTGGGAAGTCAGAGCTGTTAATGGTATAAAGATGTTCATGTGAATGCAAATGTGATTTAAAGGATATAATAAATGAATTAGGTATGATTGAATGAGAATTGGGAAATTGTGTGAATGCTTAATGCTCAGAAAGAATTGATGAATGTATTATTGATGAATTTAGGGTAATCAAGCTTACCTTAAGGCATAACCTAATTGCAAACAAGTTATATACAAGCTATGATGGATGAATGAGTAAGATTTGTGAATAAGGATTCATACTCAGGATAGTCAATTAAGCATTGAAACATGATCTATATACATGTGAATGATTAAGTAATCATATGATTGATAACTTAATGAATTGTGAATTCTGTGTGTGTATTGCAAGAAGATAGATACACAAGTGATCGCCAAAATCCAGACATTGCCGGTTCACCAAGGCAATAGCTTATCTGGAGCATATTGTGAGTTAACCTAGATGTTTTCTCACTATAATTGATTTGTTTTGATTAATTTCAATTACTAAATTGTTACTGATATAATTGTGATAATTTCGGACATTAATGGTTTGAGGAGTTTGATAATTGGGATTGTGCTAGAAGTACTTTTTAATAGTATGTTCAATATGGAATGTGTTCTCAACTAATGTTGAATGCTAGACTTAGATCCGATGAATATGATAAATAACTATGCATACTAAATGAAAGTAGTTGATAGCATATTACATGAAATGATGCATTTCATCACATGAATATGCATGATTAGATAAAGGAGTTGTGACTGAAGTGACCAACGTGAAAAGAGCTTAAAGCTCATAAATGTGCACAAAGAGCCACAGATTCAACGATTAATGAGCTCGGTATCCACAATGGGTACGAGACAGTATCTGAAATGAGCTCGATATCCACAAAGGACACGGGACAGTTAAATAGGCACTCGGTCAAAACAAAATAAAAATGAAAGTGGAGTCTCATGTGCATTTGCATATTTATATCATTACATATATCACGTGAATGATTGCAAAGAATGACTAAATTGAGTTGATATAATGATATGCAATGTTTATGTACATGTTGATGATATGAATGACTGAATGATTGGATTATTCTGAAATGATTATATGAAATGTTTGTATTCATAACAGACTTGTTGAAATATGATGTATAATGTGACCAGGTAATCAATACTGAATGATGTGATATATGGGATTTGATTATGAATGATGTGGTAAACAAAGTTGGATAATATGAAATACATGTGAATTTGGTTAAATACTTGTGATATTTGTATTCTGCTTTGAGTGAGCACATCGATGATGGTTCACTCATGTATTTCAGTGTTATTTAAATGACATCCTTTTACTATCATCAAGAAACGACATTGTTTCACTAATCAGACAAGCTTCTCCTAATGGCGCTGACGTGTTTGGTTAGTGAGCGTTATTGACACGTGGCAGTGTCACGCTAACAAAAATAACGGTAATACTAAACTTAGGCTAGAATGGAAAGAAAATTGAAAGATTAGGCATTTTATTGCTACTTTTTAAAGTTCGGGCTATAATTGAAAAATTGAAGAAATTTTGGGCTTTTTTTTATAATTAACCCTAAAATAAATAAAGCATCCATTTCACTTAATGGTGATGATGGCCACAGTGTGTTCGTATCCCCTCACTAAGATTTAGTGTTGACCAATATCATGAAATAACTTTCTTTTACGATATCAAACTAATTATTTTGTTAAATGTAAGAAATAGTAGGGACAGAAGGTTATGATTTTAATACTTTACTAATTTTAAAATTATTGGAAAATAAGATTTTTAAATATATTCTATTTTTATTTTCTTTTGTTCTATTTAAATTTAATGAAATTTAGTTTAGATTAGTTTAGTTCTTTATTTTTATAATTTATAAAATCATAACAAATGGTTTTGATTTTTAATTAAAATTTAGTTTTAATATTAGTTAGATAAATAATTTTAAATTACATAATATTATCAAAATTAATACAAATTACAATTTAATTATTAAAATAAATATTATAATTTATTTTAAACTTAATTGCTTAATTAAATTAATTTTTAAAATGAAATATTTTAAAAAATAAAAATTACGTTAATAAAAAATTAATTCAAATTTCAAATTTATTTAATAAAAAATTTTAAAATTAAGTTTCAAATAACAAAAATCAATGTTAATAATCTTTAATTATTTAATTATTCTACTTTAAGAAAATTAAAATAAATTTATCGTTAATTTCTATTAATAAGTATTACATAAGATAAAGTCAACATACTCAATGCACAAGTCTCCCGCTTTGTAGGAGTTTAGAAGATGTCATAATGTACGCAGCCTTTTCTTTGTATTTTTATATAAAAAAAAAGCTATTTCCGTTACTTAAACCTGTGACCTTATGGTCATAAAGGAACGACTTTATTAGTTACTCCAAGGCTCACCCTCAGTAAGTATTACATAAGATATCAAATTAATTAATTAATAAGCTTATTTATCTCAAATTTTCATTTAATGTTTCATTATCATTGCTAACAAAATATAATTATATTGATATTAATAGTTAAATAAATATTAATAAAATTATGCTATAATAATAATAAATCGTAACAAAAAGCCTGCAGTTTACATGGTCAAACTTTCACAAGATTAGTTTAGGAATTCTTTTCAATTAGGAAAATGCTTGGAAAGCTCAATAGAACTCACAATTGAATCTCTCTAAAGTTTCAAATTACTCATCTTTGATTGATTATAGACTTTTAATCTTTTATAATGTCATTTATATAGTTATTGCTAGTCTGCTTGCATTAAGACTTGGTTAATCCATACCAAAGGGTTTTCATCTATGGAAGAAATATAAGTAACAATATCCTAATTTCTAAGGAAGTATTTAAAAACCACCACAAGTAAAGGAACCAAAAGTTGTAAAGAGAAAGTAGATAAAATTACAACTTATAAAATTAAAAGTGAAAGTCTACTTTACAACTTTTTGGATTCCTTACTTAATACCTTAAATAGGTAACAAGATATCTTGACAACTTCTTATAATATTCTTAGCAATGAGGGGTCTAATAGTTTGTTCAAGGGAGTCAAGAGTTTAAGAATAGGCGACCTTTTATCACCTTATACATTCATCCTTTGAATAGAGACATTAGCCCAAATGATAGTATGGAAAGCTGGAAGAGAAAGATGATTCAAATATTGTTGTAAATATGATAAACTTAAAATTTGTGTCCTCTCACTTGCAAACGACTTACTGCTTGTGTGTGGAGCTAATAAGGGCTATTAACATCCTTATTGAATTCAGCTAATAAATTCAATCCTGAGTAATCTTCAGGCACATTAGAGCTCAATATTGTCATTGCCTATTAACATCATAAAAGCAATAGAGGAAGTAATCAAAAACTTCCTCTAGATTGGGAAAGAAGCAAAACAATAGGAAGCTCTATACAGATAAGAAATATCTATTGGTCAAATAGATCCACTCAAACTTTCTTAAGGGAGAATTTCTAGCAGATCAAAGTCAAAGAAAACATATTATGGACACTTAAGCAAATATTGAAGATGAGGGAGCAAGTATAGAAGTTCTTTCAATTAAAAAACTTAATTTGATAATTGAAACCAACATGGGCCTTTATACACATTATCACAATTCAACTTCTTAAAAGCAATTATTCTTGAAAGCACCAAACTAATAGCAATTACGGAAGGGAACACCTGATATTAGCCAACACACCTCTCTAGAGATTTTGCAGCAATAATCAATAATTTACCGGATCACAATCCTAATTGAAAGTTAGAAGATTAAATCAAATGGCTAGTCTATATTGGTTTGAGAATCCAAAAGTTTACCAAAATTGGTTTTATCCTTTGACTTGTTCTTAAAGGAAGAATAAAAATTAAGAACAAGTTTAAATATTATGTATCTATCAAGCTTCACTGCTCTAGTTTATTTATGAGTCTGGATGCTTGTATGTAGTCTTGTTCATACTTTGCAAACTAGTAAGGTGTGTCTATTACTAGTTTTGCATATGTTTTCTTATCCGATTTGATTTATTTCTCTGGTTTAGTTCTTTGTTTTGTTATATGCTTTGTATTCAATAATTATTGTGGACCTTGTTCCTTTTAATGTTTAATTCAATTTTAATCATCTTTTGGCCAATTAACTCATATGTGTAACTTTAACCGTGTAATAGTTTAGGTTAAATACATGTGGTTATATTATAGTTTTTTTAAAATAAAAGGAATTATATTAATAATAGCAAAAGTTACAAAATATCATTATAATGATTCACTAAATTGGCCAACAAATTCAAGATCCTCTAATAGTTACAAAGGTAGAGTACATCAATTGATTATAACATTCTATAGTGTTTCAATCATTGGCTAAGTGTCACTTAACCATCTTGTATTCAATATTAAAATGGTCATTTAAGGGGAGCACCTCTTCTATTTGATTTTCCTCCTAGTTGTTCATCTTTTAGATTTAGAGGAACTCTCATAAATCCTTTATGTTATCTCAACAATTTGTCATTGTCTAGTTATAGCAGCAGTAGGTTGCTTAGTGAATCATTATCCAGTAAACTAGGTTCATCTCCTATCGCTTCATCCACTGATTGTACATCTGCTTCCATCTGACAATTCACCTTTGAGGGGGAGGTGTTTCCAACAATCCTCAAGATGTCCCATTTCTCCCCATTAGCTTGTATTTGTTCCATATAGTTTTCTAGTTTTTCATTTACTTCCCATACATCTAAGTCTCACATAACCCATTGACATTTGACAAAGTTACCAAAAGCCTACTTATCCATACAAGCTATCATTTGAAATGAGGACGATATTTTATAAAATAGATAATTTAACAAAGGCTGAACGAGTATGAAGATTTAGAAACATTTAAGAAGTTATATGGTAATTTTGAAAAATAAGAAGTAAAAATAATATTTTGTTGCATGTGTCTGATAAATTCTTTTGCAAAAGAACCCAGCTATAGATTTTATTATATACGTGGGGACAATTCTACCCTATTATTAGTAATTTAAGATAAATATTTGTAGCTTTTGATACTGAGGCCGTATTACATACTAAGAGTATGGAGTTTATTAAATTAGTTAGTAAATTGTGTATTGAGATAGGAACGCTGAACAGAACTGGGCCAAAAGAGAAAATTGATTCATTTTGTGTAGCTTCTCAAGCATTTGCATGGAGATAAGATCAAATGTCTGAGTTTTCACGTCATGGAATTTTCGGAGACAAATCCGTAATGATGTGCGCCTGAAAGAGCAAGCCTTGGGTTATGAATATGCCCACTTGGGATGTTAAGCCAAATGTCGTCTTCTTCAATAATCATGTCTATCCACAAAAATAGTGTTATTAGAGAACCACTGCTTTCTATTATTGGTTAAGCAGCAAACATGGAATGCCAAAGTTCGTGAAGGTGTTATGACCAGAGCTGCTTTAGGCCCCACCATGTTATTGCAACACTTCCCATTTTCCCACCAAATAACATTAACACTCTCTTGTAGGCCTAAACTCTTTGTCTCCCAAATGATATAAACCTCCTTTTACTACTGAGACATGCTGTATTCAAAAGGACTTTAAGAATTCAACCTCTGAATGTCCACCAATTGGTAAAGATCCCCTCTCCGCTGCTTGTTCAAGGGGAGGCTTGTCCTATTTGAGCACAAAGGAGATTGTTGTTAAGGGTGATAATGCGTATGGAGTAAGAATTTTGTATTCAAAACCTCCAAAAGGAAGTTGCTACACCGGAAATACATCACCTTCTCTGGTCAATCTGTGAATAATCGACCTCTGCTATAATGATATCCTGCTCATGCTCAGTGGTAGCCAAGATTTCTCCGAACTGCCATTCACATAAATTATGAAAATGTAATCTGTCTACTGCAAGTTTCAACACATGTAACCTCAGATAAGAGATTCACTCACTGGTCCTACAAGGGTGGAGTGGCCCCAAGCCACATAGCCAGCTCCAGCATCTCTAGCAGGTGAGCAGGTTGCAACATATAGCTGCCACTCAAAAGTGGTGAAGAAAATATTCTTGAGGAAGACATTGATAACAGCCACAGATACAAATAATTAAAGCAAAGATAGAAATCTGATCAACACAGAATAAGATGGCCAAAACCATGCCTGTTCCGAGAATTCCTTCAAAGAATGGATATGAGACGATCTCGGGTTCTAAATGAGATGTGATGGTCAATAATATAATTAAATTCTGCAATTAAGCATGTAAATTCTTCCGAGTTTTGAACCATACATCACAACCCAGACCAGGAATTCAGAAAGAAGACTTCAAAAAAATGTCTTCAGAAATAAAATTTTTTACATATCCAATCAACCATGCCTGAAAATAGGCAATTTTTATCTCTTAAGGGACACTCAGCACTGTCCAATCTCTCATAGCAGAACAGGCAGCTATACCAACTTCCTAGTCATTGCAGATTCTAATAGTCAATCAATATAGACTTTGTTTTTTCCCTGTACAACCATTGCTTTTTTTAAAATTATCAATATGTTATACATCAAGATAACAATGTTGCATAAATAATAAAATAATCAATGCCACCCTATTTCAACTCTAAATCAACTTATGCCTTCGACCCTCTACCATCACAGTTCGTCCCAAAGCTTCTCTCAAAACTTTATCTTACTCTGTTCCTTTATATTAATTTCTCAACTTTTAAGGTGCTAAGTCTCTAGTTCTTCACCACTTATTTAAACTTCCAAATATTAATTTGATTAAAGGACTCTATTTTTCACATAAGAGAAGAAAATGGGTTGTCAGTTCACCTGGTTGTCTACAGCCCTGCAAAAAGATAGAAGGCAGATAATTAGTATAAATGTCATTATACCTAAGTAAATAAACTATACTTTGCAATTTATGAACAGGTAACCATAGAAAAATTAACCGCATCTAGTATAAATCGGTTGCTGGTAGTGTTCAGAGACTACTTGCATATATTTTTATCATTTGAAGTACATAAAATGTTCAATAACTGGCATATCCATTCCACTAGGTGTCAATGCAACATAAGTTTCTTCTCTGGACTTCCATGGAAAAGCCTAAATCTGCTATTTGCAATTGAACTTGCAGCATGAGAACTCACGAGGGCACAATTTTCTGTGGACAATATAATAAAATAGGAAATACCTTGCCCTCTGCAATAACTCCCAGTGTAATGGTCCAGTTGTCATGTTAAATGCTCCAGGATAGCATATCAAATGAGCACCTATCATCAATTTGCAGTTAATTAGAAATATAAAAAGATAAAAATAATGCCACCAAGATTAAATAAGCTGAAGGAAAAATGATTCCTGAACCAGTAGACTAAAAGTCTATATTCATTAAAATATGGTCCAGAAGTACAGTGAAGAATTCCACGCAAAAAGGTTAGCATAAGAGCTCCAAACAAGTCATGGCCTATACTCACCTTGAGAACTAACAGAACTGTTGATATTACTACTACAAAAAGCAAGTGACGAGCAGATTTTGCATGGTTGTAACTCCATTTATGAGCTTTGAGTAGACAAAGGTTTGGAAGCATATTAAGGTAGAATTGCAGTGGACTAATTTACGGAGGTGATAGAGGTAACTGTAGAGATTGTATTATTTACGTATAAGGTAAGAGTTACAGCTATAGACCCTCCTGAGGAATTATCCCAGGCCAATATACAAGACAATGATCAACCGATATTCCCCTCTGTTTTCCTATGTTCAGTCATATACAGCTGCCTCTACACAATCTCTCTCTCTCCATAACAAACTCTCAACAGACTGCCTAACAGCCTGCCTATGTGGCCAAGCTACTTTTCCCCATCTTACCCCTACGAATGTAGGTTTGGATGGGCTTAGGCTGATGCACTATGGGCTGGGATTGAGTACTAACAGGAGGCCTGTAACAAATACATTACCTCTACTCCACCTACAAATTTCGTTGTAATTATGCCCATTTCTGCTAAGAAAGAAGTATGAAAGGTCTCAAATGTAACACACACTTTGATAAATTGAGCTCTAATCTCCTCAAAACAAGTTGTTTTAGGATTGGGTCCTAGGATCCAATGATCCCACAAGTTTTTCTGAATATCATTCCTCAACATTTCTTTGCTAGGATAGAATATCAAATCATCCACATGACTATTATATTATCAACTGGGTCCTAGGATCCAATTATCCCACAAGTTGAGGTTTCTGAATAAATACATGACGACAAACCATACAATTCTAATGGCATAATAAAGCCTGGTAGAATCCAGATCTAAATATAGCTTGATTAAACAGATTTAGACACACAAAAATGATGTAAAATTCTTTGATTAAGTTTTGAATTTAGACTGCCTGAAGTTGAAGGTTTTAAAATCTTTACAGGCAAATAGTTTGTACAAGCATTAAAAATTGCTGTTTAATAGTTTACATCTAAGTGGAAAAAGCTAAGAACAGGACTTTTGGGCATCTTAGTTTGCCTTATAGAACTTAAGCTTTTGCTCTTTTAACTCCCTATGTTTTTCTAGTTGCTAGATGCTTCACTCACCTGGTCTATCGATTTTACTACTACATTTCTTTGCTTTTTGAACATGTAAAGCCCCTCAGTAGTATGACAATTTTCATGAACCTGCTCTTGAAGGTTACAAAGTGAACAAGACTGTTGCATTTCCTCCAAATGAGTTAATGTGTAGAAATTATGTCTGTCTCTCAATGTGTTTCACAAATTTGGTTATATTTCGAATGCAGTTTTGCATTGACACACTCACATAATCTATCTCATTGGCAAACGAGCATGAAAAAAATTAACAAGAAAAAGATAATTATGTTGCAGATCAATAGAAAATATTAAAGAAAAAAACCTCTTGCTCCATATATCATGGCCAGTTCCTGGAATCGTATGTCATAACAGATACCTATACCAATACGACCAACCTCTGCACAGAGAACAGGTAATCTCTATTTACTAGGGCATAAAAGGGTATCCAAATGATACTTCAAAGAAGGAATAGAGGGCAGCGAAAAACCACCAAGTAAATATGGCAAGATAAATTTATGCCAATTTGAAAATGATACAATACTAAAAATGAGAAACGGTGAAGCGGGAATTAATGTGCTTTTACCTGTAGTTATTTCCATCTTAATTGGAGAAAGGAGGCAACGTTATTTTGAAAAAGTGCAATTCCCAATGGTATAGTGCCAGAAGTGGAAAATATAGAGGGATTAAGTGGAAGACAATTATGAATTGGAGAAAGGAGGCAATGTTTTGGATGCAATTTGTATTCCTAGTATGAAAAGAAATGAAGCATATTATTTGACTTATGTATCAAAGGGGATAAGAGACCTGTATCCACAATAGTTGGTGTCTCTCCTGCTGTTAAAGTCTTTGATTCCATGAAGGTAATCTTCCCAGGAATGTCAATATCGAAGAGGTGTATCTGCAGTTACTAAGAAATGTCAAAGGTATACAATCTAACTTAATAAATCTTCTTTTGGCAGCACTGAATGCTTAAGCATCTGAAGAGCGGAACTATAAACCGGTAAAGACAAGAATTCAAATTCAGATGCTTCCGTAATGTTGATATGCACAAGCAAGTACCTTCCGGTGCTTGGCTATCAAGTTTCCCTTGCTATCAAAGACACAGCATGTATTATACAGCCGACCCTGAGACCGTTCTGATATAGAGCCACCAACTATAGTGATCTTGAGATGACGAGCAATTTCTGAGAGCATGGCTGTTGAAGGAGAAGCCTGATAACCCGCATCTATGTCCTCAGCATACACTGGGAAGCTATCGTTTGAATATGGACCGTTCCAAATTTCCTTTGATGCACATGAAAGACAATTAATCTTCAATGCAGGCAGTTGCTATGGTTAGTCAAAGAAAGAGTTCGTAATTTCTGAGACCCTCTATTGTTTTAACTAAAGCCCAGGACTCGTGTGCTTCCGGATCCACGCAAATAACCAAGAAGCATGCAATTCTCAAGCATTGTACCAGACACAAATGAATAAGCAAATCTCTGGCATTTGTGTTGTAGAAGTAGTAAAGCACCCATTGATACGAATCTCATTGCAAAAGACAGATAAGAAACTCACAGGCAAAACAACAAGGTTAGCGCCCTTAGCAGCAGCCTCCTCGATCGCTTGGCGAGCGTGCGCAATGTTCCTCTGTTTATCCGCCGTCACAGCCAACTGGCACAGCCCTATCTTAAACTAGAGAGAGAAAGAGGGTGAAAACAATAATCAACAACAGGAAGAAGAAGACTAGAAAAAGAATCTACCCTTGAATCCATAAGAAAAAGGAGGTAAAATCAAACCTTGGTAACAGGAGGAGTGGGCAAGGGGAGGGCAGGAGGGACTCTTGCTTGCTCCGGCTTGAAAGACGAAGAAGAGGCCATTACTCTTGAAAATGAGGTGTAGGCGTGGAACCTGAGAGGCTTTAAGTTGATGGGGTTTCTGTTGCTCTTGTCGAGAAGAGAAGGAGTTAGGTGTATAACGGACGGCTGAGAGCGGCGGAGAGAGGTGGGAATCTTCGAAGCAAAGAGGAGTGAGGATGCTGCTGACTTCATAATTTCACTTTGTACCTGATACGTCAATTCAAATTTTTTTATTAAGAATTCTATTTATTAGATTAATACAATAATCTCAAAATTTTATTTTTTATTAAGTTATATTTTAAATAATAAATTTACTTGTTAACAATTACTGATAAATAAAATTACATATTATTACTTATTAGATAGTATAATAATATTTAACATATACTATTAGTATACTTCTATTAATAATCAATAATATTTATTAGTTTTAAGGATGGTAAATAATGTATGTTGTTAATTTTTGTTAATAATAAAAATAATTAAGATGATCAATTTTTATATTTATTATACTTAATATTTTAAAAAATATATAAAAATAGTTGATTAAATTTTGCTGATAATTAATCAATTTTTCTTGCCATATTGACTATTATATTCAATGTTAATACTAATTATTTTTAGTTAGTTAATCTTAGGCCATCAATTTGGTGTTTTAGTATCTTGAATCCACTCCAACAACAAACGCACCAAATTTGTATTCTAAGACCACCATTTTGACGTAACGTTACTATTAATGCATTAAAAGTTGTAAAATGACATTTTAATTATATTTGCATGTTCTTTTTATGTCATTATCACATTTTGATCTATTTACATACTTTCTTAAGTAATTAAATTTAAAATATATACTGTTTTACATAAAATATATCATTATAAAGATCTCATTCAGACCTTTAAAATAACACTAATATTAAATATAATATTAAATTTATTTTTAATTCTTATTTATAAGTATTATAAATTCATTAATAAAATATTTTACGAATAAAAAGTAAATTTAAAATAAGAGGTACATAAACTTGAAAGTAAAATAAGCTACAATATTGATTTAAAAAATTAAAATCTAATGAAAATGTTTGAAATTACAACTAGACTAGAATAAATTACATTTATAACAAGATTTGATATTACAATCAAACTAAAATTACAACAACCAAATTAAAAGTAAAATTAAAGTACTTGAGAATATTAATTTAACATAAATAATTAATAGTTTGGAAGATTATCTTCATTTCTTCTAAAACTAAAATATTGGCTAAAGCCAATAGATGAGTCAACTCCTCCTTGAGATTCTCCTTTTTTAGCTCTTTATGCTTAAATTTTCATTTATTCACTTCTGAAAGCCTCACACATCATTAAATCTCGATGAAATTTAGATCTTTGCATAAAAATTCTATTCTTTTCTTGTCTTTGTCATAAATCTAATTTTTTTTGCCTCATTTTGAGCTCGTAACAACTAAAATTCATAATTCTTTTCGAGAAGAGATTATCTTTCATGAAACATTCCTTTGATTTCTTTATTCATGTATGTAAAAAGTTTTTTTTCCTCATTTTGTTCCCTTTTTATTTTCCTTTCTTCCTTCCAATAGGATGATTAGCTGCATCTTTTTTTTAAGTAAATTCATCTTTAGCTTCAGAATAATTGTTTAAATCAATACAAAATGATGATGATCCTTTTAACTTCTGACTTTTCGGATTCAAACTGATATATTTCACTATTGATAGATCGTTTTTGATGACTAGGAATTTTCTCTTTACTAGTATCAGCATATTTCTCTATATTTTTTAGGATCGACCATACATAATCAAAGTTGAAACATTTATGAAAATTTGGATATTGAACGAGTAAATCTTTTGCACTGATCAAAAATTTGTGGGAACGATATGATAATTCAAAGGATTAGAGGTTAAATGTGTAATAAATATATTATATTTGTGTATCTTATTAATTTGGTGTAGATTGGTTGGAGTGTTAAAACAATTGGTACAAACAGATTCCTAGACTATTCCTTTTTCATTAGTTAGGAGTTGAATGGTTTCACTTTTTTTAGTGGATTTTAGTTTTAATTTTTTTTGTTTTTTTCAAATACAAACAAAACCTATTTCATTATTCATGTCAATATAGTTATATTTTTATTGCCGATGAGAATTACATACAAGATAAAACTTAAAGATAAATTATTTTTAATTAATTTAATTTTTAATCTCTTATACAATATTTATTAATAAATTATGAATAAAAGTTATTTATTTTAGTAGAATAAATACTATTTATAACCTAAATCTTCAATAGTCTTCTTGAGAATTCTGCTTGTCGAATCTTCAAAAAACTGTTATTAGTTGAGTCCTATAACCAACTCCAATTATCTGACGTTCTAGTACATTCTTCAATTACATCGTCTAGCATAGATTCATATGCTTCGTTTAGTGTATGAGACTAAGCATTTCATCTGATCTGTCTTATTTTACTTAAGTATCGTCTTGAATTAATGATTTGTGCCACTTACATTTATATGCGCACTTAATAAATTCATCACAATAGTTCACACACTTCTATGATTATTATTATTTGACTTTCATCAAAATTAATAGAAGAAGGGAAGCCTTCTTGACTTAACAAGTATTGCCTCAGCTTCGCCGTGGCGAAACATATCCTTTGTCGCGACGAACCCGCCATTATTGACGGCGAAATTTTCCTTACAAATTGAAACCCTAAAGGGTAATATGCTCACGTTTTATGATTCAAACGTTGGACTCTAGAAATAGGGTCCAACATGATATCTCCTCTTTGTCATATCATGCAAGTGTCCCTAAGGTTTCCTCTCTGTCATGATCGAGCTCCTCTGAGGTTTCCTCTCTATCACGATCGTTCACTACCTAATGGCTATTCTCAAAATAGATTTTAGGGTCAATTTTGGATGGCCATTTTGAAAAGGAAAAAGAAGTAATTAGGCAATACATTCTTCTAAACAAATGTTTCCATATGTCTTAAGTTTCTAATGAACTAAAATTAATACAATGTGGTTTATTATTCCTAGGGTGATACCCAAAATTCTACATACTGTTCTCAAACACTAACAGAATCCAAAAACTCAACTTAAATCCAAAGTTTGAAACTCTTAGCGATAGAATTACAATTCGATTACTCATCAAAAATATATCCACATGTCTTTAGTTTAAGATAAACTTAAAATCATCCCATTGGGATGTCTAAAGATCAAGATATGGCTAAAATACCGATGCATGTTCAGTGAAAACACTACAGCTAACATATTCCAGCAATTCTTCTTTCACTTTTCCAAACTTTTTTTTACACTTTATACCAAAGTTAAAACAACCTCTTTATAGTTCATCAATTATACATCTATTAGGCCTAAATCATACTCCAATTCCTCATTAATAACCTCTCCTATTCTAGTTCAAAATTATTCAATTAATAGCTCACAACTCATTGTGTTTCATGCATCAAAAATCAAACCAGAAACTATTACATTATTATGCATATAGTCCTAGTTATTTTTCAATTGAAGCACACTTAATTAACATATTTCTTTAGCATAAATCCACCTTCATTATACTTCAAATCCAGACCTAATTCATCCACGAATCAATCTATATCCCATGGTTTTGATCCACTAAGAGCAAGCATTTAAAACTTCTAAGTTCAATCAACGTATTTCCAGCACATATCATCACCAACATTACATGCATTTCATTCCAATTCAAGCATAATTCACATAATACTAAGCATGTTGTGAAGATCAGATTGCTAGTTACTTATTAGGCTAACAATTCAACTCAAAACTCTATATTATACTAGCCATCCAAGCAGGTAAAATTCATCACAAACTCAAGGTAAAGATGAGCTAATTTTGGCAAAAACACAAGACAACAAACAAATGGTTTTCTTGGCAATTTGGTGAAGGATATACATATGGTTTTGGTGTAGAAACTTAGCTAGGGTTGAAACAAATTTTCAAAGGAAAAGCAAGAGCAATTTTGGTGAAGGAAACAAGAAAGGAAGCAGAAACTTGGGTGCTGGAATTTGCCACATCGATAAGCTAGGTAGGTGTCATTAATTTACAAAGACATATGTCCTAAAGTCTGCTAGCCATTTGTTCAACAATTATGCTGCACTAATCCACTCATTACGCTGCCATTTGTCACCTATTAATCAGTCCATCTGTCTCATTATAATTAGTCGACATGTCACACAATAATTGGTCCATTTGTCAATTAATTACTAGTCCATTTTTCACCAATTTAACTATGTCAAATGTCACTCAATTTCAGGCTTAATCATCCTAATTTTCATATATCAATTTTTTTACCACTTGGCATTTTTTTTACCAAATGTACATTTAATTCATCAATCTGTCAATCAATAACATTTAATCCCAATTTACTAATTGAAATCTAAACATACCAAAATTTGAGACATACCAAATCACAATTCACCTCATGTTCACTTAACTTCTTTCATACTTCGGAATAAGTCAATTGAGTGCATATGCTATCTTTATAATGTGTACAAATATAAATTCTTGTATGAGTGCTAACATTATGTATGTATATGCAATACTTAATATAGGGTTAAACCCTAAGCATACACTAGAAAATAGGATATTACATCTTCTCTCCCATAGCTTCTCCTGCTGCATTGTCCGCCGTGTACTAACATTGTTGTGTCAATCTATCATAAAAGAACTGGTTCTATATGTGAGGTGGAAAATAATGGTATGGACATTGTATTAGCATAATTTTGAAGCATTCCCTTATGGAATGCCTCTCCCTCCATTTGAGCAAAGGTAGCTATCTTTGTCCACAACTCAGAAGTCTTCTTATGGGAATAAAAATTTCCTATGAATTTGTTGTACACTTCCTCCCATGTAGTCAATGAATCAGATCGAAGGGTCATCAACTATGCCTTAGCCCGATCCTTCAATGTGAATGGGAAGCACCTCATCCTGAGTTGATCTTCATTTAGGCCATCCAAAGGGAATTTTTGGAGAGTGGTATAGAATTCCAAAATGAAGTTTAAAGGGTCTTCATTGGGAACCATATAGAACGATGGCATTTGTTGTAGTGAATGCTCTTCAATTCATAGTTTCTAGCTGCCTCTTCTAAACGTTTGCACAAAGTGGCAGTACCAATTACTAGTCTAGCATACTCCTTCATTATTGGCTGCCTTTCACCCATCTCTTAATCTTTAGGCTTAGGTTCCTCAAGAATGAAGTCCTCTTATTCAATGCACGTTATCAATGAAGGGAGCGAGTTCACTTTCTCGAGATCTCCTTCCTCGCATAAACAAAATAAAGACAACATTGAATTAGTAACAAAAACTACTAAAACAACTTAATGAAATAACACGAAAAAAATGTATGCATGAATAGACAAAAACAATCATAATTAACTTAAGTCCAGATGCTAAAAACCTCCCTAGCAATGATGCCAAAAACTTGTTGTTCCAAACAAGTTATAAAAATACCTAGGCTATCCTACTCGCAAGTATATGAGGTAATTGTAGTTGATTACCAAGGGTCGTCTCCCACGGAAGTGAAATTGGTCCACTCAAATTAATCTTGACTAAAAATGAAAACAAATCTAATCCTAAACATTCTATCCCGATTTGTTGAGTAAAGGCTTTAAAGAAAATTACATAATTAGACTAGAAAATGAATTGATTTAATTGGAAGCAAAAATGAATTGATTAATCGGTGTGGAAACTTTTGAGAATTAATTTAACTAATTTAATCTCCTATGCATGACGAAGGTGAATTAATGGGATAATTGTCTTGCTAAAATTACTAATTGGGTTCTAAACTTAATTCAAATAACAAACTACTCTAACTTTCGTATTCCACAAGTTTATCATCCAAATTAATTATTCAACCCAACTAATAATTGCCTACTTAAGTTAATATATTCCTAATTATTAACCCAAGCCTCTATGGTTTCTTGTTCCAATATTAAAATTCTTCTCTCGATCCTTTGTTTAATACCTAAATGATGCAAAGTTTGGCCACACTATGACATCCATTTAGCTTAGAAACTATAGCAAATAATAAGACAATGAAATAGTCCCTTCATCATGCATAATCGACTAAACTAGCTACATTAATTCTCAAGAAAAAGAATTAGCCCATCATGGAATAAACCAGATTCATCATCTTCATATATTTCAATCCCATCTTTGTCAGTATAAGAGAAGTATCAAAGTAATAAATCGAGTGAATAACCAAAATGAACTATCAAAAGCTAACAGAGTAGTGAGTCCGTAAAGCAAGAGAGAAATAGTGCAACAGATAAAAAACATAATAAGCAAATAAGGATCATTCAAATGAGAGAGTTGGTAGTGGGTCTCCTGCCAATCTCAAGCTCTCTACATCAGCTCTCGCCTTCTACCTCCACTTGGTTCTCACTCAGACAATCGAATGCTCACACTAGCTTTCACCTCTACTTCCTTTCTCTGCTCTTTCTATATTTGGATGAAAGGAGTCAAAGGTTTACAAGTTCCTATTCTTTGACTTACAAGTTTCTCCATATCCTTAACCTATTCGATGAATTATGCCAATGGTTTTAGCAACAAATTACATGTTTAGTAAATGAAAAGAATTACCCATACAAAGATAGTTGGCAAACATAGCTATCAAAAGCTTAAAGATAGCCAAAATCTTGACTCTTAAACTAAGAAAATGCTTAACAACTTATTCTTTGTATGATTCAAATCATTGTTTCTTCCATGATTTTAAGCAGGCATATCTGAACTTGGTGATCAAGAATCCTTTAAAATTGGAAACTTACGACTGCCTAATCTTATAACATAATTAAATTTCTAGCAGGACTTATATTTTTGTTGATCATGTCTTATATTTTGAAGTAAAAAATTTTCCAGCTTACGGTTCTTTCGCCAGTAAGGCAATCCTCCATGCTTGAACACTGCAAGTTCCTTTATTTCTTCCAGTGTATCTTCATAAAGCCTAGGAGTTAAAGGTCTTTACTGTAGTAATATGTTATGTCAAAGTTTATGGCGTCTTCTTGCTTCCTTAGATAAGCACTTGATGTTGTTATGTAGCAAATGAGAAAACCATTTTAAGCATTGGTGTAATGTTCGTATTGTTTAAATGTTAGTTAAAAAATAAAAGCATATCAATTGCCACTCCACTAGTTCATGTATGAGACACAGTGATCTACAGTGTCGACAAAGGATATGTCAAGTCCACAAATTAAATAATTGCTTTTGTGTAATGTGCTACAGAATTTCGATTGTGTTTCTTATTTTTTCCAATTCTTTTTTGTATGTTGTTATGGTGTTTATGGTTTGATATCTTGTTTAAAGAATTGGGCTTGAATTAACGGTTATCAAAAATCAATTAGACGAAATTACACAACTAGTGTTAAACCCCGTTTTCAGAGCCCAACATCTAGAGTCATAAAATGTGAGCATATTACCCTGTAGGGTTATTTCAATGAACCCTCATTAGCTATCATCCCACAAGGGTGGCGTGCCCCCACCAATATGTCACCATAATCAAACTCATTTCTCCTGTTTCAGAACAGATTTTGGGAAACTTCAAACTAGAATTACAATTTGACTTCTTTAGAACATTTGTAGCTCTATGTCTCTATTTTATTTAGAAACAAGAATAATCTTATTTAGAGCTCTACAGATCAAGATATCATGAAAATACCGAAGTATGTTCAGTAAAATATCCAATTCATACTCTTCCAACCGATACCCTTTACTTTGATTCAATCAATATTTTTCAGATCAATACCAAAAGCTATAAATTTTTATGGAGACATAAAGAAATGTGTTAGGAATCTATTGGTCCAAAAATTAGGTCATTTTCAGGTCAGATGACAAAGTTATGGTCAAAAGAGTTAGAGGTGTTCAGGTGTGGGAAGACCTGCGGGTCACGATCGTGACTCAATTTTTGAAAATTTTTGCAGACTCATGATCATGACCTACTCGACCTGTTTTGGAAAAATAGACATAACGTTCACTAGAGATGTCAGATTAAGGTCATTCTTAGACCGTTTTGAAGAAGACTTCTAGACCTACAATTTCCATGAAGATCCTAAAAAGATATTTTGCCTCCAAAAGGGTCAACATTTCAAAATAATGTAGCTGTCTCGTATGTCCATCCCATGCAGCCTCACAAACTTCTAATGATCATATCTCTCAACTCCGATATCCAAAAATTTCATACTTTATATCGTTAGAAAGCTAGAAAGATAAGCTACAACTTTTAAGATGGGGGAAGATTAGAATTAGAAATGGATAGAAAATAGTCCACTTTGTCTAATTCAACCTAGATTAATCCAGTTTTACCCCTGAAGTTAGAACACAAATTTTATCCTTATGAAAGACTTGAAAATTTTCCTAAATTCACTCCCTCTAATGCAACATCATTTATAACAATTCAACTACCAATTTTATTTTATTAAACTCTCTAATCTTTACTCATTTGATTCATCACCTACATCCAATTCTCAATATCCACAAAATCCTATCTTTCATTTCCATAACCTCTCACTAATAAGTAACAACAATTTATGTGCAAAATTTGTCAACTCAAGTTGACAACTTCTTCAAGTATACCTAATTTCAACTCACATCATCCATACATAATTCATATTTCATTAACACCAAAAGATAAGAGTTTACAAAGCTTTAATGGGCCTTTGAAGCCACAATACATCAGTTCGCAATATCCCAAAATACAACAAATTCTTGAACAAATAATACTTGAAATGCGACTAAAGCCTTGTGTTTACAAAATCTAACTTAAAATACAAAATAAGCATAATTCAGAGAAATGCCTTTATGCTTAACCACTCAATCTCTTGGTCATCACCTGAAGATAGGGATGGATGGAGGTGAGCTTAGAAGCTCGTGGGTAACAAGTTTATAAGGAGAATAAGCAAACCCGTTGAAATGTTCATTTATCGTATAAAGGTCATAATGAATTCATAAAATGCATAATTCTCAAATTCTCCGTCAAATTCACAATTCTAGCTCAAAACTCATAGTTAAAATATCATCACATAAATATAGAATATACATTTAACCATCAACGGAGAACACTCAAATTATTCACCATACATGACAATTCAAAGATGCAATGCACAAACAAATGGCTCAAGGGTTCCATGGAATGAAATAAAGAAACCGAAGTTTACACCATGAACAGAATGAGTCCTTTTTCTTTAGATCCCATGTGTCACAAGCGGGCAGCCGGGAGAAGGCTCTTTTCAACGTGCTGTTGGAGTTATGTAAATATAGTGCCCTGGAAAGCAAGTGTATTTACATGTGACTTTATCTTCTTCAGTTACAGTTT
>JANKOD010000008.1:29096628-29107244 GCA_026284645.1 Erythroxylum acuminatum | reverse complement strand
TTTGTTTGCTAATTTTTATATGTCAGAATTTTTTTAGCAACTTTTGAATAACACAGGGTTATTAAGGCAATAAATTCTTTTTTCTTTCAAAAGAGAGAACAATCATAATGCTCAGGCGTAATACTTTGGAAAGGTCAATGGCTTCATTATCCAATTGTTAGTTCCTCTTGACTGGGACTTCAAGAGCGGAAAGCAAAACCGACGAGATTTTATTTCCACGTGCTCGCCAACACAAAACAATAAAATTCCATCACAGCTTAAGTCATAAACTTGATCATCTCAATCCCACAAGTTAATTGCGCAAAACAGTCTTACGTTTGAGGGAAAAAGAACCATGCTCGCTCTTTTACAAATTTACATTGATCTGAAACGATGGCCATCCACGTTTGGACGTGAATTAACAATTAAAAGCACAAGGAAACGCGGAAAAAGAAGCATTTACAGGGATAAGCCGTTTCGAAGCAGTCCAATGAACAGACAGAGGATGATATAAGGTGACACAAAGTTTCTAAGCCCCCTGCACTATCAGACACCTTTTGAGTCATCAATGAGTCAGCTTCTGTCCCTTTTTGCAGATAGGCGTTTCAGAAACTCATACGTAGTAATCATGGTTATTGCAGACATTGAAGTTGAAACCCACCTTGGCCCCAATCCCCTGTAACAGGCTCCTAATCCACCTTCCTTCACCAAATTTTTAAATGTTTGCATTACTGTCAATGGTCGTCTTCTTCCATTTTCTTCTCCATCAAGAACCTGCATGCGTGTTTTGATAGTGTCAAATGGCATAGTGATTATTGCTGAAACCCCGCTCGCCATGGCTGCACACATCCCTTGCACGGCCACCATTGCCTTTGGGTCAGGCCTATAACCACAGCCAACCCCATCTCTACCGGCGATTTCATCTTTTCCATTTCTGTAGCATGAAATGCCATTCCAAACTAGCCTATGTGCCACAGAGTAAGATGCCCACCAAACAGCATTAGACGGTGCATATGTCAGTATTGATATCCCAAATCCCCTGTACAATCCTCTTGGACCATCTGCGTACAGAATTTTCCTGAAGGCATCGATACCATTCGTATAGGCACATGAATTTAAACTGGCAGTCATATGTTTACCGCTGTTGCTAATGTTGTAACTGCATCCCTGAACCATGAGTCTCTGGCTCACCACATCAATTGGTGTCCAAACCAGCTGAGCAGCCATGGCAGAACTCAATCCCGCAGCAGCACTAGCAATAGCTGTTGCAATAGTATCCGAAAATCCTAATCTAACAGTGGCAGTCCCAACGCTGCTCTTGGTGATTTCAAGTGCTGTCATATAAAGAGCTCGAGCTGGTATTGTACCCATCAAAGACGTGCCAAAGCCCTTGTAGAATCCTCTAACCCCTTCGTGCTTCATGATCGAAAATGATAGGTTGAGGCACGAGATTGGAGTAGACAAAACCTGTTGCCGGGTCTTCAAAACAACAACAGGATATAGAGCAGCTGATAAACCTGAAAATAAACCAGCTCCAAGGAAGAAAAATTTGGACTTGTCCAGCATATCCCAATCAATATCTGCTGGTATTTGAATCTCTGATGATGTTGAATCATCTTCAGCCATACCCAAACTCATCTTAGCCACTCTTAAGGCTAGTCACCATCCTCCTGTACAGTGACTTCAAGTAGATAATAACCAGCTACTGTTTTCTTCTCTACGAATCTCAATCCTAATTCTACAACAACAGGCTAATTAAACCCTATAATTCCAAATATCCAAATCTTAACTACTGTTGATAATAAAGTACAATCCGTATAGCCAGTGGAATAAGACAAAAGCAAGCAAAGTCTGAATCTTCGAAAGTGAAAAGGTTACGGCAAAAGGCTTAGGGGGCTTGAACTATAAATGTAGTGTATGAGGCAACAAACGGAGAGAGAAGGGCGCAGAGAGTGGTAGGTGTTGATAATTGATGGATGTATATGTTGAGGGTGGTATCTTGTTTTTTTCCTTTTACGCAACCAGATTTGAGAGCGGACTTTAATCACCAAAAACCGCTCAATCATAACTTGTTATGGATCGAAAACCCACTTGCAATATGGTAACTATTAGCCTTAACTATGCTTACCCGCGATTGAACAGCATAGAACATCTTCGTCAGCAGGTGGTAAACTGACATTGGATAAAAAGGGTTTGTTTCTGTTAGTGTTTGATAGACGACTAGGATCACGACCCTCAAAACGGAAAGGAAAAGTAGATTATTGAGAGGAGCCCGGAGAGATGATGGGAAGAGAGTGGGTGTCAGCGACTGAAAGCGAAATGTATTTGTCGCTAGATACAAAATGGTAGAAAAAGAGGAGAGAGGACAAAGAACATGGATTTGCGCGAGGGTTTAAGGGATCGAGGAAAGTATTCCCTCGATTGCGGCCCACCCGCTGTTTCTTTATATAATGCCTCCGGTTTTTCCTTCTTTCCTTCAACGCCGCCCTCATTAAGACAGTAACCCTAACAACGGGCTCTAACTTAAACCAACGGCTCCCTGGAATACATCCTCTATTTCATAAAAATGTTCTAATCTGGAATCATTACTTGGTTAAAAATTAGTAGCATAAACTTAGAATAGGTTAAATAATACAAGTGATCTCGTATTAACTCTTAGATATAATATTAATTTTTTTGATTTTATGTCATGTAAGATGGGAAATGGATAAGTGTGCATAGATTTTTTTATTCTTTTAAAATGATCAATAATTATGGGATAAGAAGTCTATGAAATTGGCAAATTGTTAGACAATCCAATCACACTTGTAAATACATTCACAATTTGCAAGCTTAGGATATAAAAGAAAGTAGGGAAGAGTTAACCAAATTGATTATGTCCATTCTTAATATTTCTTTTAAAGATTAATCTACTAACTTTTTCCTTTAATAGTGAAAAGGAACATTTCTTACAATCTTCTTCTTTCACTTGACACCGATCCGTCTACAACATCTTCTTCTTTCATTACTATGAAGATTAGTCCTTTAAAACATATTCTTTTCACTTATACGAAGATTAATCATTTAACTAGATACGAAGCTATCCTATAGGAAGCTATGTTAATCTTGCAAAGTCTCCTAAGATATGTAGTCTTAAGAATTAGTGAAGATAACTGACGGTTATATTTTAGGTAATAAGATAGAAAATAATACAAAACCTACATAATAGCCAAAAGAATCAAAACAATGAACGTAATGAATAAAGAAATTGATGATAATTAATGCTTAGATAAGTACTTTCTCTAGTATCATTTTTGATATCATGATTTCTAATTTTCTATACTGTAAAGTTGCACTCTCTTGAGCTACAACTACCTATTATATATCCGATTAGTTATTTCATATCTCTATCAAGTAACATGCATTTAAATGCATTAAGCACTATGAAATTCTACAAAAGGTTTCAACCAAATACAAGAAAGATCATACAAGTCTATTAAGAACAGATAATGATCATTTTCAAATATAAATCTCACTTTATAAATCAAATTGAATCAATTCGTTGAAAGATAAATATTAGAATTTTCTCTATCTAAAAATAGAAAATATTTAGCCACAAATCACATTCAAAATAATGTAAACAAAAAAAATTATGAAAAAAATTTATAAAAGAAGATCCTTACGTTTTGAATAGCTTGATTCATTAACATGAGTTTAGATCTTGTTTCTTTAATGAAAAAGACTTCAAAATTGACCTTTTGAGGGTTAGAGTACCGCTAAATTGCTAACCCTCACCTTAAAAAAATGGTTAAATGGTTTGAATGTTAAAAGACTATATGGCATTGAAGAATATCAATAGAGAAATGTGACCTGAGCTATAGTCTTCACTCTTCACACAAACTATGTGCTAGTTATTATAGAAATGGGAGGATCCACAGTTTGAGGCCATAAGTGTGCCAAAGAGTGAGTCTTTCCTTTCGAGGAAATAGGAGGGATCCATAACCTGGGTGGTCCAACTTGTGTCTATGGGCACTAATATATATTTAAAGTGTAGAAACCTTAATTTTTAGAGGACTTTTGGAGACTTACACGCTTGGACATCTTCTTCTCTCCAAAGGTTAATGTTATTGTCGGGAGGTTTATAAACCCTCTAAAGGTTGATTTTGAAACTATTTTTCATCGAATTTACATCCATCTTAATGGATCAATCTACCAACATCATCAGTATTTTCATCTAGAACATTTTCTATCATAATGTCTTTGATCTTGTTTACTATTTTTGTTGCTTTGAAAATAATTAGTAGCTATATATTTTATATTTTTAGGTGAGGAAAAATCCAAGTGTTCATCCTTGTATGAATTCATTTATTTTGATTTATAAATCTTGAAATATTTTTATGAGCTATCTTTGAATAATCTTAATGCAGAGTTAATTGTGGAAACTATTAAATCTGACATAAATTCACTTTTGGATTCCTCGAGAAAGCCTACTTATGAGTAAACCATAAATTAGATAATACTATTGAGTAGAGTGTTAGAGATGGACCTACATGATTTTTCTAACATTAGGGTGAAACCTCTCGTAGAATTTCTATATCTTAATTCATTTAAAGAGCTATTAGCTTTGTATAGATATAAGTTAACCAAATGGAGAATAGATGGTGGTTCCTCGAATGAGTGCAATGTTAGTGTTTAGGAAGCCATACTAGTCCAGATAATATAATTTTTCTAAATTAATTGAATCATAAAATCATGGGTTAATAAGTACTCATTTAACAATAAATTTAAGATTGAATTCTTTGTTTGATTAATTATTTTAGTTTTAATTATCTTTGATATTGTGATGTTATGATACAGGCAGCTAGCACTCGACTTCTTAAAGCACTCCTAATACTCGTAAATGGATTCTCTATGATGTTGTTTTATCCTACAAATCTCTTTCCTCATTCTAGCTATCTTTGATGCTAGAAAGTACTTCTCCAAAAATAACCTCTTTATTTAGATACATATGCTCATACTCCCTGTAGGTAAATAAAAAAGGGAATCTCTTTTTGCATCCTTTAATTAAAATGGAAAGGCTTTTAACATAATCTACTTTTTTGTCACCCTTAAAGGTCTCATACCAAGGTAGACCACATTGAGCTCCTTGAGATGCTTGTGAGCATCCTCACTTGCAAAGCCATAAAAGTTAGGCAAAAGATGGATTAAGCTAGACTTAACCTCAAAAGTAATATGTTCAGCAAAATTTGAAAAAGTTGATGCATAAAAGGCCTTTGAGTCAAGTCTAGGCTAACTAACTCTCTTAAAGCTCGTAGATTGGCTATAGCTTCTTCCAAATCAATTCTTTGCTTTATTCCTAGAGTGTTTATATTTTTGTATGCACCTTAGTAGTTTCCTTTCGATCTTAGGATCAAATTGTATGAGGTTTTTATGATAAGATCTCGACACTATTATACACAAACACTAATAAATATAAAATGATCAAGAAATAATTATCAACACTAATTCTAAACAAATATATATACAAAACACCAATTAATATAAAAAACTAAATCACTTCACCCCTAGTCACGATACCAAAATTCTTAATGTGCATCAAACACACCAAAAAATCTAACTCTGTGAAACTAAATTTGAAGTAATGGTGAGAAACGATCATATCTACAAAGAGTGTGTGTTTAGCTTTTGTAGTGAATGAATTAGTTTTTAGGATTGTGGGGTTTGGCTGAATTCGATTAACAAAATAAAGTAACACTAAACTATGGAAGGCAAATCAAATCAAACAATACAAAATTGTTGGGATTAATCAATGGGTTTTAAATCTAGTTTATGGTTTAATCTTAATCTTCACACGAATGTGCACAATCAATCATTATATTGTTCTCGTACCTCCTTTTGAAACTATTAATCATAGATTAATAACAACTCTATTAATCCCAATTTTCCCTTATGTTGAAACTAATTAAAATAAGCTCTTTAATTAGGTCTAGCTATCGGATAAACTAGAACAAGCTCTCTAGATTTAGCGTAAAAATTGTATTATGAAATAGGAAAATAGGTTAATCTACGTGGCAACCATATAAGCTTAAGTTATTTAACTTATGTGATGTTATCCTTAATGATGCATGGCCATTAGTTTACCATAAGTGAATCAAATTTACAATAATTATGTATTGCAATCTAGATTCTAGTAACGAGTTCATACATAAATAATTTATTTGGAATATCTAAATCATTTATACATAAATCCCAAAAATTACTCATAAAATAATATAATCAATTCTAAAAAGAGAGTTAAGAACAACATCACTAGATTAATCAATTCCTAAATACGTTCATTAGCTTTAATATCCCCTTTGAACTGGAAAGATGAAGTTTAGCTCCTTATAGCTCTACAAAGGGAAAAGGACCTTTTATAATGTAAAATTAAGGTTTCGTGGTTATATACAGTCAACTACATAGGGGTATAAGTGACCATATATATTAAATTTTCAGAAATTATAAAGTTACATGGTCCTAGAGAGATACACAGCCAATTCACCTACGCTGTCATGTAAGTCTCTATATGGGCGAGTAGGTCTTAGGGTTGTTTGAAACAACATCTTCAAGATCGTACATGTTTCTAGTGAGTTACATATTCCCATACATGGCTATGTAAGTCACAGTAACTCCTATTCTTCCATTATTTGTCCCATCTGCTTCCTAATTCATCTCCTTTTTTCTCCACAAAGACAAATAAGATCAAACATCAATAAATGGCTCTAAGGATGCGAATTTAGCTCTTTAACTTGTACCTAGTAATTCCACCAGAAGATGACATGGCTTCCCAAACACTAGCCTATACGAAAACATCCTAATTGGTGTTTTGTAAGCCATCCTGTAGGCCCACAGTGCATCTTACAGTATTACACTCTAATCCTTCCTAATGGGCTACACGGTTTTTTCCAGGATTAATTTGATTTCTCGATTTGAAACTTCATCTTACCCGTTGGTTTGGGGATGGTAAGTAGTAGAAACTTTGTTCTTGATATGATATTTTCTAAACATTGCTTCCATCACCCTGTTACAGAAGTAAGTTCCTCTGTCGCTAACGATGGCTTTCAGTATCCTGAACCTAGAACGAATGTTAGCCTTAACAAATCTGCAACAACCCTTGCATCGTTAGTCCTAGTGGCTTTGGCTTCCACCCATTTAGAAACATAATCAACCGCAAATATAAGTAAATCCAAAAGACGAAGGGAAAGATACCATAAAATCAATGCCCTAAATGTCAAAATTATCATAAAAAGCAAAGGAGTTTGTGGCAATTGATCCTTACGGGACAGGTTACCTGATCGTTGGCATCTATCACAGGATTTGTAGAAGGTATATGCATCTTTGAACAATGTTGGCCAATAGAAGCCACTCTTTAGAACTTTATGAGTTATCCTTTTCAATCTAAAATGTCCTCTACAAGCATACAAATGACAGAAGACTAAAATTGATGATGATTTATTTTCTGGCACACACCTCCTAATAGCTTGATCTATGCAATGCCTCTAAAGGTACGAGTCATTTCATACGTAATACTTCACTTCTCTCTGTAGCTTATCCCTCTGAGCCTTTGAAAAACCAACAGGTAATTTATTAGTAACTAAAAAATTGACAATGTCTGCATACCATGGTGGTGTTGCATCGGCATAAAATAATTGCTCATCTAGAAAGGTTTCTAGTAGATATCATCTTCTTCCTTTATCAAACGGCTGAGTGGTCTACCACTATGTTTTCTTCCCCCATCTTATCTTTGATCTCCAAGTCAAATTCCTACAGGAGGAGAATCTATCTGATTAGCCTCGATTTTACTTTTTTCTTTGTGAGCAAGTATCGTAAAGCTGCATGGTTAAAATAAACAATCACTTTAGCACTAAGCAAATACGATCAAAATTTTTCCAAAGCAAAAAGTACAGATAACTGTTCTTTTTCAGTAGTGGAATAATTCAATTGAGATGGGTTTAGAGTTTTTGAAGAATAATAGATAGCATGCAAAGCTTTTCCCACTCTTTAACCTAGAACTGCCCCCATTACATAACCACTCGCATCACACATAATCTTAAAGGGGAGGTTCCAATCTAGAGGTTGAATCACCGATGGGCAAATCAGAAGCTCCTTAAGTTTGTTGAATGCTTCCTTGCACTTCTCGTTGAACTCAAAGGAGACATCTTGTTGAAGAAGCTTGCATAGTGGTGCGGCTATCTTTGAAAAGTCGCCTTCGATAAAAACCTGCATACCCAAGAAAAGAATGCACTTCCCTCACAGTAGAGGGGTAAGGTAAAAAAGAAATAAGATCAACTTTGGACTTGTCTACTTCAATATCCTTAGCAGATATCACAGGGCCTAAAACTATACCTTGATTCACCATAAAATGACATCTTTCCCAATTCAACACAAGGTTAGTTTCTATACATCGTTCTAAGATAATGGAAAGATTCTCAAGAAATTCATCAAAAGAAGATCCATACACACTGAAATCATCCATGAATATCTCGATAATCTTCTCAACATATTCAAAAAAATGCTTACCATACACCTTTGAAATATGGCCAGTGCGTTACATAATTTGAATGGCATCCTTTGGTAAGCAAACATACTGAGTGGGCATGTAAATGTGGTCTTCTCTTAATATTTCAGTATCATTGGGATTTGAAGATAACCTGAAAATCCATCTAAAAAGCAATAATATTCACAATCAACTAATATCTCAAACATCTGATCAATAAAAGGAAAGGAAAGTGGTCTTTACGAGTGGTAAAATTTAACTTTCTATAATCAATACATAATCGCCACCTAGTTTGCACTCGGGTGGAAACCAACTCACCTTCCTAGTTTGTCACAACGGTGATTTCAGACTTCTTTGGAACCACCTAGATAAGACTTATCCACTTACTGTCAAAAATTGGGTAGATAAACCCAACATTGAGAAGCTTAAGCAGCTCCTTCTTTACAACTTCCATCATTAGAGGATTTAGCCTTCGCTGAGCTTGCCTTGTGGATTTTGCATCCTCCTCTAACAAAATGTGGTGCATGCATATGGAAGGACTTATCCCTTGGATATCTGTAATAGTCCACCCGATGACTTTCTTATGCTCTCTCATCATTCAAACCAGCCTCTCCTCTTGATTTAAAGTCAACTATACCAAAATGATAACTGGGAGAGTCTGCTTATCTCCCAAATAGGCATACTTTATATGTGTAATATAACATCCTGTTACTTGAATGAAGGTTAAAATGGTGTTTATTAGAGATTAATGAGAAGTTAGGAGGCATAATTCATGCTTATGCATAATGTGACATATACATACACGACACTATTGATCTTGCACATTACAATTATTTATACATGCATTCATTGACATTTTTGGGTATAATTAATTGTAAAAAATATAATTAAAATGTGAATTCTGAATTATTTGAGCTAAAAATTTATTTAGAGACTATTATTATTAATTCAAAATTTTTGGTAAATTTAAGAAAATTTTCAAAATTTTGGGGTATATTTGGACTAGTAATTAATTGACAAATGGATCAAACATTGTATGACAAATAGCATAGATAAATGAGCAACATTTGGCATGAGTAATGAATTGACAATTGGCAGCAATGATTGAGTGACAAATGGACTAGTAATTAGGTGATATTTGGTAGCTTACGTAAGGGATAAGTGGCTTACATGCTTAAGGACATGTGTTGTTATGTAAGGGATAAGTGACTTACATGCTTAAGGACATGTGTTGTTACGTAAGAGATAAGTGGCTTACATGCTTAAGGACATGTGTTGAAATAATATGGTGACATCTAGCACCTTAGGTGTAATGTTTATGTAGCATTGTTTCAACCTAACTCATTCTTCTTCTCTTCTTATATCTCACCACCGAAACTTGCTTCTATCTCCCCTTCTTGTGTTTTTCTTGAAGCTATGCTAAATTACCACACTAAATACATGCTTTTACCCTTCACAAAATAGCTAAAGAGCCAGCTGATTGTTGTTGTTTCGTGATAGCTGAAAGTCATTTAATTCCATCTTGAATGTGTGATGATTCTGCATGTTTGGAGTACTGATTTAGAGTGATTTTTTAGTTGAGATTAGAACTGAACAAGTAAGTAAAAGATTAGTGTTTATGGCATGTTATAATAGAGAATGATTGATGAGTTTTAGATGAAAGTGAGGAAATGTGCTGGAATATTATGAACTGCAAAACTTTCACTGAACATGTTTCGGTATTCTGATTATAACTTGATCTGTGGATTTCTAAATGAGTTGATTCTTAATTCAGATTAAACTTGAGAGATATGTCTACAATTTTCTTGAAGAATTTGAATTTTAATTCTGTCTCTAAGATTTTCAAAATTGGCATGTAATTGAGTCTTATCTTAGGCTATAGCACTACCAAGGACAGAAATCATATCTTGTGGTTATTGAATAAACTGTATTGATGTAGGCCGAATTAGACTAAGATATCTTCACCAAAGTTGTAGCTTATTCTCTTAGCTTTAAATTGGTATAAATTTTGTAATTTTTGGATACTAGAATCGAGAGATAGGAGGTGTACAATGTGAATGCATGATCATGCATTAGCCAAAATTTCACATGTACATAGTCTGTGATATTTTGAGCATAACTC
>JANKOD010000008.1:29051465-29078943 GCA_026284645.1 Erythroxylum acuminatum | reverse complement strand
GCCTTCATTTCTTTCATTATTGCAACTTCCCATCTTGAATCTCTCAATGCCTTATATATGTTGGTAGGAATTTTCATATTATTGAATTGAGAGACAAATGCCCTGTACTTGTTAGAAAAGTGGCAATATGACAAATGGATTGAAACTAGATGTTCAGTACAAGATCTTACCCCTTTTTTGATAGCAATGGGAACGTCAAGGTCATCAATTGTAACAGTAACTTGAGGAAAAACTTTTGATATGAGATCCTCTTCTAGTTTAGATGCTTGGCTTTGCTAAGTAACTTGTGGTCTCCTTGAGTACACAAGTAGTTCACCCTGTTTTTGGGTTTGTTGAGATGGTTCTCCCCCTTGACTTGAGTCACCTGTGGATGTGTGTTGTAAAGATGGAGACAAAATTGATGGTGTTGGCAATGAATTAGGTCTAGATATAAAATGGTCCCAATGGTTTTCTTCACCTAGATTCTTCCCTGAAGAGAAGCATGTGAATAGAAAGGTTGATTTTCAATAAAGGTCACAACATATGACATATATATATATATTTTTAAGTATGGTTTATAACATTTGTAACCCTTTTGAGTAGGAAAATATCCTAAAAAAATACTATTAATAGCTTTTGGATCAAGTTTCCTCGTGTAGGAAGAGTATTATGAACAAAAATAGAACAACCGAATACTTTAGGAGTAAGAGAATTAAACAATTTGACATGAGGAAAGTATTTTCTGAGACAACTAATAGGAGTTTGAAAATTTAGAGTTTTAGAAAGAAGCCTATTAATCAGGTAGGAAGCGGTTAATACAAAATCACCTCAATAATGGTGTGGAACAAAATTTTCAAACATAATTGATCGAGCAACTTCCAACAAGTGACGGTCTCAGCTATCCCATTTTGTTGAGGTACATAGGTACACGAACTTTGATGAAAAAATTCATTATCAACAAAATAATTTCCCAAAATATGTGAGAAATACTCTCCTTCATTATCTATGTAAAAAATATGGACATTAGACTGGAAAACATTTTTTATCATCTTGTGGAATCGTTGAAAAACAAACCCAACATCAGATTTTTCTTTTAGAAGGTAGACCTAGCAAACCCTTGTGCGGTCATCTATGAAAGTAATGAACCATCTTTTTTCGGTTACAACACTAACTCGTGATGCCCCCCAAATATCACTATGAACAAGGTGAAAAGGTTTTGACATTTTGTAATCTTGTACATGATAATTTTTTCTAGGTTGTTTTGCAAGAATGCATGATTCACAAGAAAAAGAGAAAAGATCTTTATTGATGAACAACTTCGGAAACAAACGTTTCATATATGAAACACTAGGATGACCTAAACGTTTATGCGATAAAATCACATCAGAATTAGATAAACTAGGCAGAGAAAGAGATGTAGGTGTTTTTTGGTGTAGGAGAACCAGTCAGGAAATAGAGACCGTTTTGTTCTTCAGCATTGCCAATCATCTTCCCCGAAGACAGATCCTAAAAAATATAATGATCACACACAAAGGTTACTGCACAATTTTGATCTTTAGTTAACTTGCTAATAGAAACAAGATTATATCTTAAAATAGGAACATGAAGCACTTTTTAAAGACAAAACCACTGCAAACAACATCTCCAATTCTAGCCACTAAGGAAGTACTTCCATCTGCTACAAAGACTTGAAAATTTTCAATAAATTTTTTATAACTAGAAAAAAATAGTGAGTAAACTTGTCATGTGATCTTATGCACCAGTGTCAATAATCCATCCATTCAAGACATCCTTCTATGATAAAAAAAGATGACATAATACCTCGATGAATCATGGTTGCCTTGGGTGTTGTGGATGAGGGATCTAGATTTTTCCGTTGACTAAGAAGGGTCCTTAAGATCTCCATTTCACCTGGTGTAAACGTTGCAGTGCCAGTTTTCTTAGTCTTTAGCACAGATTCAGCTACATGGGCAACAAGTTTGCTTCTTGTTTTCCTCCGTGGTTTCCAATCTGGTGGTTTTCTATGGACATCCCAACAAGTCTCTTTCGTATCAAAATGCTTATTATAATATTCACACAATGATTTTCTTTCATTTGGCTTCTAATCTTGGGTATTAGAAGAGCTTTAACAATTTGTGGCAAGAGCAAAACCTTGTGCATGATCTTCAGTGGCTGGGAGAAAGTTTGTGCTCAGCATCACCTTTTTCCTACTTTCTTCCCACCTTACTTTTGAGAAGGCTTCTCGAAGTGATGGCAAGGGTTTTGTTCCCAAAATTATCCTAAGCACTTCATCTAGATCTTTGTTTAAACCTTGAAGGAAATCAAAGAATCGATCCTTTTCAAGTACTTGATTATAGAGCACTCCATCGTCTGCACACTTCCATAGAATTGTTTAAAATAAATCCATCTCTTGCCAAAGTTCAATTAATCTATTATAGTATTTTGTTACAGATTTTGTTCTTTGTTTTGTGTTTCGAAGGGTTGATCGAATTTCAAAATATTGAGAAGTGTTTCCAAAATCTGAATACATCTCCTGTGCTGCCTTCCAAATTTCGTGTGTTGTCTTGTAGTATAGGTAAGTGCGTCCTGTTTTAGGCTCTATTGAATTTATTAACCAGACCATGACAATAGACTTTTTAGCTTCCCATATCTTAAAACTAGCACCATTCTTGGCTGGAGAAGAGATTCACCGGTAAGATAACCTTCTTTTCCTTTCCCTCAAACAACTAACAACATAGATTGGAACCATTCACGAAAATTTGACCCATTCAATTTTTGTTGGGTTATTTGTAGTGAGTGATTTACATCTGATGAAGAAGGAAAGGTTACACTACTGGTATTCCTTGAAATAACACTGGAATATTCTTTAGTTGATGGTGGTAGGCTACCTTCAGACATAGCTGTGACAGCAGAGGAAGAAAAAATTTCAGGTGGCTAGGAAAATTTTAGTGGCTGACAGATTTTAGGTGGCTGGACACCTAGATCTCTGTTACCATGAAACAAAGGATTATGTGAATAATCTTTTTCCCCTCCTTTTCATTAATCATTCTCTACAAATATATACAATCAGAGTAGGAAATAATTAAGGGATTACATTAAAAATATCTAGAAAAATCAGCCTAAAAATTTGGAAGTAAATAAATTTAAATATGGAAATCACAAAAAATCTGGAAATTGATTTTGGATCTCACTAATTTAGGCAATCCTAGTTAACTTTCCAACATTATTAACCTAATATTTTCTTGGAATAAGAGAGAGCTACATCTTTCAACTGTTCTTGAGATGATATATGGTTACACCTTGGTCTAATATACTGTTACTTTTGTTATAATTTCTTTTTGTCATTTCTCTTCGTCATAACTGAGCTCACCTTGTTTAAACTAAAAGACACTCTCTCTTAGTCTTAGGAGTGAGCAGTGATCATCCATAGTCTTAGGAGTGAGCAGTGATCATCCAGGGCCTTTGTGAAGTTTTCCAGTGCCACCATTCATCACCTGTATAGGCATTGATAGAGTTCGAACTTTTTTCTAAAATGTCTTTTGTTCTGTAAAACTTAGATCTTTGTATTTGAATTAATGGTCTTCTTTTCTTCCTAAACAAACTTCAACTTTTTAGCTTCGGCATTGAAACCCATTGCCTCCCTCTCCTTACCTCTTCTTATAGCCTCAAGGAAACCCTTGTGATTGGCAAAGTAATCATTGAACCTAAAAGGGAACTTTCTTATTACCTTTTAAATATTCTTTGGATTATTATTGGCACATGATCTGATACATCAGGATTTAGGAGGACTGCTTTGGTTTGTGGGCATAGTTTCATCCACTTTTCATCTGCTAATACCTTTTGTCCAACTTCTTCCTAATATTCCTTCTGTTTGATTGTTCTCTACGATGTATAAATATTTCCCTCCAAGCTGAGGTCCCTAACCCCTAGTTTCTCAACACATTCATAGAAATCTCTAGAGAAATTCCTAATGTTTATGTTTCCTTCTGCTTCAGACCAATATAGCATGATATCTAAAAGCATTCAAAGGGTCTTGTACATTATGTTTAATCCGGAACAAGTGACTCCATTGTTCCTCCCTCTGAAATTTGAAATTGGATCCATACATAATATAGCCTCCAAAGATCTATCCTGAGCAATGAAAGAAATTCTAACGTGGATATGTTGGTAGCTAGAATGCAAGACCTTAAGATAACCCTTTTGGAATCAAATATGATAATCACCCTTCTATGATGATGATGTGAGTGGTTCACCAATGACCATTTAGTTTGAGTTTCACAAAATTCTCATGGGAAAGCTTAGCTTCAAGCACTGCCATTGCAACATTATCATTTTCTGACAAGAACTCTACTAATGCTTATTTTTTATAGGGACTATTCAGTCCCCTAATGTTCGAGGCAACTATGTTCATTAAGAGGAGGATTTTTTTTTAAGAGCTCCCTTTCTTCTTACTCCTACTAGATTTTCTCTTGGATACTACCTAGAATCTGCCTTCCTCCTCTTCAGCTTCAGTCGGGATATTATTGTTCCCTATCCCATTATTCATATCCTCTATCATCTAACCAGAAGTTATCATATCCTCCTATTCATATTGTTCATTTTGTAACTCCTTGGATCTATATAGGAGTTGTTATGGTACTAGAGGTGTTCTCCTGAGCTATCAAAGTGGGAGCTTGATGTTGACTTTCTCTAGATTCCTCCTGAGCGGTAACTTCATGTCTATCTGGAGCTTTACCAACTGACCAGTTCTTCTCCTCACCCAATTCTTCGTAATCTCCCCTCACAAATCTTCTACCTGATTTCTTCCATATCTTATAATTTTATCCAATATTGGATCTCCATTGATACGAGACTCGGATTCTGTCATCTACTAATTTTTCTTCCTCACTTAGTCTTAAAATTGGGATTGTATGCGGAAGCTCTTTACCATTTTCAATCTTCACGCATAACCTGGCATAACATATCCTTCTTCTATGGGCCGCCATCTCGTCCATGCACACTGGAACATCCACTTAGCTTGCTAACGCACTAAGCCCTCTCATCAACCAATACTCAAGTGGTAGCCCATACAAGTCGATCCACAAAGGAATCTGGTCGTATGTGATATTCTCCATCTTCAGTACAGGTTTTCATGGTTGCAAAAATAGAGTTTGACTCCCAATGTGCCAAGGGCCAGCCTCCATAATCCCATTCGCATTCACTCGGCCAGCAAATTTAAATAGCATTAAGTTATCCTCTAAAGCAAGACTTCAACCAGGCCTTTATTCCTCTAATATTTCATAGCCCAATCTTTTACCTGCAAAAATGCCAGTCCCCTCTCATAGAAGAAGTATACTAGAGTCGAATTCCATACCTTACCACCCTCCTTTAGAATCTGGATGTCAGGCGTCACCAAGCTCCTTCCTTCTTCCAAGACAGGAGGAGTGTAAAATAGAGCTTCATTACTTTTCTTCTCCCACCACTTGCTTTCAGTTGAGAGAAGTGATGATAAAAAAGGCGGCTTCTTTTCAAAGGAGGCGAGGGGCTCAGGAATGGGAGCTGATCTAAGCATGCAAGGGCGAAAAGGATAAAGAATCCTTGACATTTACGAAGTTTGTCTACATTACCAGGAAATAGTCTGAGAAAAGCCAGAAGAGTAAAGACGGTAACTTTTGCTTAAAAGTTGTTACTAAGACAGTAAAACAAGTGTGGGGAAAAAAACACAGGGGGAGGTGGTGGGGAAAAGACTGAAAAGCCTTCCACAACACCACAGGAGAAGGATGAAATAGTGTGGAAACCAGGAATAGAAAAGCATCAAATGAGAAAAAGACAATAAGTGGAGGGCACAAAAAGTCTGAGGAAAGAGGAAGAAACAAGTAAAGGCAAGATTTACTCGTTTAGAAGCATTTCTCTTGGTCTTGGTCTTAAAGCAATCAAGATAATTCCTTTTCTTTTCCCCTGTTAAAACTTTTTTGGGTTTTTTTTATGAAAAGACAAAGTTACAATGGAAGGAAATTGTCTTATGATTTTGTTAATATATTATTTGAATAAATGAAAAGTAAACGCCTTTCATATTTCAAACTGCTTTGAAGTTTGATTTCATTCCTAATTGGTGCAGAAAGGAACTAAGGTAAGGTAATAAAAGTTGAAGAAAGGAAAAAGAGAGGCGGAAAAGGGTCTTTTGCAGTTTGACACATGTTTTAATTTTGGGTTTGTCTTTGTTCCTTTACCTTTTCTTTCTTTTCTTTTTGTTCCCGTTTGTTATTTCTGAGAGTTAAAGATAGAAGCGAGGCAAGTTGCTTTACAAGAGGCTGAGATGAGTTGCCTCACATCCTGGGAATTTAAGTAATTATGTGGTAATGGTCATCCTTGGGGGGATTTTCCTGTGATTCTTAGGACTTTGGCTTTCTGGGTCCTTTCTCATGATCCCTTTTTTCGCTTTCGCTTTCTCTTTCTTTTCTTGTGTTTAAAGATAAAAGTTTGCATTTGTGACCATTCATTTTCTCTCTTTCTCGGTAACTTTTGTGAATTAAAGGCTCTTTCCAGCTTTTTGATCTTTTTGTATGTCTGTGTAGTTGTTGGAGGTGGATGGTGAAGATTCCATTGGAGGAGTTGATAAGGGCTAAACAGGTTTTAAGACAATCAGTAAAGGGTTTAACTTTTCTTCAAATGGAAGTTCGGTGTTCATTATTGTTTAACAGATCTTAATTCACATTTCATTTTCACCTCCTTTTTAGCTCACCCTCATCCTAGATTCGCTTCCTGATTTAGTTATATCGAGATCTCTGCTCGCTTTTAAGGCATGGAAAATGGGCTTCTGCTAGAACTTGACCTGCACAGTCCAAAAAGATTGGTGACGAGAGGAGTTGATTATTTTAGTTGAATAATGACAGGCTGGCTGATTTTGAAGTCGTGGAAAGGTAACTTTTTGCACTGCCCAAATAAGGATTCTGATGGAGGAGATGTGTCCCTCGGTTGCAGTGCCATTTAGAGTCGGTAATACACTCTGCGAAAGCTTAACCATAGATTCTCGTTATAATTTCAAAAGACCTAGGTTAATGTCAGAAATGGCTGGCGCATTATCCAGTTCTGTAACTAACATTTCTAGTTCAGGGGATGAGAATAATTTTCCTGGTGCTTTGGATAACCAAGTTAATGATATAACATTGTCAGCTGTCAGAGAGGACCAAGAAGCGGAAGCCCCTTATTTGGACATGATATCTGAAAGTAAAAGCAATTGGGTTGTTAAGGATGAAGCTTTAGCCCGGGAAAGCGAGGAAGATGATTCCCTGTCCATGCAGGGTGATCTGGTTCTTGACAGATCTTGTTCTCTGTCAATAGCTAGTGAGACCAGTAGCTTATGTGGAGAGGATTTCTTGGGTTTTGAGTCAGCTTCTGAGGTAGGGACACCGAGTTCATTGGACACTGATAGAAACATATGTGGTCTTGATATAATTGCTAAGGCTGCACATTTGGGGGCGTCAATTGTTAAGGCAGAAGTTGTAGGAAATCCTCTTTCTTTGGAAGTGAGCCTGAAGGAAGATAGTGGAGATGGCTCTGACTCTAAGCCACCTGCAGTGGTTTTTGAATTGTCTGTGGATAAAAAGGTTGGTGGAAATGTTGCACGCAGCGTTTTTGAGGTGGAATATGTGCCCCTTTGGGGATTTACTTCTTTACGTGGCAGAAGGCCTGAGATGGAAGATGCGGTTGCAACTATACCTCGGTTATTGAAAATTCCAATCAAATTGCTAATTGGTGATCGGGTTCAAGACGGTATGAATAAGTGCTTAACGCACCAGACAGCGCATTTCTTTGGTGTGTATGATGGTCATGGAGGATCACAGGTGTCTTTCCTTTTAAACCCATTTATACTGCTAATGTTTCAATCATTTCCAGAATTGTGCAGTTGGTCTATCCACAAGTTTAACATATTGCTTGGTGGTTCGTTTTCTTTGTCCAGGTGGCAAATTACTGCAGTGAGCGTATCCATTCTGTTTTGGCAGAGGAGATAGAATGTCTTAGTAATGGCATAATTGATGGAAAGGATGGTTGCCAAGAGCTTTGGAAAAAGGCATTCACCAATTGTTTTCTGAAGGTGGATGCTGAAGTTGGAGGAAAACCCAACACTGAACCACTTGCACCAGAAACTGTTGGTTCCACTGCTGTTGTTGCCATTATTTGTTCGTCGCACATTATAGTAGCAAACTGTGGAGACTCGAGGGCAGTTCTATGTCGTGGAAAAGATCCTGTGGCCTTGTCTGTGGATCATAAGGTAAGAAACTCTTGAGCAACACCTATATGCTTTCTAGTTTCTTAATTATTTACTCACAAAGGCTTGATTGTATTACTCTCATTCCATTGTCTCAGCCAAACAGAGAAGATGAATATGCAAGAATAGAAGCTGCTGGAGGAAAAGTTATACAGTGGAATGGACATCGTGTATTTGGTGTTCTTGCCATGTCAAGGTCAATTGGTGTGTACTTTCCTAATTTCTGGTTATCATATTACAGTTAATCATAGTGATCCGGTTCAGCAATGTCACTAACCAGGCTCATTTTTCTAATAAGAACATGTTCTTATTTGCTTTTCTCATACCAAAACTCCAATGAGCGAAAGATAATTGTCATTTGCACATCAGGTTAGGACAGGTTGCAGACTGGATCCAACTTGAAACTTTGAGAGGCAAAGTGGGTAATCTTTGTCGAGTGACCATTTCATCATAGGTCTCTTTCCCTATTTAAGTCTTGCCTAGGAACTTGTGCAGTACATCAGGAAGAAAATTATTCTGTTATCCATTTGATGTCCATAAGTGAATGGATGCTTCTTGTTGGAAGAAATTTTAGAGTACTGTTGGGAAGCACCTTTGTACTTCGATAATCAATACCTTTTCCAGTCAATACTTCTACTCTACCAAAGGGCATAAAATTTCTTTTACTGTCGGATCTATTTTCAGGTGGTGTTTGATGCCTTTAGATATTTTTCATACAATTTGGATAGACTCTAATTAGGTTCTTTTTACCTTCTTCAGCCACTTAGTGCTTGGATAATGGGGAAATAAAAGCAAATTCAAGTTAAGTAAATGTTAACTGGAGCATATAATATTGTATTGTGATGTCAGACCACCTTTTGAGGTTTCAAGAAGATTTCCCTAATCTTGTCCAGCTAAATCATTGCCTCTTGCATAAAGGTTCTATTTGCATGCATGGTGTAGGAGATGATATTTTTAGGGATTAATATGTGATAATTGACGTAAGTCCTAAAGCTTAGTGTTATAATTCATGCATGTATGTGCACACAATTTTGGTTCATTAGGAAACAAAGGGCTGTATTTGGATTTGAATCCAGGTGTAGGAAGATGGTTTCAACCCTGTCGTCACTTGAACCACATGTTCCAATGCTAAAACTATAGATTAACCATCAAGTACTAAAACTTTTACAGTTCAAAGAATGAGCATAGAACACATAAATCTTAGATTGACTGCCTTGTGTACGCTTGCCACATCAGACCAATGGTATTGCATAACTTAGATTCTTTTGTGAACTTTTACTTGCTTTTTTTATATAGAAGTTTGTTAACATAATATTAAATCCCAAATATAGAGTTTCTTGGAAAGCAAAACTCGTCAATGACAAGGTGGTACGTCAAACCTGCTCTTGTTTTCATCATGGTTGCAATTTAAAGGACCTCTGAATATATGGCACTATGGTAACGTTCTTTCTATAAACATTATGCACATGGTTACTATGGTAGCATTTTCAGCTATTGCAAATACTTGCATACATAACGCCTCTTCTGGGTTGTGGGAAATATGTGCTTACACTTGCAAAACCGGTTTCGTTTGTGAGATAATATCTATGTCCTTTCAGAATTTTACTCCATGTATCCAATCAGTTGTACTAGTCTGGTCTTGGACGTAAAATATTTGTGAGTTCTCATGTGGTTGAAGAGTTAAACATCAAACAATTTGCATTGCAGGAGATAGATACTTGAAACCGTGGATTATTCCTGATCCTGAAGTGATGTTCATTCCTCGGGAGAAAGAAGATGAATGCCTTATTCTGGCTAGTGATGGCTTATGGGATGTCATGCCAAATGAGGAGGCATGTGAACTGGCTCGGAAACGCATACTTGTTTGGCACAAAAAGAATGGTGTCACTCTTCCCTCATCAAGAGGTGAGGGAATTGATCCTGCAGCTCAAGCAGCGGCTGAATTCCTATTGAACCGTGCTCTGCAGAAAGGAAGCAAGGACAACATCACTGTAATTGTGGTGGATCTAAAATCTCAGAGGAAGTTCAAGAGCAAAACATGACAGTTCCCTTCTGTTTTTTTCACCAGGACCAGTAGTATAGAACATATATTGGTTAAGGAATCTTGGTGGCCTTGAATAGTGTCATTTATAGTTGTGGCATGTGTAATTTTAGTTGTAGGGAGTAGGAAAACATGGGAATCCAATCCCATGCTTATTGACTTATTGTATTCTATATGCCTCCGAGTTCAAAGGCCCAGTGAGGTACTTACAAGGATAAACTAGTTCTTATCAAGGACTACAGTGCAGGACTGTTCTTACTCCAACATCCACCTATTCTTCATTCCTTCTTAAAGTTGATCAAGTAATAGTGTGCCTATACAACTGAATGCTTTGTGGTGATGCATCTTCACCTAGAATTGCACTTGGAAAAATAAGCATGTTTCTTGATTTTACCTCAAAACATGCTATACTTTAAAAGGTTAAGTTGCATTGAGGTACAAATTGACACAGCTTATGGGGCCAATGAATTAAGGCCAAGACTTCAAAACAACTTGAATTTTAAGAATCAATTCATGGATTGGATTTAATTTTAAAAATTAAGTCAAAAAATGTTATGGGTTTGGTTTAGGTTTAAAAGAAAATTCTGTCTAAATTTATATTTATAAATATTCTTAAGTCAACTCACAATTATCATATAATAATTTTTCATTAATATGATTATCGAAAAAGAGAATGGAATATACAACATTATTTAAGTATTTGTATATTTAATTGTTTGTTTTAATAGAAGATGAAATTATGATATTAAAGAACTCTAACTTAATTAATACTTAAATAAATATTTTATTATTTAAATCTTATTTTTTATATTTATTTACTTGATTTAATTTTTTAACATGAATTTTTAAGAAATTATATTTTTACATCAAATTTATGATTCTATCATAATTATACATTTAAATAATAATTATTTTTAAATATAGATTTATAAATTGAGTTCAAATTTTTTAAAAAAATCATAATGGATTAGACTTGGGTTTGAAAATTAGGTTTATTTTATGAATTGGGTTGGTTTTGGACTTAAGAATTATAATATCTTTGTGAGTAAAACTTTAATTAAATTTGATTCACTTCAACACACTTATAGGTTTAATCATGCTTAAAGAATATTATTGTTTAATCATGCTTAAAGAATATTATTATTTTTTAATATGGGCATCTCAATCTCCACAAGAAACATTACAATGCACCAATAGAAATCAAAAGAATGAGCATTGCCATTCTACCATAAGATTGTTAATGTCCTTTTAGAAAGTCAAATAATATATAAATGAAAAAAATCAAGAATGTTAAATCAGACCAACAAAAAAGGCTTTGTTTGTTATTGAGACCTCGCTTCTCTTTTAAGATAAGTGTATGCTACAGGTTAAGGTTAAGTATTTAGGGGTTCAACCCTTTAATTTAAACATATTAGTTATATTTTATTAGAAAGTAAATAAATAAATTAGAAATCCCCAATATAAGTAAGATACATAGTTTATAAACCTTCAAAATCTTTAACCAATAACTAGTATAACCTACAAATACAATCTAGGCCAATTCATTAACACTATAAACTAACTAATTTTTGTTGTTGTTGTCTTTGATATTGAGCTTTTCCTGTTCCCCACTCCATTAACTAACTCTCTAGGATGTTATCAGCATCGTGTTGCAGTTCCTAGCCATTAGACTCATCATTATCAACTCCGTTATCCAGTGTACTATCTCAGTTTTAACATATTCCATTGTCTTTGAAGTGTGATTGCTTTTAGTTGCTCCCTCGATGTTATGGCGAAACTACTAGGGAAACTTCCTCCTCTTTGTGCAGAATACGCTTTTGACAATTGGCTCACTTATATCTCTAGATTGTGGATGGAAGAGGCATGATTCTTTGTTACTTGTTCGAATTTGCCTTCCAAACTCTTTTGTGCATCATTTAGGCTTCCAAGCTTGTCTAAGATCTTATCTAATATGGAGTCCATCATGTTCGGCTCATCTTATTGAAAAACAGGTGGTCCTTGAGGTCTAAATTGGCCTCCTACATTATTAGACCATGAAAAGTTAGGGTGATTTTTTCACCCAAGGTTGTACGTGTTAGAGTAGGGGTTGATTCCCCCTCCTCAACCATATTGTGCTCCCATGTAGTTTATTTGTTCTGCTCCATCACACTTCATTAGGAAACAATCAATGGTGTCATGGTCGATTTGTCCATATAGCTCACATTTTTGTTGATTGGCCTTAACAGAAGTGAAAGATGATGCTTTCATGTTGTTAAGTTGTTGAGTCAAGCTGTCAATTTTGGCTTGCATTTCTGTCATTTGATCGATAGTTATAGCTCCCTTTTGTTCACGAACGGTTATAGGTTGTCTACTTCTTTCATTTGTCCATAAACAACTGTTATTGGCCATTTCTTCTAGAAGCTCTTCTGCTTCATCCACAGTCTTTCTCATTAGCGATCCTCCTGAGGTTGTATTAATTGTGCCTCTCGTGGGTGGGGTTACTCCATTATTAAACATTTGCAAAAGGATTTCCTTGGGTAGGTTATGATGAGTGCATTTCCTTTGCAAGTCTTTATATTTTTCCCACGCTTCGTTATTCGACTCCCCATCACTTTGCTGAAAGTTAGTGATCTCCTTAATGATCTTTGTAGTCTTGATGAGGGGGGAGTATTTATCCAGTGATCTCCTTAATGATCTTTGTAGTCTTTATGAGGGGGGAGTATTTATCCAAAAAGGAACGTACTAATTTGTCCTATGTGGTGACGTTGGATCGGTTGAGGGAGTGGTACTAAGCCTTCACTCTATCCTTTAAAGTAAAAGGGAAGAGTCTCATTCTCACTGAATCTTCCGACATCTGATGAAATCGAAAGGTATCTCATATTTCGAGGAATTTCACGATATGTGCATTGAGGTCTTCATTTGTCAATCCATGAAATTGCACATTCGTCTGTAGCATGTTCAGAAGGGCTGGTTTAATTTCAAATGAGATAGCTTGAACTAGTGGCCTAGCCACACCTTGACTTGCTGCATTGAAAACTGCCCTCATAATATCCATGTGAGAGTTCTCGGCTGATACCCTTGGTTCGCTCCTTGATCGAACTCTTGGTTATATTCATCCACCATTGGTTCCTCAACTGCTTCTTCTTGGTGTTTAACTCTTCGGATAGCTCGTTCCAACCGAGTGATGTCAAGTGTCAAATCTTCAATTATCTGACTTGTACTTCTTGTGGCTCTTATGTTCATGCAGGTGCACGGACATAAGAGCGGTAAAAGCCTTAAACTAAAATAACTAATATTTTTTCTAGTTTCTTTCCACTTCTTGCCTTGGATCTTTAAAGAGGGCTTCACTAATATAATATCCTAATCGAATCCTCTATAAGGGAGTCCCCTTCTCTGAGTCTTATTATAGGTATGGAATCAGGTAGATCCCTTTTAAGTTAAACATTGACACATAACCTTGGAAATTCGATTCTTTTCCTTATATTTGTTATTTAATCCATACAGACTAATTTTTCCACAAAGTTAGCAATCATACTTAACCTCTTTGTAGACTAGTATTTCAATGGCACTCCATAAAGATTGATCTATAAGGACATATTCTCTTGCCTGATGTATTCAAGGATTACTTCAGGTTTCTATGGTTGAAGTAATAAGAAATTGATTTGGATGTACCGTGGACCTTTTTTAAGAATCTTTTTTTTTTTTTGCCTCAATCGTAAACTTTAAAAGCACCATATTATCTTCTGATAAAAGCATCTTTGCAAGGCCTCTCCCTTTCCATAATATATTGACCTAGTTTCTCATCATAGGGAATGTTAGACGCTTGATTAAGAAAAACCATACTAAGTTAGAATTCCAAGTTCTTACTCCTTCTTTCAATATCTCAATATCTGAAGCTACAATGGCTCTATCGTTCGATCTGGAAAGAGGAAAATATTGAAGAGAGTAATCTATGCTTTCTCCCACCACCCTTCTCCATTTGAGTTGAGGTTTAATATAAAGGGAGTTATTCCCAAAATGGACATCTTGGGGATCACCCAAAATGGACATCTTAGGGATCACTCGTCTAAGTAATTGGTGGTGGTGGTGGTGTTTCACTAAATTGGGGTTTAGTAGTTGGCTTCCTTGATAGGAGGAAAAAAGTAATAAGATTTTAGAGAGGAGACTCCTCGATTACAAACACAGCGAAAAGTGGGAATATTGTAAAGATGACATAAGAAAGGTTGAATACTTGTTATTATAAAAATACTTGAGTGTGAGAAAACAAAAAAAGAGGAAAGGACAAGAAAAGCTTATATTGCAACAACTAAAAATCACAATTCACTTGCTCACCTAACACTTGAAGCCTTTAATTATATTATTAATTACTATATAAGTTATTTTTTTATTAATTAGAATGAATTAAGAAAGTTAGCAAGAATTCGATTTATACGTGTAATATAAGCTTATACTTACGGATGAAATAAGAGAAATTTTAAAACAAGAGTAGAACCCAATTTTATTTTTAAGTAAGTTATTGGCAATAAATATTATGAAATTTCTATTTATTGGAAATAATTCTTGATATTTATATAAGCAACTTATTGGCACTAAATAAACAAGGATTTATCAGTGTCCTTAGCATGGAAACCTTAAGAATTCCTAATAGTCAAGTCTTTCAAATTGCCAAATTACATAAGCATGCACTTGGTGGCTTCATACTATAACACAACTTGGATTTTTATTAAATGGTAAATAACTTAAGTCAAACTGTTTTTTACAAAATAAGAGTTAAAGCTGCAATCTTCTAAATAAAATTTCAACATCTCAGAAATTTTTATATCGAATTTGAACTAAATAATTCAAGATTATACACAAAAAAATTAAACTGATTTTAAAAAAATTCTATTGCTCTCTTTCTTTTTTTCCCTCTTATTTTTTTTGTCAACTTACTCCTTCTCACCACTAATCCAAATCTTAGACAACAAAAAGATTAGTCAAAAGAATAAAATGGGTTTTAAAAATAGTAATTTAAATCCAATAAATTTGAACTTTCTTAGCCATATGCCTTTCATAGCCAAATCCTTACTCAAATAGTAATATGACTTTACAATCTTAAAAGCATTTTGACCAATAATAAGTATGTTCTCAACATAAAAGAAAAAAGGAAACAAAACAAAGTTATCATTACATAATCTCAACATAAGAACATAATGGTTAGAGTAAGTCTTCTTGAATCCTCGCTTTCATATAATAAAATCAAACTTCCTGTACTATTTTCTTGGTGCTTATTTCAAGCCATACAAGCCTTCCTTAATTTATAGAACTAATCTTATTTTCCTTTTTCTTTGAAACCTTTTAGCTGCGCCATATAAATCTCCTCATTTAAATTACCATATACAAAATCAATTTTCATTTCCACCTACTCAATTTCTAAGTCAAGTCATACTGCTAATCCCTAACACAACTCAAGTGAATGAAATCTTCATAATTGAACAAAAGATTTCATTAAAATAAATTACCTTCTTCAAGATAAATCCCTTAATAATCAATCTATCTTTGTACCATAAAATTAAAGTGTCATCAACACACTTCACTATGGAAACTCGTCAATTCTTCAAAACTTTTTAGTCATTAGGTAGTTTAACTAAATTATAAGTGTTATCATCATGTAAGGATTTCATATCATCCATCATAACTTCAAATCATTTCTCCTTCTACTTACTATTTATAGCTTCTTTAAAGCTTTTAGGTTCTCCATCAATCTAGAAAATATCTTGAGAGAAGTTTTTAGAGCCTTTATAGTTATTACTAATCATTTTGCACTTTATCTCCATTTTTATCTTCGTTTTGGATCTTAACATCTTAATGACCATCTTTAGCTATATTTTATGCATCATTAAAAGAAACTAAATCAATATCAACCAAGATCTTTCCTTTAAGAATCATTCCTCTAAGCCTTATTAATTTCCTTGATAGTATTTTCCCAAGGAAAACTACATTATAACTTTGAACAAGTTTCTTCTTTAGTAGATCATAAAATTGGCAATTGAAGTCATTTAAATATAACCAATGAAGACAAATTGCTTGGTTATAACATTTAGCTTCGACCTATCATTTTTAGGAATATGCCCAAGTGCTTTACATCTAAATATTATCAAATGATCTAAGAAAGCATCCTTTCTAAACCAAACTACATCAGGAACATTACCACCAAAACAGTAGTGGGATACGAATTGATAACATGAGAAATTATGGAAAGTTCTTCTACCCAAAAGCAATTTGACAACTTTTCTTCCATAAGTAAGTTTCTAACTTTTAACTTTCTCCATTAAAGTTTTACTCATCCTCTCTACCAAACCATTCAATTAAGGAGTCTTAGGAGGAGTTTTTTTAATGTGTGAAAATGTGTTGTTTGAGATAGTTATCAAAAGATCAACAATATTTAGCACCATTATCATTATGAATGCATTTCAATTTATTGTCTATTTTTCTTTCAAAAAGGTTTGAAGTTCTTTAAACTTCTTAAGAACCTAATATTTGGTCTTCAAAGCATAAACCCAAAATTTCCTAGAATAATCTTCCATAAAGGTGTTAGAATAAATTATACAACCATGTGATCTCATCTTAAAATGATCACAAACATCAGAGTGTACAAACTTTAGTAAATCCAACTTTGCAAAAGGGGGATGACTTTAAAAAGAAACTTTTAGTTTCTTAATCAAGAAATGAACATACTTACCAAATAATCATTCCCCTTCACACTCATATGATTCAATCTTTCATGCCTAATTTTGATGGTTAGTCTCCACTACAGTAATCAAGATGTAAGAAATAAAACCTTGTATCATGTATAAATTAGAGGACTTATTACCTCAAGCAACAACTAACTAACCTTAAAGTTTTCATTATTCACTATTAAAGACTATTGGTCTTTCATGGAACCTAAAAGTGGGATGGATAAATTAGGTATTGGTAAATTTAAAGTATTTTTTTAATCAATGAACTCAATTTAACTTCAATCAATATATAATAATAAAGGAATTACTTAAAGTAAATCAATCGAACAATTGAAAAATAATTTAAAGTGGATAGAGAAGAGAAAGGCAAATTAATTTATAATGATTTAACAAAAAACAATTGCATATGTCAACTCTTCAAGACACTTCTTGTAATTTCTATTAGTTCTCTTTTTTAACAAGGCAAAAAAGGAACCTCTTACAATAATTTTGTATTTTCGCAAGTAAAGAGCAACTCTTTTCTTTTCATACAAATCCCACTTTTTTTTTTTTTTGGAGGAACTTTGAGCCATAGGGCTTTTAGGGTTAGCCCCAAAGCTAAATTTGGCCTATTGACTTTAGGTCAACTAAGATTTTTTTAATAGCACTCATTTATATACATCTCTCAAAACTTTATTAGACCAAAATTATTAAAAATAATGCAAATATAAATATTGGACTTACAATTTTAAAACTCATTTGTGATTAAGAAAAAGTTCACAATGTCTCGTACTTGAATCACAAATAAACAATTATACAAATAAAGTAGAAATAGTTGCTTGATAAGTAATACAAAATAATAATTGATAACTTATGATAATACAAAATAATAATTGATAACTTATGACTCGATCTTATTTCTTAAGCAGATAGCCCATACGTTTCATAGTAACATATAATACCCTCCGATATACTTCTGAGATCAAATTTCGAAACAATAACAAGATAATAAATTGTCAACGGAATACTCGGCTTGACCGGATTTTTCCAACTCTCCCAATTTCTTTGCTTTCACAAATTAGTCTCACATTTTACCTTCGTCTTTCAACTTTGTTCCGAAGTTCAGAATCTGTCACTTAGTCATGCCCTCATATGGAAGAACTACATGATCTATTAATCCTATGATCCGTAGATGGTTCTAAAAATATCATGCTCTAAAACATGCATAGAAGCTACATAAGATGAATTTGACTAGTTCCAAGTAATCTAATTTTACAAAGCATTGGATGGATCTTTTGGTTGGCTCTGAAAAGGCTAAACAAGTATGCATGTTCAGTTTATGGATCAGAATGGATACATAGGAATTTATGTCCTGCACCTAGCAAACAAGATTCCATACAACTCATACATTTCAAAATTAGCAGAAGTACCTTAACTAGAGGCAATACTAACATTACATACTTTCAGATAAAGAATCGGGTACTTGATGCAAAATCAGCAAGCGTAAAATCAATTCCTGAGCAATCTTGAAATGTAAATTGATTAACTTCTTAAGGTTTAGAATAGCCACAAACCTATGAAACTTTTTACTAACGCATATGCACTATAGAACTTGCACTGTTACATCAAAACATAATAGGGCATGACGCTGGAAGCAAGATTGCTCGACAATAACAGAATCTGCAAATAAACTATTGAATCTTAGGAATTGCAGCATCACTCATACACTAGAGAACCTAAACTGAAACAAGGCTAGTAATTGTCATCCTGGAATTAGATACAAACTTGGATTATGTAATCAACCAGAGATATTCGAAAACTACAGTCAAATATGTAGTCTATTTTCGCCACATAAGAACCTCATTTCTACGTGAATGGCACAAATGGACCTTCATGGGGCTAACAGATGTAAACTACATGCATTCATGATGTATTAGGATAACTCAGGTCAAAATAAATTATGCATTTGGTCATATCTCCAATAAAAATCAATTATGCATTTGCTCAAGAAACCAAACAAAAATATTATAGAAAATTCAAATTTGTAATCATACAATGAACTGGCAAACTATTGTTTAAATATCTAGTCATATGTATAAAGTGCCAAATTGTACCACCATACAGTTGTTATCTTCTAATAATCCACTGCTAATTCTTAGATATTTCCTTCATAGTTTGTAACTTCAATTTATGAATAGAAGCAAACACACAGTCCCTACAATACAGGGGTAATCAATACATCAACTTTTTAGTTTTTTGGTGGTTTTAAACATTAAGCTTTGACGAGCAACAGCCACTAGAGAAGGCAAATTTCACCTCGCCAACCTGGGCAAGTAGTGCATAATTCTCTGCTCTAAATCTAATATGAAAGGGCCTTTGCAGCACTAAAATTCACTTGTCTTGCCGTTAACCCACCAGTAGGTGTTGAAGACATTTCTCAACTATTGCTGTACACTTAAAGCAGAGGTTCTGCAATAGCAGCCAACACATCATACACGGATTTTGGATAACCAGCCGACTAAATTGGGCATATGCAACCATACACAACAAGCAGTCATTGTGTAAGCATTAAGGCAACATTGGATCACCTGATGATGGAAGCAATTGCAACTCTGATTCATCAGCTTGTGGATTGGTAGTATAATCTGTCCCAGAATTACCTAAAGAATTAGAATAAATTAAGTTATGCACATTTTTCATCAAGAAAAGTGTTGCTGGAAATGTGAGCATGTAAAATACAATACTTAATAGTGGAAATTCAGTCCTTTCAACGGCGTACTCTATTTGGAAGTGATTTCATTCCAATTCATTGCAAGAAAATGACCAGGTCTAGGTAGACTAGTTATAAAATGAATAAATGGATACAGTTGACACCAAAAGTATGAAAACCTAATTAAGTGTCAGATGTTTCTCCATCGAGGAAAGAATACATGACCACACAAATTAGCTGGAACAATGGAGAGAAAATATCAGCTTAAATAAATTGCATACCAAAAGAATGATGTAGCCTACCAAAAGAATGATGTAGCCCTTTAACAGCTTCAAAGTTCTTGTAAGTGTACCCAACAAAACTTAAATCTTTAGGAGTTAATAGCATCTGCATCAGTAGAAGACCCCAAGTTCAATAGTAACTTTATGACAAACAGCAGTTACACAGTAGTAGGTGCTCATTCATGATAGTCTCAGAAAATCAGCAATTTTCACCCAAACATAGGTATTGGTGTGATAAGAGATAGGTACAGAAAAGCGTCAAAAGGAGAACTATCTTCTACTCCCAACAAATTCATTAATTCACCACACAATATTGTGCTAGAACCAAGCGAATCAGAAAACAAGGACACTAAATGACCTCCTATTTCTTTTCCATTTCTTCCTCTGTTGTTCAGAGTAGAGTGAAATGGAGGTTACTGACATTAAAAAGTGGACATGGTGAGGGGGGCACATGAATAAGTAATTAAGTCAGTAATGTCCCAATAGCCTGCATACTTTTGACATTTTAAGCTCAAAAGCATAGTAAATCAGACAAACTGTCCCAACCTGTCATCTTTTATTCTACCAAGTCAGGTAGATACTAGTTTGCTCAAACATTATACAAAAACTGAGCTGTTCCAGTCCAGATCCAACAGCAACAATTGTTTTTTTTTCTTTCTTTTTTTCCCTTTTCAGCTACATGTGGTAATAAAACCAGGGAAATATGGAATGTACAACAGAGGAACACAGTAATAATGGTTATTGAACATTGTGATAGATTATGAAAGTTGAAAGAGAGCCAGTACAACAGCACAACAGACCTTTCGTGAGGGTCCTGACCCAGATCTTGCTGGTGCTGGATGATCCAACTGATAAAAGTAGAAACATTTAATGCATGAATATAAACAAACGAAAGGAAACTATTTACAATTAAATATCTGAGGAACTCATTAAAAGATAAGTATTACCAGATTAATCACTAGAAGGTTAAACAAGATTGCTATTGACAGCAGAAGAATAAAAAGATATAAAATTAAGATAAATATTGGTTAAGTAGTAGTACTTCATCAAACTTCATAAAATTCTGGGTGTCTAGCTCTCCATTGACTTGTGGTTTAAATGCCGCATCCATTTCGTAAACTTTATCCCACATAAGGCCGTTGAACCAAGCATGAGCCTATCAGGGAAATGTAATAATTACTTCAGGAAACACACATGAAAGAAAAGTTCACAATGTAGAAAAATTGAAATTTCTTACTTTTATTTGGTGGGCACCTCCAGTACCTAGCCTATGTTCAACATCACACAATAACCTATAAATTAGATTCTTTGCCTCAAGTGACAACCTTGAATCTTCTGGGAACTTGAGATGATTTCTCCAGTGAACAATCTGATAATTGATTAACAGGGAATAAGTGAAATGTATATGTGCAAAAGAAGATAAGATTTCATTAGAAAAACGTGAACAAATAATGACTAAAAGCATCTAGGTCCAAATCCAACATGATCAAAGGGCATCATGCTGGTCAGATCATAGAATTCTAGACACCAAAACACGTTTGAAATGTGAAAAAGGCATAACTTTTTACCTACCGGACAAATATTTCTAGCCTATTGCAGGCCAGTTATTAACAGAAAAAATATTGGAGGAAAACTGTAAAACTTTTTCAACTAGAAAAACAGAGCTGAAGACACATCTATAAACGAGATCTTAGAGCATATTCAATAAGAAGTAGATGGGGAGGTCAGAGACCAAGCAATTTTGAAAATGATAGAATTGATAGTAACATACATATATATATATATTACCTTCCTACATGTGGTTATTGGATCATCCGAGTAAAATGGAGGATATCCAACTAGCATCTCATACATTATTGCTCCTAAAGACCACCTGAACAAAGTTCAAAAATAACCAAGTCATTCACAACACAATAATAACATAAATGAAATCATCATAAGAAAAACTTCATAACGGAAAATAACCAATCATAGTTGGAAGATTTTAATGGAAGTAAACAAGACTTCCCAACGCTAGCATCCATATTATTAAAGCGACAAATAAGGGCCTTCTAGATGTCATTCACAGCATCCCCTGAATGGGAACACACTATTTATAGAGCAAAGCAAACTAACCAGTCACACTCCATGCCATATCCTTTCTTCAGCAACACTTCAGGAGCAATGTAATCCGGTGTTCCCACAGTTGAAAATGCCTTTCAAGAAAGTAAATAGCATTAAGTCATCAGAAGTTGAAAACAGTAACATAAGATATTAATGAACTATGACGGGATGCAGAAGTCAAAAACATTTCAAGACCACAAATTAATTGAGTATTAGCATGTCATCTAATTAATACAGTCCATCCATTTAAAGTGTTCCCTTTGGAAAGATAGAAATGCTAATATAACAGATCTGGGTGCACCATCAGATGGCTTATCCATATCCAACCAGCAATCAGGAAACTTTACTCTGTCAGTGAGACTGGTGGAATACTACCGAATAAAAATCAACAGTATGTCAAAAAGGTCAAGATTTTAGATGGTAAAAGAACAACACTAGGATGTAATGCAGGTCATAAGACGGTGTAGATTATTAGTTACAACAATAACATATAAGGTTGACATAAAAAAACAAAAATTTAGAGCAAGTAGTAATGAATTCTGATTTAATACCCTGAAGCTTTTGTTGCACAATTGGAGGGAATTGGAAGAGAAACAAAAGTGAACACATCACTTCTAGCACTATGAAGCAAGTATCCCAACTACTGGGGTGCTACCACAACAATCTGGTACTTTAAAGTTATTGACATCCTCTCAGAAAACAAAATATAATTCGTTAAGTTACTAATAAGTTTTGATCCTTTAAGATAATTGCTCTCATAGAGATTATTGGCAAGCAATCAAGCTATAAATAATCACAACACCATACCAACTTTCTCCTGTTCATTTGCCAATGCTGAAGCTGTTCATGGGGGCTTTTCCAAGTACTCTTCTTATCAGCATCAGGAAAACATCCATCAATATCCATTGGTTCACTAAAGTTCCCATCCTCAATTGCTTTATTTTCATGGATCACAGATAAAGCTGTGCAATCAACGGGCTTACAAAGACCAAAATCTGACAACTTCATGTGACCATTTATGTCCAGAAGGAGGTTATCAGGTTTAATATCTCTGAAAAAAGCACAAATAATACAACGAGATCAGCAGTTACCAACTTAAACAGAATAGTTAACTAGCAATATCATTGTCATATAATATGCAGTTGCAGTTGGTTGATATCCAACCTGTGAATGTAATTATGTTTGTGAATCGACTCAATGGCAAGAACACTTTGGGCAATGTAAAACCTAGCAACATCTTCAGTCAACGTGTCCTCCCTCATCAGTAGAGTCATCATATCACCCCCAGGAAGGTATTCCATGATCAAATATAAATACTCCTCATCTTGAAATGAGTAATAGAGTTTTACAATGCAGTGGCTTGCAACTTCTGCCAACAAATTCCTTTCAGCTCTAACATGTTCTACCTACGAAGCATGATAAGGTTATGTCAAAGTACTGAAGTATGGGGCAAAGCAGCATGAACTATTAAAAGTAGATACAAAATGAAATGCACAAAGGTAAGGGCAAAGGCAGCCTCAGTTTGACAATATATTAGAAAGTGAAGTCTTAACAAAAAGGTACGTGGAAGAACAGAGCAAGTAAGATAGAACAATCTAAAGCTCAGCATTGAAGCGGAGAAAATGTAGCACTTCATTTTAGGGTGAGTATTTAATAGTTGTAGTTGCAAAGTCAACAAGCTGTTAAGCGCTCGTAAGTTATAATCACCATGACTTTGCAACTACAACTATTAAATACTCACCCTAAAATGAAGTATTACATTTTCAAATGAAAGCCAAATTATACATTACTTCAACTAAATTAGATCCAGCTTGCATTTAGAAACAGATTTTATGCCGGTAGATTAGACATTGTGATGGCTGTAATCTGGGTAGAGATAGACATGCGAAGACTGGCCCCAGAGAGACTGTAACAACGTTCTAATGTAATGAGGTGATTACTTTTTGGTATGAAATGAAACAATTAGAAAGAGTTAAGTGATTAACTACAAAGTTATTCACAACTAGGTGTAGTTTTATTAAAAAAATTACCAGTCTGCATCTCATCTCACCTGTCCTCTCGTCAGCATTTCGGATTTCTTCAACTTTTTCATGGCATATATGTTTCCAGATTTCTTCTCACGACATAGTCGAACCTGCAGTGGGTGAGTACGACTCATTGTAAACTGGAAAGAGACATCAAGAATGATAAAGAACAAACACAGGAGAATAAAATCAATTGACAAACTAGTCTGCCTTGTTCGTGTATCAACTATCATGCTCATATCTAACCTCACCAAAGGCTCCTCTCCCAATGATTGTGAGAAGATCAAAATCATCAACACAAATCTTGTGCCTTTTAAGTCGCATAAAGTGTGTCTCTTTTCTTTCTAAGTCTTTAATAAGATTCATCTGTTCCTCTTTGGGTACATCAGAAGATGCTAACTTTCTTTCTAGAACCCATCTCCTGCACCAATAGCACAATACCATGATCAGTAGAAATTTTATCTTGAATCATAATCTCAGGCAGAGCCAAAAATTGTCTAGGTTGAAAATATGTTTATACTTAACATGCAATCAATCATAATGCTTTCATTTTCATAATAAAGGACAAGTCATGAAGGCACGCCACAGGTAAACGCAAACCAAGTTAAACAAGGGTAACAGCCAGACAAACCACCCAACTAGTATAAGGCATACCAATGATGATGAATGCAGCATACAGCCACAATATCACCGAGCTCATGTAGGAAATCCAGATGCTCAAAAGGCTAAGGATTAGAGAAACATATAAAGGTATATGTGACAGCCTGTAGCTAAGAACATGGCATAATATACAATACAAGAGATTTTTTCTATAACTCAAGACAAAATTGTTGCAGCTAGTTTTGTCATAAAGGGCAAAAACTAGTAGCAACCAACAGGAAAGGTGCAAGGAACGAACTTCTTGCATAAATAGAAGTGTCTATCTGCCAGTGTTCCAGATCAGCCTGTGAACAGAATCTAATAAAAGAATGCCAAGATAGTGAGATATTTCATTGTTGGGTGGAAGACAAACTATTGCCAATTCAGAGTTGAGGCTCGAAATGTCAAAAATGAGGACTGTTTGGACTAAGTTCTGAGCATCTCAAGTGTGAAATTCAAAAGACGTTGTAGTAGTAGGCATTGCCACTAATCTAGAGAAAAGGATGTAATTCTTCTATATCCTCTGAACTATGCTAGATGACAAGCAAATACATTGGCATCTACTGTCATCAGTTAAATAATTTAGGCTTCTCAAATCCAACTAGATCAAGTTCATTCAACAAGTAACAGAACAATTATGTTCCATAATTTTCGTAGAGCGAATATCATTCAAGTGAAGTTGTCACTGTCAAATGTCAAAAGCTACGGAAGAAGAAAATGGTCTTCTGTCGATTTGCCTTCTCATCTGTAAGAAACATACTTAAAAGTTTCTAAACATAGTAAAACAGAAACAGAAAAAGAAGAATACCAAAAAGTTTTCCATTCTAATCTAAACTATAGCAAAGCAAAGGGTTGTAGCAGTTAATAATGTGTATAGAACAAAATAAATACAACATAAACGAATCTACTAAAGCCCAAAGCTGCTCATCTAGAAGACCAGTTTGAATGAAATAAGCAAGTGACCTCTCTTTCCGTTCTTGAATATTCTTCCTATGGGCACGGTAGTGATTCTCTATGAACTGTTTGGCCGCCGCCACTTTCTCCATAGTTAAGCTCGATCCTAGTACCTCCTCATCTTCTCCTGTTCCCCCCTTCTCTTCCTCTTCTATGCCCTCCATCTTCTGCTTTCTTCTTCTTCTTCTTCTTCACTCTATCTCTCTCAGTAACAAATTCACCCTTTCTAAGCTAACTAAAGAAGATTAATAATAAACAATCTCAAGTTAGCCTTCCTTTTTTTTTCAGGTTTGTTTATTATCTCTCCCAGTCTGTCTCCGAAGCTCTCTCACTTTGATTATTTTTGTTCCAAACAACACAAGACAGCCAGACCACTGCTCTCTCTCTCTCTACAGTCTCCACCCAACACAAAAAGAAAGCACAGATGCAAGTGAAAGAGTCCCTTGGATCCTCTGCACTACACCCGCGTACACTCTGTCACCTACAAACCCAATAGCCCTTAGCCACGTGGTGTGTCGGCTTTCGTTATCCTCGTACTCGCACGCCTCTGGTGCCTCGCGGTTCTGCAAACGTAGAGGATTGGCGCTCGTCTATTTATTAATGTCAGGACTCATAACTGGGTGGTCGTCAGGTGCTTACGCGCGCTGAGCTTCGCGTGGGTCTAAAGTGAGTTACAGATCGCTGTCTCCCTTATTTCACGATGAATGACGTTTCGACACATTTTCCCCCACAAAGCTTTCCGCATCTCCGTCTTATAGACCAAACGAATCAAATACGACCAACATTTAGTATCCCGCATACAAGAGACACCACCTTTTGGTATATATATAAATATAAATATAAAACCGAAATTAAAAATCAAGGTACAAGATGATTAATCAATTTTACAATATTAAATATTCTTAAAAACAACAAAAATCACGTTTACAAGATCATAAAATACAATTGATTGGAGGAATATATGAGCAATTCTAAAACATCAAATTGAAACAGAATGAACTAAATCTAGGTAAGATATCCTTAGGACTTTACTATGTTTTGACATTATTCTAATTTAATGTTCTTTGGACCGATAAGAATTCTTAGATTACAATTAGGTTTTCTCTCAAGCAACACAATCTCTATTCTTAGTTTGAATCAAATGAATCTTTTTCTAATTAAGACAACCCAAAAATGTATTTATTCAATTTGTAAATTCTTTTATCCTAACTCAAAAGAATCATATAATTCTCTCTCAAGTAACCTTCATCATTCATGTTGTGGTATAAATCTGGAATGGCATGTTATTACCATGCTTTGAGTTCTTTAAATATATTTTAAAAATTTCTCCAAATTTACTTCTTTTCCTTAAAGAGGTTAGAACAAGACCTAAAATAAAATATAAGAATACCCAAAACACACTACAAGAAAATGGTTATTTAGCGACGGAATAGAAATATTTTGTCAGTAATTTATTTTTAAGACTCTGTCGATAAATTGTTCCACTATGTTTCCAGTTTCTAATAACACCATAATCATACAATTTGATTTAGTATACTGAAAGTTATATCCAAAATAGTTCAAACTGTTTTTAAACTGTAACAGAACTCCTAACTCTACTTCCAACCAGATTTTGAAATGCTTAGAGATAGAATTAACATTCTACTTCTCAGGAAAGTTGTATACATATGTCTCTAATTTGTTTTGAATCAATAATCAACGTATTTGGAAATCTACAGTTCAAGATATAATCAAAATACCAAAGTCTATTCAATGAAAATTCTCCAGTTCATAACATTCCAGCATACATCTTCACCAATATCTCATATATGTCATTCCAATT
>JANKOD010000008.1:28821027-28837350 GCA_026284645.1 Erythroxylum acuminatum | reverse complement strand
TATCTATTTGTTATTATATTTATACATATAATGATAATAATAATAATTATTATTATTATTATTATTATAAATGAATGTCGCTCTTGTGCAAATGCACTATCGGTAGTTGAATAGCCAAAATTGCTATCACGCAAACGCACCGTAGCGACTTTTCATTGAAGAGAGAATGTCGCTGACGTGCAAATGCACGACAGCGACAATGGAGAAATTGTGCGGTCTCGCGATCGCGAGCTCTATGTCCTTTTGCTTTCTTATTTTATTATTATAATTAGTTTTATCTGTATTTTGAAATTCGTTTTTTAATGTGATTATTATGATTACTTTACGACTTCAGTATATTACTTATTATTAACATACTGAAATTTTTTTATTAAATTTACTATTCTTTTTAATTTAGTTATTGTTGTTGTGATTTATTTTTAGTATTATTAATTTTCTACTTAAGTATACGTACTTATTATTGCTATATAAAATTATTCTAATATTTTATAAATTTTTATTTATGTATTGATGATGATTATTATTATTATTATCATTATCATTATCATTATTATCTTTATTATTCATATTATTAGTATTATTAAATTCCTTATGAGTATTATATATTTGTTTTTATATCTATATATATTTTTTATACATATATGTAATAGGAATTATAATATTTACATAAATATATGAATTATTATGAATCAATTACATATATATATGTTATTATTTTTATATAATAATAATAATAATAACAATAATAATAATAATAATAATAATAATAATAGAAGAAGAAGCAGAAAATTAATAATAAAAATTTAATAATAAAATTAAAAATAGAAATAATTGATAAAATTAATAATAATAAGTAGAAAATTAATAATAATAATAATAAGGATATTTTGGTCTTTTGTTATTTATTCTTTTGCTATTCCAAGTTTATATTTTCAAACCAAACAATAACATAGAAATTCTTTATCTATTCCATTCCTTGAACCAAACAAAGTAATACGCGTTCTATTCCTCATCTTTTCTATTCTTAAGAATAACTATTCTATTCCTTATCTATTATATTCCTTGAACCAAACAGGTTGTATTGTTCTATATACTCTAACTATGTTAGAATTTTTTTTTTCATATTATATAATCCTTGCCATAGAAGACTCTCAATAAAAGAGATCAAGAGGGGTAACTATATTATTCTTTTCAGTTCTCCTTACAGTAGAGTACAAAACGACACAATCCAAATAACGAATAACAAGTGACATGATTTTTGGCTATCAGAAAAGTAATTAAATACATGAATGCTCCGTGAAGCACTTTCTAATGAGTTTATGTTTAAATGTATTGGACGTTCTGAAGCTTTAAATTAGAACCTCAATGACTTCAACCGAAGCTTAAAAGTAAATTAAAGAGCAGTCTTGTGATGGAGCTGAGGTCTTTCAAAAGTCAAGCGGGATTCAAATACACGTTTGGAATTGCGGTTAGTGCAAGAAAGGTCTCTCTTCTGGTTTCTGTTTCAATCAAATCAAATCTGCCAAGTCACAAGAGCTGTCCGATTTGAGTAAATACATACATGTCTGAATTAAAAAAAAAGGAAGCTGCAATCGCATACCTTTTTCTTTTAATTATAGCTTGGCAGTACAGAGTTCACACTCTTGACTCCACCTATATAGATAGATGGTGTCTTATTGTATCTATTAAATTTTAACTATTTATTTATGTAGGTCTCACATGAATTTTGTGTTGATCTCACAAAATAAATGGTTGAGATTGTACGAAACATAATAAGACAGCATAATATTGAACAGAGAATCTAAACTCTCGAATTTGACGTCTTGAACAAATTGACTGTGCAATGTTTTCCCAATGAGACTAGCGGAAATAGTAATATAGTAATGACAAAACCAAGCGGACAAGGTTGTCATCGTCAATCCGATACACACCGATTATGACAATTTCCCCCAACAACTGGCTGCCAATTCAAATGCCATTATTCATAACATTACGTCCCAATCCTCTATTAACATATCATTAACCCATTCCACATTTACTACAACACTATCAATACCCCGTGTGCTAGCGCGTCCCCTTCTTAATTTCCCACGGTTTCCCAGTGTTTGGTGATAAAGAGCGCTTGGTCGACGCTCCATTTAACACGTCTCATCTGTCATCTCCCAAACACTCCCTCCCAACGACTGCTAGTTATAATTATTAGCCCATTGTTCTGTTTTCCTCGCCTTCCATTTTCTCACACACATTATTACACAAATCCGAAATGCTGGGAAAGCCACTCTCTCTCTTATTTTTTATCTTCTTCTTCTTCCACTTCACTCGGTCTTTATCAAATCCAGACTCCACCACCTTACTGGCCTTCAAGTCCTCAGTACTAGACCCTTCCAATTCGCTTTCTTCATGGACTAATTCGACTGAATTATGCTCTGGCTCTTGGCTCGGTGTCACCTGCAGCTCCTCAACTCTCCGAGTCACCCGTCTCGTCCTTGAAGACCTCAACCTCACTGGCTCAATTCTTCCACTAATTCACCTCACCGAACTCAGACTCCTGAGCTTGAAATACAACCACCTCTCCTCTCCCTCAAACTTCAATTTCTCTTCATGGGCAGCTCTCAAACACCTCTACCTTTCTCACAACCGCTTAGTTGGGAAATTCCCACCTGGTCTGGGCAATCTCCAGCGACTCCGTCGACTTGACGTCTCTTACAATTACTTCTCCGGTGAGATTCCAATGAATGAGCTTGCTCAGTTGTCGCACTTGTTGACGCTTAGGCTCGAGGCCAACTCATTCAGTGGGACCATTAGCTCTGCTAGTAGACTTCCTTCTTCTGTGTTAGATTTAAATGTTTCTTATAATTATCTCTCCGGAAAAATACCGTCATCATTGTCTCATTTTCCTGCGAGTTCCTTTAGCGGAAATCAGAATCTCTGCGGGGAGCCGTTGCCGTATGCGTGCTATAGTGGGACGGTGGAGAGCGACCCAGCACAATCAAGTAAACCTGTAACTAGCACCAAGAAGAGGTTGAACAACTGGGTCCTGATCATCATTGTCAGTGTCATCGCTATGGCGATTGTGTCAGGTTTAATGACTATCACATGCTACTGTTTTCGCGAGCGAAGAAGAAAAAGAGGGTCTTCTGGAGATTTGCCGAAGAGGAAAGCTACTGGGTCTCAACCACCAATTGGAGGGTACTACGGTGAAGGTAGGACCAGTAGGAAGGGTGAGAACATGGTGTTGTTTGATGGTTGTCATGGTTTCAGTAAGGTGAATGAGCTACTGAGTTCGTCTGCTGAATTGTTGGGTAAAGGCACCGTTGGGACCACATACAAAGTGTTGATGGACGGCGACGGTGTCTGGGTGGTTAAGAGGGTCCGAGAAAGAAGAAAAAGAAGAGAGCTCGATGGTTGGCTAAAGGTGATCGGTGGATTGAGACACTCCAATGTTGTGAGTCTCAGAGCTTATTACCAGTCTAAGGATGAGTTGCTTTTAGTGTATGATTTTCTACCAAATGGAAGTCTCCAATCACTTTTGCACGGTGCGTCCCGCTATTTTGGTTCAATTATATTGATCGGATTGACCTTTATCCTTAGTTTTACGACTAACAAAAGAGATTTTTCTATGTTGACAACAGGCGACAGAGGACCAGGAAGGACCCCATTAGACTGGGCTGCAAGGTTGAGAATTGCTTCAGGTTCTGCAAAAGGTCTTGCTTTCCTCCATAGTTATGATAAAGCTAAGCTATTTCATGGGAACTTAACATCATCAAACATCATTGTTGATCGCTCTGGCAATGCATGCATTTCTGACATTGGCCTTCACCAATTGTTGCACGCACCCTCCTTCTCGAACAATGCATATAAGGCTCCAGAACTATTGCCCAACGATAAAAACAATGATCATGTGAACCAAAGGAAATTTAGCCAGAAGTGCGATGTTTATAGCTTTGGCGTGGTCTTGCTAGAACTATTGACAGGGAAAATGCCAAGTGGGGAGGGAAATACAAGTTTGGTGAAGTGGGTTCAAGGAGTTGGGCGAGAAGAGTGGGCATGGGAGGTGTTTGATTTTGAGCTGTTTGCGTGCAAACAGATGGAGGAGCAAATGGTGGCTCTCATGCAAGTGGCTTTGCTTTGTGTATCGGAGTTGCCAAGAGACAGACCAAAGATGAGCATTGTCCATAGGATGATTGAGGACATAAGCAGCAAGGGTGCTAGAGAAGTTGGCCCTAATTCTATCATGAATGACCTGAGTTCGGATTCATCGCCTTCTCTTTCAGAAAATGCTATTTAACTTTCACCAGAAGAAGTTGATTAATGTGTCAAATAATGTGTTTGACAAAAGGAAAGCCATGAGCCTTGGAGAAGTTTGAGTTTTCGTTAGAAAATGGTTAACTTCGTCTTATGGAGATTGCTATAGCATATGCTAGACTATGATATTATATGATCTTAAATCCGGAATCTGGAAATATTCCTACGAAGCTATGCCTATGCGGATACAAATAAGAATTTTGATAAGATGTTAGTAAAAAGTTTTAAAAGCACGAAACCATTCCCTCAAAAAAAAAAAAAAGCACGAAACCATAATCAAGAACTAGGCTAGGTAAGTAAGTACCTTTCTCCAATTTCTTGTTTGACGCGACGGATTATTAGTTTTATTCTGTCTCGTGAAATCTCAGTCATTTATTTTGCGAAACTCACGCGGATTTCATGCGAACCTCACATAAATAAATGACTGAAATTTATTGGACACAATAAGACACCATAATATTGAACAAAAGATCTAGACTCCCGGAGCAAATAAAGTAAGAAATCTCTAGTATTTAGAAGAGTGAAAACGAGGAGAACATTCGTACGAACCACATGAGACAATATTGGGAGACCCAGAAATTGGGGATCAAATCCTGCTCTCAATTCTGTCCCAACCCTGAATGCCGATGTTTGTCACTAAGAAGTAGGGTAGGGTAGCACAGGGCTTAACTGCCCGCCAAGGAATTTGGTTTCAGAGACAGCCATGAATGAGCTGTTGAGGACCATTCCGAGTGTGAAGCAAGAAGCTGACGTGGTAGTAGCCCAGAGCCAACCATATTACGACCATGAATTGCAAAGTCTACGGTTGGTTACAAATAAAATCTTAAATTTTATTTAATTTTATAATTATAGTTTAACTTTAAAAAAGTAACAATTAAATATTTAACTTTTAATTCTTTTCAATTCTAACTCAACGTTAATGTCTCCGTTATCTTTGCTGATATGACTTATCACGTATTCGAGAAACACCAATTAGATCAAAATCAACACAAATGGTGAAAATTAATGAAACGACATCGTTTAATCATATAACTAAAATAATGTCGTTTAAAAAAATAAAATTCCTAAATGCAAATAAAAATTAGATAACATTGTTTAGTCACATAAATAAATCCCAAAATCCATTCAAATTTCCAATGAAATGCAAACAAAAATTAAATAACAACAACATGAGAACTAAACAAAGAGAGGGATTAAACTGATTACGGGATTTCAATTTTTTGAAATGACGTAATTTTAGTAATATGATTAAGCAACATCGTTTCATTAATCTTCACTACCCGTGTTAATTTTAGCTAATGTGTATTAATAATTATGATTTTTGGAATACGTGACAAGTCACGTTAGCAAAAATAATGGAGACACTAACGTCGAGTTAGAATTTAAAAAAAATGAAAGTTTAAGCATTTAATTATCCCTTTTTTAAATTCGAGTTATAATTGTAAAATTAAGCAAAGTTTGAGAATTTTTTTTAATTAACCTAAATATATAATGCAAGGCCATCAAATTCTGGTTTAGGAAAATCCCAAATTCTGATTTAAAGTTTGCAGTAGGCTGGCATTGGGGTCCATTGGCTACCAGAGGTAATGTGGCAGTGTCTAGTTCGATCATGGTCATCTTAAAGAAAAAAGGATAGAAATCTTTTATATGGATTAACATGCAAGGATGGGCAGTTCAGGCTCGAGTTGGCTTGGAGCTCGAGGCAGCAGACCCAAGCTAGAAAGCCCGACCTAAGACTAATTTTTTTAGAAAACCAAGTCCAAAGGGTCGGATCAGGGTTAGGCCCAATTGCCATCCTAATGGCGTGTGAAGCTTTCTATTACTTTGAACTAATTATCATATACTATGATTTGATTCAAATATCGATTTATTACAATGTTGCTTGTATCTAAACCAACCAACTTGTCCTGGGTATATTCCTAAAAAAAACATACAAGAAATGAAAGGACATAAATAATAGATATTTCTTCAAAAACCAAATAATTAAGTTCTTTTCCATTCGTAAATCATCATCATCAGCATCATCACCCAGTCTGAAATCCCGCATTGAAGCAGGGTCTGGAGAGGTCCGATAGTATGCAGCCTTATCCCTATATAGTAGAGAGGCTGTTTCCGGTGAACCCACATGCAAATGAGGCAATATAAGAATGATGCAAGTAACAGAAACAATTCATAAAATATAAAATAAATACAAATACAAATAAAGGAGAACTAAAAGCACTAAATAGAAATAATAATAAAAATACCAAAATCTCAAGAAGTATCCAAAATAAATGCAAATAATACTAATAATACTAATCAATAATAATAATAAATAAAACAAATACAAAAGATGCCATTTTAAAGGGAAAGCCTTAAAAAGTGAAGCACCAAGCAATGCGAAAACTCAAACTTAAATTATCTTATTAGGATTTAACTTGTTTATCCCACACTAATCGATTGTGAAATTTATCATCATTTTCTTAAAATATAGATTGGATATTTTTAAAAAGGCTATTTTTATTAAAAGGTAAAAAAATTTGTAAAAAGGTTTTTCTTTCACCTGATTGAATGAAAAAAATAGTTAAATCTTAAGTGAAACCAATGTAATAGATGTAGATAAAATTTATTTATTGAATCACTAAAAAGATTGATTTGTAATCTTTCTTATAGTCCTACTTACTCATTTAAGTTAAATTGAAATAACATTATTCGTTTATTTAGAGGATGATTGTATCAAAGCAATTATATTGTTTTGGTACATTGATTGGACACTTGAGACTATATGGCTATTAGCTTCTAGGGATGTAAAATATTTTAGTACTGTTAAAGTTGTTATAATGTATGGTTCATATATACTAATATACAATTTTGGAGATGTTTCTTGGATGCCTTTTGGGTGAACACAACCTAGAAACTAGTGTGGCTTTAGACATGTTCTATTATGGAAATCGTAGCTAAAAAAAAAAGAGGTTAACAACATAGACATGTTAATGTGAAAGAGATATTTTCAAGGAAGACACATTCTATAACATGCTTATGTCCTAGAACTGTGTCCAAGTTTGCAAAGAAGCAAAGAATCCATGAGTTGAGACATGATATGCTAGAGCCCGTGATATCCCAAGCCACGTCAACGACAAACAACCTTACTTGAACATATTTTTTTTGGTGGATTACAAACATTAAAAGGATTCTAAGACTTGTTAATTTATGGTTAAGAAATATTAGACTACATTGTTATAAGAGTATTTCTTATGGTACATTATAGTCATATGTTCTTATTCTATTGCATTAGGTTGTATATCTTACATGTCTCAAGTTTCTTACTTAGTTCATTCTCTTCTTGTCTAGTAAAGTATTCTTTCAACCTTTGTGTCTTCTTCAAGTAAAATGAGGTGTCAACTCTTGTCATATAACAAGATTACAATTGAAATCAAAGTGTTTATAAAAAATTAAAATTAAAGAATATAAATGAAAATAAAAAATATACTAATAACAATGAAGTCTCTTAAACACCAATTTCTTCCTTGGTAACAACATTTAAAATTTATTATGATTATTATTTCATATTGTGAAAGTTTTCTCTATTGCCAATTAACTACTTATAAATTAAGGCAAGTATGTTTATAGCTGATGAGTAACATAAGAGTAAGTATAGTATCTATCCTACGAGGCAACTAGATAGATCTTATAAACTCTCCTATTACTAACTAGAGTAAAGAATTAATAAAAGAGGTTGTTGATGGGTAACAAAATTTAAAATTAAACCAATCTAAACTATTTAATAGCCAAGAGAATCAAAACAAAGCAATTGATCAAATAGAATGCATAGATAAATACTTTCCCTAGTATCATCCTTAATGTCATGATTCAATGAATTTAGAATTGATTTATCATTTGGAGCAACATAACTTTTTAAAATATAAAATGACACCTTCTCGAGCTATAACAACCTATTCTTCAATGGGTTGACACGTATCTCTACCAAACTAACATCCCTTCGAATGCATTAAGTTATGTGAATTTTCATAAAAGGTTTCACCTTAACACTAAAGAGAATATATAAGTTTACCACTAGCACCCTTATTCAACTTATAATATGTAAGACATGGTTTATTGATAAGATGTTATTTTGATATATTAATTGGAGTTATCTATTTTATTTTGGATATAAATTGGTGCTTAAACATGAAAATTAATATTTGTTTTGTTTTAAGAGATGAAAAGTGGAGATTGCATCAAATTGGGGCATTATTGGTGAAAATCACGAATTTTGCAAACACATGGATAGATTGCTGCAGTGGATAAGGTGAGAACATGCCTAATTCCATATTCATTTGAAGAGTTGGAACTCAATTAGGAAACTTTTTTTCCATCCTTATTATGTAGGGATTTGGATTTGGTTTTAGATAGTAGTTTTTCCAAGATAGAAGTAGACTAGGGTTTAAGTAGAAAAATAATACGAGAGACATCTTTCACCTCTCCAACCTTCTTCTTTTTGTTTCTTTTGAATTTTCTCTCAATCTTTCATCTTTCTCCTATCTTTGGTGTTGAAACTTAAGCCATGTGTGGCTAAACTCAAATATTCTGATTCAAGGGGATTCAGAACTCCAATTATGACCTTGTAAGGTTTTGTTCTAAACTTATTTTCATGTTTTAATTCAAGTTTATCTTGTTATGTGTGCTTATATTTCATGAATAATTAATATTGATTAATTTGACAAATTAATTTAATGTTGATTATTCTATAACAATCTATGAATTTAGTGATCCATAATTGTCATGAAGGATTGGTACAAGTAAAAAATAGGTTATTTATGAAATTACATATTTAACTTATGAGAAACAAGAAAACTAAGTTGAATAGTTGCAACTATCTCAATTATTTAATTTAGGGTTTAGTCTTTCTTCACTAAGCTTATTGCTATCATTAAATCGATATGGAATGTTGTCCTATCCAGTCAATTAATGGTAAGTTTTAGTTTGAATGTTGGGTTTGAATCAATTAATTTAGGAAATTTTGAAACTTATCTATCCTAATATGTTTTGGACTAACTGCTTGAATTGTGATAATTATTGTTTTTATATCAATGATCAATATTACAATTAGATGAGATCTTTCCAAAGAATTAGAGTTAAGTATTCTTGAAATTCTCCCTTTTATATTTAGTTGATTTATTTTAATTTCTTGTTAATTTTAGTTAATTAGTTAATTAATCAAAAACTCTCACTTTATTTTATTAATTGAAATTAAGAACAAACATTTTAGTTCTCGTGGGATTTGACCTAGTTTCACGACTACTATAAGAAGTTAGAGAATCAGAATTAATTTTAAGGGTTTTGATAGTTTCTTTGTGTTATTTTACAATTTACAAATTGTTTAAAAGACTAATCCTCTACCTTTTCCTAGCAGTTTAACAAAGTTAAATAAGGAGGATAAGGATAAAGAGACCTGGGAGACCTTTCGGAAGGTTGAGGTGAATATTCCACTATTAGAAAAGATCAAGCAGGTGCCGAGGTATGCAAAATTCCTCAAGAAATTGTGTACGAACAAGCGAAGGTTAAGAGGTAATGAAATGATAAGGATGAGTGAAATTGTTTATGTAGTTTTCAAAAAGAAAATAACTCCTAAGTGTAAGGACCCAGGCATGTTTACTATTCCTAGCAAAATTGGTAACATTGAGATTAAATAAGTCATGTTAGATTTAGGAGTATCAATTAATGTTATGCCTCGTTCCATATATGCTTCTTTAAATTTAGGGCCATTAAAAGAAATTAATGTTAACATACAATTGGTTGATCGTTCTAATGCTTACCCAGATAGGGTGATTGAGGATGTGCTTGTATAGGTAAATGAGCTCATATTTCTTGCTGAATTTTATGGGATTGATATGAATGATGAAACTTCCCATAACCCAATACCTACCTTACAAGGGAGGCCATTTCTCAACACGACCCAAACTAAGATAGATGTTCGTGAGGGTACCCTCACGATGGAGTTCGATGGGAAAGTTACTCGTATCAATATTTTTGATGTCATTAAGCACTTCTATAATGACCGCTCTATTTTTGCAATTAATATGATTGACCTTTCAGTACAGGAAGATTGTAACCGGAAGTATACAAATAAACAAGAAGCGATTTCAACAAATAAGAAGACCAAAGCATTTAATGTCTCGTCGAAAAGCTTTATCGTAAGTCAAAAAGTGTTTCTTTATTATGCTAAATATAAATCTTTCTGCATAAATGTCATCCTTATTAGGTCGATCCTTTTGTGATAACTAATATTCTTCCTTATGGTGCAGTTGAGATCAAAAGTTTAAAAACAGGGAAGACATGGTATGTAAGTGGTCATCGACTCAAACCTTATTCTGATGAAGGTGAAGTGGAAAATGCCAAAGTTGTGATTCCTGGAGATCAAAATTTTGTAACTTGATGAGAGGAACATGGAGTCGAGCCAACGACAATAAACAAAGACGCTATTTAGGAGGCAACTCAAGGAAAGTTGATTTCTTTTTTATTTATGTTCTCGCATTTCCTATTTTTGTTAAATGCTCAATTTCTTGCATTTGATGTTACATTAGGATAGTGTAAGTTTTAAGTGTGAGGGTGGAGATCTTAGTTTTTATACACATTTTTTAGCTTAATGATTGCTTACGTGGCTTCTTAGTCGTTTGCAAAATCAAACAAAGATAATCAAACATTTTCTCTTTTTCTATTGCTTTTAAGACTATATAGTCATAATTAGAGTGTGAATTAACTAGAAAAATCTAGGCAACTTTAGCATGTACTTTTGCTCTTATGATTGGTCAATATGAATTATCTTTAGAAGAGTAGTAACTAATGATAGATAAAAGTCAGTGAGATTTTGAGCCTTATTAGACTAACACATCTATATCAGTCTCATTATCTTTTGTTTATTTGTGACATTCATGACACGTACATCTCAATTTTGCTTTGATTTGCTATTCAAGATCACATTTTATCACATGTATTAACATGAAAATGATATAGGCATTATTTGTTTTTACAAGCTACATTAGCCAAATAGCCTCCGTTAAGCCCCCTTGAGCTTTATTAGCATTTATTTTTGTGCTAAGCACATTACATGCTTTAAACTGAACCAAATGTCCTAAACAAGCCTTAAAGCTAGTGGAGTATTTGTTAATTGTTGATAACTGTGGATGTACAAAAATATAAGTGTAGTGGTGTGCATATTTGTGGGATGGTTATTTTTTTGGGGATGCCATTTTACATTTTAACAATGAAATTCCCATATTGATGTAGCATCTTTCAATTTTCATTAAAAAAAGAGAAAACAAAAGAAAAAGAAAAAATGTTTGAATAAAAGTATCAAAGAGGAAATACATTTGTTTCGAATAGTTGTTCAATTGTTTTCTCCTCCTAAAGTTGTGTTCAATGGGTGATTTGACTATGGTGCATATGAGATAGATGTTGTTTTGGAAGGATCACTCCTTATGGTTTCAATATATTGTCATCAATGATTTTTACGAGTGATTCTTTCTAATTAGTTATGCTTTATATGGTTTATGGTGTGAGAGCTTGCAAAGTATAATTGTTGCATTCATCATAGCTAAAAGTACCCAGTTTTAAATGAATGTTAGCATGTGCGCTTGATGTTTCATTTAGTGTTACTTTTTCTTCACTAGCTTGATGACTTTTATGTTACATTACCCAAATACATTTCACCTTACCCTTGCCCACATTACAACCTTAGAAAAGTCCTTTGATTCATGATTATGCATGTGACTCTTAGTGGTGGAGAAATGAAATGATATGCAAAGTTGTGTAGTGTTATGATCAAGAATGATGTTTGAGTGTACCTATGGATCTATCTTATTTAAGAAAATTTTATCCAAGTCTAGCTCTAGATTGCTCAATTTCTAAAGGTGATGAAATTTGATTGATCATGATTAGAAGCATTGAATGTTGAATTCTTGTCATGGTTTTTGAAAGTTATTCTTCTTATGACTATCTATTCTTAGAAAATATGGAAAAATGAGTAAGTGTTTTAGTTTATGACTTTGATTTTGATTATTTGGTCGAGGATAGTCAAAGGCTAAGTACAGGGGAACTTGATATGTGCTTAATTGTTGATACATTTAATCCATTACACTTAGTGATTAATGATTTCAAATGATTAAGACATTCACTTTAGTTCATATTTAGTTTTAGGTACAATTTGAAAGCATAATGGTTAAAGTGAGTTAAAAACACTTATCCCAAAAAGCTACTTTTCACTATAATTAGAATATGTTGTGATGGCAGAGAACATTCTTCGATATTTTTCATCATTTTTAGGTTTTGGCAGAAAGAAAGGGGCAACAGAAGCTCATCTCTTAGAGACCAATAGAGAAGATGGAATGCTAAGTTCTCAACACCAGTTCAAAGGTGAAGTCGACACCGAAGAGCACATTTCGGCATATCATCTTTGTGTATCATGTTATTTCCCTCTTTTCATATTGTTTACGTTATCTTATGTTTATTGATCAGTGATTGTGTATGAATGATCTTGATGCTCTATTAGATTGTTTTTCATGAAAGCCCATTGCTAGAACTTGAATACGGCACGTAATAGCCTTGTTTGAAGTCGTATGTGGCAACTAATGGTATTAAATCATTAGGGATAACATAACATAGGTTGAATATTCCGAGCTTGTGTCGTTATTGCTTAGATTGATCCGTTTTTCTCATTTCTAATGCGGCTTTCCGATTAAACTTAGAGAGTTTGTTCTAGGTGGCTCGATAGTTAGGGTTAATTAAAGAGCTTGTTTTCATTAACTATGACCTAAGGAAAAATCGGGATTAACAGAGCTTACTGTTAATTCACGATCAATAGTTCAAAGAGAGGTGTAAAGACGATGATCCAATAATGTATGTTAAAATGTGCATAGGCCGAGATTAAATCAAAGAATCGAGTTTTACACACAGTCATCACTCTTGTCATTTTTAACTATTTTCAATAAATTACTCGCATTAGTTTAATTTTATTTTGTTTTCTCGATCACATCAACCCAAAACCTCCCATTTTATTCCTTTTACATGATTTATTTTTATTTCAAAAATTAACTGAACATTCCTTGTGAATACGATCTCGACTCACCACAGATACAAATTTTTAGTGTGCAGAGTTAGAAAATTTTACGGTGCACTCGACACGCGCTGTACGTGGATAAGGCAAGATCACGCCTAATGCCAAATTCATTGGAACTCGATTAGGAAACTTCTTTCTTTCCCTATTATGAAGAGATTTAGATTTGTTTTTAGATATGAATCTTTGTAAGATAGAAGTAGACTAGGGATTGAGTGGCAAAATAATATGAGAGAAGTCTTTCACCTTTCTAACCCTCTCTTTTTTTTTTGTTTCTTTTGACTTTTCTCTCAATCTTTCATCTATCTTTGTTATTGAAACTTAAGTGTGTGACAAAACTCAAATATTCTGATTCAAGGGAATTCAAAACTCTAGCTGTAACTTTGTAAGGTTTTATTGTAAACTTATTTTCATTTTTTAATTCAAGTATGCCTTATTTTGTGTTCTTATATTTCATGAATAATTAATATTGATTGATCTGAAAAATTAATTTGATGTTGATTATTTTATAGCTATCTATGTATTCAGTAATCTGTAACTGTCATGAAGGATTATTGGTACAAGTGGCGAATAAGTTATTTATAAATTTACATATTTAACGTACGAGAAATAAAAAAACTAAGTTGAATGGTTGTAACCATCTCAATTATTTAATTTATGGTTTATTCTTTTTCATTAAGCTTATTGTTATCATTAAATTGATATGGAATGTTATCATACTCAGTTAATTAATGGTAAGTTTTTGTTTGGATGCTGAGTCTGAACTAATTAATTTAGAAAAATTTGAGACTTATTATGACTATCCTAATATGTTTCATACTATCTTCTTGAATTATGACAATTATTCTTTTTAGACCAATAATCAATGTTACAATTAGATGAGATCTTTTCCTTAAATCGAAGTTAAGTATTCTTGAATTTCTCTCTTTTATATTCAGTTGATTTAATTTGATTACTAGTTAATTTAGTTAATTAGTTAACTAATCGAAAGCCCCCCATTTTATTTTGTTAATTAAAATTAAGAAATTAGTGCTTAGTTCTCTTCATATTTGATTTGGTTTTGTGACTACTAAAAGAAGTTAAAGAATTAGAATTAATTTTGAGGGTTTTGATAATTTCTTTGCGTTATTTTATAGCTTACCGCTAATCTCTTGTCTTATTTAACTCGTGCTTCTCAAGTAGGTAAATTGTAATATAATTCAGAAATTGAGATGATAGTGCACCATTTAAGGAAAGAGATTAAGGAAGAAAGTGGTCATTAATTTCCATAAGTGAAACTTGAGATAGATCTAGTAATTGATGAAGACTACAATTTGTTTATCTAATAAAAAGGACTTCAAAATTGACCCCCAAGGGCTGGTATACCTCCCCACGGCTAGCACTATCTTTTTAGAGTAAAACGAATAATAAGACATGAAAAGTCTCTAAAGTGTCCCAAAATTTTGGGTTTTCACGTTTTAAAATGCATTTAATTTGCAAAAGACCAAACCATAGATGATGATGTCTCTTCTAGGAGGGGTATAGACTTTGGCATCCCCATACCCTAGGCCATAGATAATTATATTTCCTTTTTAGGGATGATTATCTAATCATAGCCTGAAGTGAAATAATAGAAGGTTTGGTATATTTCTGTAGGAGATTTGTACTCCTTTGAGCTCTTTGTACTCCTTTTATGATGTAATTGTAGCATTAACGTCTTCAAATCCTTTATAATTCGTGATCAATTCACATTCACTTCTTGTAGCTAATTTTTCATAGCCTGGCCCAAGTTTGGCTGGGGTTGGCCGGGCCTCAACTGGTAGCCTGGGCCAAGACCCTGTTCGGAATGTGTAAAGCAACGTCGTTTTATCAAAGTTTCTTAAAAAATAATATAGATGGGCTGGCCCGCCTATAGTCCACGAGTTGATCAACCTTTAGTCAAGTCGGCCCTAGCCCTGCCCGGCTTATTGTCATCCCCATCTCTTCCAATGTACAAACCTCATCAAATCTTGTTTCCAATTTACCGGACCTTAGTTTGATTCTATCTAAACTAAGTGATCAATTTGTATTTGATCCTATCTAAACTGAAATGATAAGGGATAATGAGAATTTTATCCAATGTAATTACAACAGAAAGATTGGATGAGGATTAGGAACACTATCTGTTTACAACTATAATTCTGTATCATCACGACTCAATAACTAACGAGATGCATTAAATTCGGAAAAAAGGACTTTTTGCTGTTACTCGTGCCTTTGTCTAGAAATTTGAATCCCTAATTTGTCACAATAGGAAATAGTACATGGAATAAGGGCCCTAGCGCTAGCTGGAGTGCCAGGCTGTTGGTGGTAGATTCTGTATTGTATACATAGATAAGTTCCCAATGTGGAGCCGATGGACTTTGAATTATTGGACGTGGTAACCAAAAGAGCCATCTCATTGCCTCTCTGTGATAGCTGTACCAGGAGAGGAGACTACGCCTGAAACTTGGAAAAATAAAAAGATTCCTTGAATGCTATCAAGGCGCCAGCTAGAGTCGTACTTTGCCATGACCGACTGTGGTTACAACGTTTGCTTCTCAGAATGTACGATTGTCACGTTCTCTTCACTTCTGTCAATTTGATTCTCCCAATACAAAACAGTCGCATCCTATTCTATCCAGTTCTAACAATTTGTTTCACAATCAAATTTATATAAATGAAAATTTGAACAACACGAAAGCACCTGTTACACAAATGAGTTTGCGATGAAAACTGAAATTTGCAGAACAAAGTAAGTACATCTAAAAAGAACCAAAAGCCCTAACATTCCACGAAATCTACTTTTCTGTTGATTGTTGGGAAGACTGAAGCCTCCAAGAACAGACAAAGATGATTATTTTCTACCAGAATCCAAGGGATGTCTACGCCTAGACATCAATAACTGAAGTTGTTGATACCCAAACCAC
>JANKOD010000008.1:28798040-28810380 GCA_026284645.1 Erythroxylum acuminatum | reverse complement strand
AATCCACTTGGCATTCAAATAAGAGTGTTTTAGTTACAATTCCTCTAATGTCTCCTAACAAATGACTCAAAACTCTTAGAAAATAATATTTATATATATGCTGAAATCTCCAGCATCTTCTTTTAGAGTGATGAAGATATACCAAATACTAAATTTGATAAAACGACGTGTCAAACGAAGGACTTACTGTTATCAAATCACACCTAATGGAAAGTATTGTCATGGACACTTGTCCAAAACCCAAACTATTTTCTTAAAGACAACATTATCAAAGTTAAAAGTCAGTAATAAAAAAAGGGTCATTGAGACTTTAACCAAATTAGATGTAACACGTAATTAGTAATTATTTTTTTATATTAGCTGAGTAACCTACTTAATCAGTGTACATGGCAAGTGTTAATTAGGGTTTAATTTTAGCATCTTCCAAGACTATACTATCTTGTCAAATCCGGTTTATACTACAGTATTAGGGAATCCAAAACTTGTCTGTTTACCATCAAACATGCACGCGGTTGTTTATGTCACCAAGCACTGGCTATTAAGATTGTTTAGAACATTAGTTTATTACAGATGATGATCTCACAAGAAACACGACTTTTGAATCATTCTGTGCAGTTTCGATGTCTGTCATAAGATCTGTCAGGTGATCAAGAAACAAACTTCTTAGCCAAATATATTAATGACTATGTAATCGCTTTTGCTTCACCAGATAAGTAAGAAAAGTGAAGGTGGCAGTTCTTTGTTGATACTTTAGTTTCAACATTAAAGAATTGCTGCTTTCTAAGATATTAAAATGGAAGATGATCAAGGAAGGGGCACGCTCACTTTACCATTGTTATTTTAAAAACTTGTCTGGTGATTGTCAAGCACGTTGATATGTTTCATACCAAGACTTTTCCTTGATTAAAATGTGATTTTCTTACATTATCACTTCTGAGACAAGTGTTCTCTTTAAGGATGATATTAACTTAAATCATGTTAAGTTTGAGAGTGCAAGAAAGTACCTACTTTTAATAAGTAAATCAGATTATATGTAAATATGTAAATTTTATTATATAAAATTCAATCATTGTAATTTAAATTTAAAATAATGTAATTACACTCATTGTTTTAAAAATCAAACAAAAAATTAAATCGGTGAGATAAGAAGTTTAAAAGGTTCATGACCTAGTATTAAACTATCATAAAACCGTAAAACATTTAAAGAATGATTGAAGAAGACAATCCTTACTTATTTAAAAATTTAAAGTTTAATTGAAAAAGGAAACTATTACATGAAAATTAATCTGTTTATCTCAGTTTATAAAAACTGATCGATTAATTAATAAACTGATGGTTTTTAACAACTAAAATTATTAAATTAAATCAAACTAAAAAGTTGAAAATAAACCGAAAAATTGGTTGGTTCAAAATTTTTATTATTAAACTGACCTGATCAGTTCGTTATTTAAAATATTGATTACACCAAAAATGTTTTCTATATGATTCATGCATAAAATAATTTGGAATGATTAACTAAAAATTTATTAAGATATTTCTCACTTCAAGAGACAATAATTAAGATTTATAAGTATCAATTTATTTTGTGAAATTAAAAAATCCTAAAGAAAACTTCATGGTATTCAACTCTTTAAACATATTCTACTTAAGAAAGCGAGTATGATTTTGTAATTTTAAATAATTAAAAAATAACATATTTAAATAAATCGTGCACACCAATATAACTCGAGATGATCAATTAATTAAAATTTTATCAAAATAATTGTCTGTTTGATAATTAAGCTTATGAATATCGATTCATGTTGTGAAATGAAAAAATTAGTAGCATTTAAAAGCGCAAAGCAAGATTAGTGACAAAAGTATACAAACAACAAGTAGTGGGCTATGATTGAAAAAAGTTTAGATGGTCTTGGCATTAACTGCTAAAAAATGGAGAGTGGATTAGTTCGATGTCAAGTTGATGTTCTTGAATGGCTAATTATATGATGAAATGTATGTTGATCAGCTTCCTGGTTTTCAAAACTCAAGCAAGCCAGGTAAAGTATTTGGGTTGAAGAAAGCACCATATGGACTTAAACAAGCCCCTCTAGAGCATGGTATAGTAAAATCGATGAGTTCTTTCGGAACAAGAGCTTCGAGAGAAGTATGCATGAGCCAAATGAGTACGTCAAAAAACAAGGCACAAATGATTTGTTGATAGTAAGTCTTCACGTTGATGACATGATTTACACTAGTTCATGATACTCAACTTATATTAGAGTTAAGAACTCCATAAACTCTATGATTGAGATGACAGATTTAGTGAATTGCATTATTTCTTGGGATTAGAAGTGATTCAAAACGAGGAAGGAATCTTTATCTCTCAAAGGAAATTCATCGTTGATACTTTGAAGAAATACATCATGATAGATTGCAGAGAAGTTGTTACACCTATGAACATTAACAAAAAAATTACAAGCAGAAGATGGAACTGAGCTCGCTAATGGTGGTCAATATCAAAGTTTGATCGGATAGCTTATATACGTGACTCATTGACGCCCAAATATAAGCTTCTCAGTAGGTGTTCTTTCTCGATTCATGCATCAACCCACTAAGCATCATTTTGATGCTGCTAAGAGGATCCTGCGTTACTTTGCTGGGGCAAAGGATCTGGGGATATGGTACAAAAGAGCAGCTTCTTTTTGCCTTAAAGGACACGGTGATAGTGATTTGGCCGGAACAGTTGACAATACGTAGAGCATTACCAAAAACTGCTTTACTCCTGGTTCATGTATTATGGCCTGGAGTTCAAAATAGTAAGTCATCGTGGCTCTTTCATTAGGCAGTGTGGTTCAAAATAGTAACTTCAAGCTTTAGGCTGCCAAATTTTGAACGAACTCGGATTTAGATAGCAAGATACAAACCAAATCGAACTTCAGGCCAGACTAATGGCAATTTGTTTATAGAATATCAGGCAATGCCATTGTCATACCACCGCCGAGGATGAAGAAGCCAAATCATTTGGTTCTTTTGCCACGAGTAACTAGCGTTCAGTGGCACGTAAGATTTATCAGAGTCGAATCGATCACGCATGACTTTGTGACCAATTAGGGCGTGAGCTTCACTTCCTCAGAGTTCGCGTCATCTTCCTACTTTAATCTTGATGGTGTTCCTTGCTGTGATTCAGGGTAGACAGAAGAGTAGCAGCTCACCCTCGGCGATTCATACACTCTCAACTCCGTCGGGTTATCCGACACGCGCCACACCTTGACCGACTTGTCTAAACTTCCGCTGTACAATATCCACCGTTCACTTCCATTATCATCAGACTCTTTATCTTCTTCTACGGCCAGGCACTTAACGGGCCCACTGTGACCAGTAAGGACGGTGAGGCAAGTGTGGGCGCCACCTACCTCTCTACGCCACACGCAAATGCTTTTATCGGCTGACCCGCTGAACACCAAATTTCCGGCGGTGGCTAGACAAAGGACGGCCACCTTGTGTCCCCGAAGGATTCCACCGTGCGATAAGTGCTTCTCATGTTCCCAGAAATTCACCAAACCGTTTGAGGAACCACAGTAAAGCACGGCGCCTCCTTCATTGACCGCCAAAGCCGTGACAGCGCTTTCTTGTTTCAGTAACGTTTGTACCAAGAAATGCTTTGTTCCTCTCCCTTGCAGCTCTCTTTTCCAAGCTTTCACTGTTCCATCGGCTGAGCCTGTGAAGACCAGGGAATCGAAGCCAACAGCTACTGAGTTTATTGCATCTTCGTGAGCGTGGACCGACTCCACGCATTTGTAGTCTGAAAGTCTCCATACTTTCAGGGTTTTATCCCATGAACCTGAGTATAGTAACCCCGCGTCTTCGTTCAAGCTGAGGCATGAAACTGCATCGAAATGTTTGATGCGTAAAACGTTGCGATGTCTGCGAACTTCTACGTAGTTCTTGGTGTTGACTGAGCTTTTGACGTAATCTTTGAACGTGGGCAAGCGTCCAATTTGCTTGTAAACTCTAGGGTTCTTGGAAGAAATCTTCCAGACTCTGATCTTCCCATCTTGATGACCAGTGAAAATCTTGGTCCCATGTATAACAATGGCTTTAACTAACCCACTGTTGGACTTAAATCCCGTGAATTCTTTCAAATTCTTCCATACACGTATGTTCTTGCTGTCTGAGCCAGTGTAGAGGAGATCGCCAGACGCAGCCAAAGAGTAAACGTGGCCTTCTTCACGAACAATGGATCCAATAAGACCATAGTTGGTGAACTTACCGTTCACAGGTGATGGTATTATCCACGGAGATTGTGCGTACGGTGAAGGTTGGTTCCAAGGCGACGAGAAGTTTGGTGATAATTCACCAGTAGGGGTTGGTGTTGTGTTGTGATTATTACAATACAATCTGGGATTCATAACAGAGTGACTATTGCAATTGTTATCGTCTTCTTGTCCTGGAAAAATCATAGCTTCTGAGTGCAAAAGAGCACCCAAATTTGGCCTGTGTGAACGCGAGTTGGTTTCTGCAACCATTTCATGTACAAAAAAGCTCTCCACCAACAACAACTCAAAAAATAGCAAATATGGAGCTTTTACTGAAATGGGTTTTTGGATGAGAAGAAGAAGAAGAAGAAGGTGATGAAATAGAATTAAAAAGGCTTGAACGAGTTTTGATTGCAGAGAATTGGAAAGGTTAGAGAGGAGAAGAGGTGTATATATATACGAATAGTCAGTAAGGAAGGGACAAAGGGTGGCGATCCAAAGGTGTTGTAACCCAACACGTGTCGACAACAACGTAATCATTCCAAACCGGGAAACTGGTTTTTGCCAGTAACCAGGAAACGAGTACTAAAACAAGAAAAAAAAATAAAGATATAATTCAACGTGTTGTGCTTTGTGTTCTTCTTCGTTTAGGATTTACACGTTACTGATTACTCCATTTTGGGAAATTATCACGTTGAGGGTTTGCTTTCTAGAACGAAACTTGCTCACGAGGAAAAAAAACAGCTGCTTTCACATTTTGTTTCAGGAAACTACGTCCATACTTCCTGGCAAAGGAAGGATTTGACCTCCGACTTGGTCAAAAACTGGAATATGATTAGTTTTTGACCACTAAACGAAGTCGTATCTTACTCCTGTTTTGGTGCCATTTGGTCTTCTTGGTCGGTAAGGTTTCATCAAGTTCTCTCTGTCTACTTTCAACGTTTGGCAACTTATCTTAAAGTTCTAACCATTCGAACTATGTTTACCGTTACAATGATGTCAACTGTTACAAACGCTATTATCTTAAAACTGAAGAGTCGATCTTTTACGAGAAGTTACTCGAATACTTAATTGTTATTTAAAAGAGGAGCTTTATATAGTAGATTGATTGGCAACATAAAAGAAAAATATTTTTAATTTTAGCTATATTTTATTTTGTAATAAAAATTATTTATGCATATAAATATTATATAAAGTATATTAAACAATATGCAAAGCACGATATATTAATTATGATATAATTTTAAATCATATAAAGTATAAATGAAAATATGTCTAACCAAATCTTTTATATGGATTATAAAATAAGTAAAACTAATATCAAAAATAAATATTAAAACATATAAAAAATAAAATAATATTATATAAATCTCAAAATAAATATTCAAGTTGAGTAAATAGTTAAATACATAATAAATTATGCATTTTATTGTAATAGAGAAGATGAATTTGCAAGATAAACGTGAAGATGAGTTTACGGGTATTGTGGGAATTGTGTAAAATATAAGGAAAAAAGAGACTAAAAAATAGGCTCATTAATTGATCTGAAAAATTTACCCTTAAAAGCCATTTGATAGTTTTTTTTTAGAAGCTCTGAATTTGAACTTCTTAAAAAGATATATTTTGACTGCTAAAAAAGTCATATCCATTAAAGAAATGATTTTTTATTTTACAGTCAAACACCTATTTAAAAAAAAGACTTTTGTGATGGAGAAAAGTGCTTATTGACCTCCCAAAAGCCCATCCAAATAATCACTAAATTTGTTTCTTAATTCTTCATAATAAATAGGCTATTTCTTCAAAAATCTTATTTAGTATTTTTGGGAAGATTCCATATTTACTCGTGAGTTCTCTATATTTTATTCTTAAGTGGGTTCGCACTATATAAATAGATGATATGGTTGTTAAAGAAATTAGCCCTTCAAATCATTGCACGTCGTACACTTTGCCTCCACGTTGCATAAGGAAACTGGTAATGCCCTTGTAACTTGTAAGAGTGTCATATTGGCCCAACTTTGTCCCGTATAATACTCAGACAAGCTAGGCTTTCAATGGAAAATACCAAAGAAAGATGTAAGGCCTTTGTAAATGCAGTCGATAAATGTTAGAGGCACACAAACTTCCAACACAGGCATGCGGCTGACTATACGAACTTCTCAGATCCGATTCCTTTCACACTTGGTGCTTTTCCAACAATTACGGGACAATTATGTGTATACGCGTGGACGTAGAATTTTTGACCAAATCAACGGAGGCTAAAGTCTTCGTGACAATCACTGGCAAGACTTTGGGACAATTCTGAAAGTCTAGCATCAGGTTGCAGGTTGCAGGTTGCAGGTTGCAGGTTCATTCTCACATGTAATAGGTTTGTCTCAAGTTAAGCTTTGGATGTGAAAAACTGGGAATAATTTAAAGAAATAAAAAATGCATTATGCTCATTAAACATTGGAAAGGGAAAAGGAAGAAGGAAAAATGAAACTGTAACATGTAGGGCTAGAGAAAAAGAATAAGATATGAGTATAGAAGGATAATAAAGCAATATAAAGGAGCTCCAAAGCCTGATTATATGAAACAAAAGAGAGAGAGAGAGACAAACACAATGTGTTTCAGAAGGAAAGCACATGTTGCAAACAAGCACTGCGAAAACTATCACACCTCTTAATTTTGCAAACCATATCAATCGAGCAAGGAGTTTACAAAATGCTATATATTATGAAACGAGACCATCATCACTTTTCTAAGGACGCACCATCCAATTCAAAACTCGCATCAAAGAGTTCCAAGTCCAAAGATCAAGTATATGTAAACCTATATTTACTGAAAGTTTGAACTTTTAACTATATAAAAGTTTTATTTTTGATTTAAATTTTATAGTTTAAACATCAGATCAAATATTTGCAAGTTTATTACATTCAACAAGTCAACAAGTGAGATTAAGATGCACATTGATTTAAAGTCAACATTAAGTCTTCAGTTATTGTGGGAATGATCGAAGTGTAGGTTTATCTCATGATAGATTTGAAAGATTAACTACAAGTGCCATCTAAAATTGTCAATGTCCTCAACACTTGAACAAGAGTAGCAAGCATATCGCACAACATTAAACCTAATAATTAACATGCCACTACTGATATGTGTTTAATTGTTGAAACATTTAATCATTGACACTTAGCAATTAATGATACAAAAATGCTTAAGATATTCACTTTAATTCATATATGATTTTAGGTACAATTTGGAAGCAAATAAATTAAAGTGAGTCAAAAGTACTGTATTTGAGTCATATTCTGAAGATCAATTCTCACTTGTCTTCATGGAGCAAGACTAAGAAAATTAAAAGACAATAAAATGAAGACATGAAGAAAAGAACGTGAGCTGCATAGATTGTGTGTGGAAATCTCATGCATATATTCACGTGAATTAATGGCCATGCGAGTTAGTAATTCAATTAATGGAAAAAGGAAGGTAACAGCTCCATGCGACGTGATTTAATGTAGCAGATGTTGGGAGCACAATGGTGAAGCAAGGAGTAGCTCACGTGTACATTAGATGCATGAATGGTGAAGAAATGGCCATGAGAACAAAACGCATGCAGCTTGCTAGCAAAATAACGTGTTCATGGAGGGACAACCCAAAACCAAAACGACAGCCCTTATATGTATGACGTGAAGTAGTAAACACAAAGAACAACGTTTGCATTTCAACTTGCATGAAACGCAGTCGTTTGGGGTAAAGAAATGTGAATTAAAGAGAGTGTGCATGAACAGTGAGGGTGGCCTTTAAAACTTAATTCGTCACATCAAAGCTACAGTAACGATTGGAGAGGCATGAGATATAGCATGGTTTTCATTTTTAGATAGACAGTAGCTTAGGTTAGACAGCGTAGAAGAAAATAGAACATAAACGAGAAGGAGGCGTAATGAAGAATAAAACTGAGATGGTGGTGTAACATGCCGTTTCCATAATAAGGGTTAGAACCCTAGATATATGTAATTGAGAAAATAACAATGAGATATTAGAAAAATGTATTTCATGCTCATGCATAATGATAGCATAACCACACATGAATATTGATTTTTGCACATTAAAATGACTGTACATATACTCATTGACATTTTTCGGGTATAATTGATCTATAATTGTGATTATTTTTGGAATTGTGAATGGTATGTGTTAAAAGTTGAGTGGGAATGTATAAGTAGTGAATTAGAATTTTTGGTGAAATATGTGAATTTTTTGAATATTATGGGTATTTTTAAGTTAGGAAAAATGTTAAGTGGAAAGACAATTGATAAATGGCAGTAGAAATAAATGTCAAATGGCTGTAGAAAGTTTAATATGTGACATTAAAATTTAATGACAAGTGTCATTAAAAATTGGGTTGAAAATTGGAGACAAATGGACTAGTAGATTAAAAGACCGAAAGAGGACCTTGAGAGAGTGATATGTGGCAAGTGATAAGTGTCACTTGCCACACCACTTGTTTAAATCACGATTTTATTAAGTTAAAGACCATATTTTTGTCTTTCACTTGCAAAATATGATACATGCTTCTCTCATCTCCATCTTCCTCTCCTTCTCACGACACTCTCTCCTCCAAAGTATCGAGTTGAACCTTTCCATCACTAGTTTCTTGCTATCTTTTCTTCTTGATAACATACCCACCTATTCTACTTTGGCAAGATGATGATTGTATATGTTGGAGGAGCTAGGGTTTCATGGTGATTGAAGAAGCCTTGGGTAAACAAGTAAGTATAAGCATTAATCTTCATGGCTTTGATGAATGAAACATGTTTTGATGTTAGTTAAGAGTTAAATGATCATAAAATGAGGATGGGTATATGCTAAAACGTGAATGAGAAATGTGGATAGATTCATGTCTTACTTTGGTGTTTTAATGGATAATAGATTATGGAATGATATAATGTCGGATTAATTGAGTAAATGGTGTTTAAAGTGTGCTGGAAAAATGTTAGCTGTAACATTTTCCATTGATTATGCATATGTAATTTAGCCATAACTTATTCTGTAAATATCCAAATGAGATGATTTTTTATTTGAATTAAATTAGAGACATGTGGCTACATTTTTCATGAAGATGTCGAATTCAAATTCTGTCTTTAAGAGTTTTGAATTTTGACTTGAATTGAGTACTGTGTGTAGGAAAAAGTACAGAAAAACTAGATACATAATGGGTTTTTTGTTTTGTTTTCTTGATGAATTAATGTGAATCTCTTTGGGTGTTATTTTGATGGAATAAAATGAGTCTAGAGCTAAATAAAGGGAGTAATGTGGTGTCTTGAAATGGGAAGAATTAAGGTGATAGTTAGAAGTGAAATGAAAGTGGAAATGAAGTTGAATATGTGCAAAAAGTTGATGATGAATGTATATATATGTATGTGTTCTGTTTTTAATCTTCATGATCAATTATGGACTAAAAATTGGTTATGGATGATATTGAGTTGAAATGGAGTTAGAATGATGTGGAAATGATGAATAATTAAGCTAGGAATGTTAAACAATCATAAGGTGTTGAATGTGTAAGTAAAGAGTTAGAAATCTGGAAAATTAGGATGCAATTAGATATACTTTGGAGCAAGAGTCATAACGTTTTCTGTAGATCTCTGATTGAGGTCGTTTAAGTATTCTTTCGAAGAGCACTTCAAGATCTACATCTTCTATGAAGACCTCGAAAGAGATTTTGATGTCTAGAGAGTAAAAAGATCACATTTCTGTAACTGACCCGTGAAAGTCCGCTCAGCGGACATGGAAGTTTGCCTAACAGACATTCTCTGGCCATTTGGATTTAGTTTAGGCTTGAATGGGACTTGAATTGAACCTAGAATGATGTTTGGATTAAGTGACTAATGTGTGATAAGTATGAAGTGATAATTGGGGTTATAACTTAATGAATGAATGGATGATATCCGAGTACCAAGGCATGAGTATAATGGGAAAGAAGATGTTCATATGATTATAGTTATGATCCAAAGGAGTTGAGTAATATGTATTAAGTAAATGTGAATGAGAATTGAGTATTATGAGAGCATATAATGTTAGAAAAGAAATGACAAGAAATTTGGGTTATGACATTTTAAGAACCAAGTGTTCTTGAGGTGTAAGCTTAAGAAGAAGCTAGACACATACAAAGGGTGAAGAATGAATGGTGAATTTATAATGATCATGTACAAATGAAGTGTAAATCTAAGTTCAATTAAACATATATGAATTATGAAATGAGAATGAGCATAAGATGCAAATTTAGATGATATACTCGGGATTGTCGTTGAGCATGCATTGTACATGTTCCATATACACATTTATGCATAATTGAATACTTAAGATTGTGCAATTATTAATGTGTGTGCAACATTTGTATTGCATGGTATTGATACGCAGGATAAAATGTCCGCATCCAGACATTTTCGGATCACAAAATCTAATGCTAATCTGGAGCGTACTGTCAATAGACTTAGATGGTTTTACTTTATTACTTGTCTGTTTATATTATGCATTGAATGACTACGAATGTGATTTGATTGCTGAATTCCGAACAATAAAGGTCCGATGATTGTGATATATGAATGAGATATTGAAGTGCTACTTATATGTGAACATGATGAAATAAGTGCTTCTAAATGTGATCTCTAAATGCCGGACCAGGGTCCGATGAGACTGTATATAAGAATGTGTAAATGAGATCATGTGATTGACTAAAAATATGTAATTAATGCATTTTATTACATGAATGCATGAGCGATAAAGGCAGTTGTGACCGAAGTAACCACCGAAAAAGAGCTTAAAGCTTAGAATGTGAAAAAGAACCTAGAGCTCATAAAGTGATTAAGAGCCAAAGGCTCACTATGTAAAATAAGTCTGGTATCCTCAACGTATACGGGACAGTTATTAATGAGGCCGGTATCTATAATGGATACGAGACAGTTATAGGCACTCGGTCATAATAATAACAAATTGAAAGTGAGTCTCATAAGCATCATATATGCATTTGATGTGTATGATTTGAATAATTTGACTTGCTTTTGCATGTGAAATATGTTTCAATGAATATGATTTGTATGAATTGTATGTGTTATGTGATTGAGTGAACCATCGAGAATGGTCACTCACCAAGTTTACAAAACTCACCCAAAATTTGCAATTATTTTTCATGCTCAAAAGTGTACCCCATTAGGCAAATGGGAGTATACCTACTGCATTCAAGTAAGAGGCAGAGGTTGGGATCAGTTTGAGTCTGCATTTGTATTTTCTTTATTTTGTATCAAATTGAGTCTTCCGCAATTATTGTAACTTTTATATTCGAATATTTCTGTTTTGTAATAACTTTCCAAATGGGAAATGTTTGTAAATGATTTTGCAATGTAATGAAATTATGACTACAAGTATTTTGTATTTGTAATGGACCCAAATGGCTATTGAAATTCTGGTGATTATATTGCTGCGATTGAAAAAGTTTATGAAAAAAGTGAGCCCAATTTGATTATTGATTTCCGCATATGTGTGTTGTCTTGACAAAAAAAATTTGTAATGAGATTTTACTAACTGGCTGTTATAGCATGTCACCCTTGTGGGGTACATACTTAGATATTACTAAAGATGTTGGGTACGTGTCTCGCGAGAGCGGGGTGCTACAACAAAGATATGCAATGGCAATTCAACACTATTCTGGCATGATAACTGGATAGGATTAGGGCCATTATACAAAATTGTTGAATCGATCCATACAAGGAATTTTATTCCCGATAATGCTTTAGTGAGTGAAGTCTTTAAAAATGCTGAAATGCATTTGGAGCACGTGCCAAGAAATAGTTTTATTGACCATATTTTTAGTTTCAATCTTAATCCAAAGCAGGATGATTCTTTGAGATGGAATAGACATACATATGATGTATTTACAAAAACTTCATATAAGGACTTTGAGGCTACAAGGATGAGTTGGAATAATATTTAATGGATGAAGTACGCAAATCGTCAAGCTATCTTTATTATATGGTTGACATTAATGGAGGATTAAGCTTTATTGATAAATTGAGGAGCTTCCTAAATCTTCTTACAGCCTGTGTAGTTTACAATGAGGAACCTAAAAG
>JANKOD010000008.1:28781929-28796027 GCA_026284645.1 Erythroxylum acuminatum | reverse complement strand
TAATTAATTCCTAGTTGCGCACCTAGAAACTAACAAATCCAATTAAAAATCCAGAACTGAAATTATCCAATGTTCATTAATAACATGAAAAAGATTAAGAGTATCTCACCATAATAACATGTCACATGGATCCCTCAACCAAGACAAGAAAATTAACTACTCATAATTAAATTGAAATTAAAAGAAATAATAATAAAAACAATATCCATAACTTGTCTTCGTTGAAAATAATAAAATTCCTAATTAAAATCTATGCAGAAACTTAAAGACAAAAATCAGAAATTAAATCAACCCAACAGCCTATGATTAAACTAATTGAAAAGTGCAAAAGAAATAAACTATGGAAATAAATTAAAACAATTTCGGCAGCCAAGAGTAAGAAGGATTCGATGATCTGTTGTGCTGTGAATTAAGAAGGAAATCAATTGTAGCAACTAAAGGATGAGAGTAGGCGATATTGTAGTGGAGGACTCAGCAACGTGAGAAGAGTGCGGCAGCCCATCAAGAGAAGAGACTAATCGATGATGCTGTTTGAATAATGATAAGCAAGAAGGAGATCAAGATGCGTGGGCCAAGGGAAATAGACAGGTGCGGCAATGAAGCAAATCAGCAAATCAAAACAAATCAATGTTGCGGCAGCCTTTTGGAGAATGGGATATGCGATGTCAATGAAGAGAATAATAAAACGATGATTGCGGCAGCCCCCCAAAGAGAGGTTTCCATACGGCACTGTTGGGAGAATAAAAATAACGATCATGTGCGATAGTCCATTTGCAACCCTCCACCCATGTACATACGGCAATCAATCTTTTAATCCTACTTTAATTCAATCTCCCTTTATCTTGGGTAGATAATGTCCAGATTAGGTGGTGTTCCACTTTAGGTAGAAGTCCAGACGATCTTGGCGATTATGTTTCACTTGGAAATAAATTCTGGAAATAGGTGGATTTGGGATTCTGTCCTTATTTTTCCTCTTTTCGATCCTTTTTCGTCTTTTTGGTATTGATAACCACCTGCGAACATTTAACAAATAATTCCATTAATTTATAAATACCAATTTCATAAATCAATAAACATTAAGTCCAAAATATGTGCATTATAATTGACTTAACACAATTTAACAAATATAGTATAATATGATAGTCTCAGTTATCTAACTTTGTATTCTTGACACTTATTTTAAGAATGAGTCACTCTTGATCTATCACATACAAATTATATATATAAATTTAGATCAACTACTTTTATTCAAAAATCTATTTCTTATCATGTCATGGATATTGTGGTAGTATTGGATACAAATTTAATATCATATACTTAAAGGAATGAATAATAAATATAAATGATCTCTATCATTTCTAGTATTGTCAAGAAAATTTATACAATTATCTTCTTCTAAGAGTAACTTTTATCATATCTTAGCAAACGCCTTTAATTTTAGTTGTTATTTATTTTATTAGTAGGTTAAATTGAGAGAAATAATTCTCTAAGGATATTATACCTTTTAGCTCTCTTTATCTAACCATTTGCATTATACTATTATGTCTTGACATCTATCTTACATGTTGCCTTGAAATTTTTTGAGACAATAGTTAATTTTAAATTTCATTATATCTTGTCACCTATATGACATTGACATATCTCTCAAACTTTGACATTAAAATCTTCATTAGATATTATAGCAGGATTGTATAATGGAAATGTAACTTTTCTTTCAATCTTTGAGAAATCTTCTCAAACATAACCTATGTCCAAGAAATTTGGTTCACTAATACTTAGTATCAAGTATACTAACTAAAGATAATTTACTACTCAATACAACATAAATGTAAGAAAGCAAGTAGTTGATTATAATTCACAACAACTAAATAAGAATAGGAAGCTAATCATGTATTTATTTATTTTCACTATTTATTTAAAATAATTGCTCTCACTATTATTTAAAATTCATTATAATCTCTCTAATAGGTTAGGATCTCATTTAAATTTATTTGGTCTTGAATTTGCACCAAAACTAAACTTAAATATTGAATCTTCTTTATCAAAGGTATAGATAGGTTCCTTAGATTTATTAGTTCTAATCTCAAAAAACTCGCTTATCTCAAAGATGTTTTTGATACTTTCCAACTCTTTTGTTCTTGCTTTTGATTTGGTTTCCACCCATAGGAAATATTGATTGAATCTGGTAATTCTTCCAAGTGAGATTCACAATTATTTTTCTAACTAACTTTAATATTTTATATATCCTAATCTCTTAATTGCGGTTGTTGTCTTGTTCAAGGTCCAAGCTCAAAGAGCTTCATCATTTCAACATCGCATGAGAATCTAAATAAAACATATTTGAAACATTAAAATAAGAATACTCTAGCTTGTATCATGTTCGAATTGTGTTTTTACCCATCTTTGACCAATTGATGATGAGATCACTAACTCTCCATTGCTTTTTAGATGATGAATATATCTCTTGATATCATAAGGATTCTCGTTTCCTACCACCTTTCACCACAAAATCTTATCATTTAGACCACCTCGCGGGGTCTCAACACGCGGATTTAACACTCTTCCTTAGGCTTTACCGGGAAGGGCGGACCAATTATTAGGGGAGAGCTTTCTAAGATGGAAATGAATAGTAAAAGAACAGCTTTTGGGTTAGCTAGCTCCAGAATCAGAAGCTACCAAGTAAAGAATGACATAAAAAATTGCGCAGGAGAAAAGGAAACCACTACAGAAGAGCAACAAGGCTTTCGATGAGTTCCACCCTTGGAATTTTTTCAAAAAAGAAACAATAAAACAGTTTGGTTAATGAAAGATGAGGAAGAGAGGACAAAGAAAGTTAAAGCTAGCAAGATTAAAAGTTAATAACTTGTATCCAACAAAGAGTTGATAGGATTGCGAGATAGTGCTCCTAAAGCCTTCTATAAATTGAGAAATATAGAAAGGTTTAGAATAATGAATGTCCTATTCCTGTAATTCTATGAATTCTTCCTTGGTATTGAGTTCTCATTCCCCTGGACTTTTTTTCCCCTTGTTTATACTATTGTTATTATTTGCCACTTTAAAAGTTTGATTTAAATAATTTTATTATATTAGTTTTCTGAATTTAAATCCTATATGAAGAAGAGGAAAAATAGAGGTTGAGTCTTGGAATAACCGGTAAAGTTGTTTCTTTGTGCCCATAAGGTCATAGAAACAACCTCTTTGTAAAATACAAGGAAAAGATTATATACACTATATCCTTCATCAGACTCTCACAAAGCAGAGAACCTTGTGCACTAGGAGTGCTGACTTTAATTTTGACTTTGATGAAGAAGAGGAAAAATAAATTCTATTTTAATTCATTTAATAAACTCACATTTAATAATATTTTGTTATTCATTGATTCTGTTAAGTATTATTTATAATATTTCCCATTAAAATGAACAATAATTCTAAATGAATATAAAATATCAATTTTTATATCTATAACTAAATTCAACCAATATGGATATCATTGTTTGTTGTATGACAATATATATATTTGAAATATTTTTAATATTTCCAAGATCATTGTTACAAATACCATATCGAAATAGGTACTAGATTTGGTTAGGATAAGATATGGTACTGAAAAAGTCTCCTTATAATTAATATCATCTTTCTGAGTGTAACTTTTGGTAACAAGTCTAGCTTTATATCTTTCAACATTACCATTCGAGCGAGTAATTTTTAGAATTAAAAAATAGTCAGTAAATTTTATAAAATTATAAAATAACCCTCTAACATATTCTGTATATAGCCTTTAACTTTATGTCAATTTTGTCTCAAAAATCATAATAATATAAATTTTATATAACAATAATCTCTTTGTTCCTATCAATATTACTTTTCACATATTTCTCATATAAGCAATAATTTATTTAATTCTCATATATAAATAAAACTATAAATAATACAAAGTACTTCTTTCTTTGTGATTTTTTACAAACTCTTCCTCTAAGAAGGTAAGATTTGTTGACACAAATACCTTCCTATCCTGAGGACTGTAAAAATAGTACCCTCGAGTTCCCGCTAGGCGGACATCCATGTCTGTTAAACGGACTTTTACAAGTCACTTATAGAAACTTGAAAATTTGACCCTCTAGACATTAAAATATCTTCTCGGAGTTTTCATAAGTTGTAGATCTTGAAGTCCTCTCTTAAAATATTACAATTGAATACATCAAAAGTCAAAACATTATATAAGAAGAATAATATAGGTCTATAAGCATAACAAACGAGTTCATGTCGAGGAACACAACAAAGTAAAAGTAAAACTTAAAACAAAAATACTTATAGTTAAAAGTATATAATATAAAACCTTAAACTTCATGTAATGATATATCCACTCAAATTAGATTGCCGTCAATTTTAATTTGGTAAGAAGTTCTCATTATTGAAAGTCTCATCATTACTATCATTTAAACTTATTACACCAAATAAAATGTCGATAGTTTTTTATCTAAGAATATCATTTAAGTCATTCTCAACTATAAAACATAATTCCTTATAAACCTAACTCGCTAAAAGATTGATATGATCAAGGTGAATTAGATTTATAAAACTACTTGTTTTATTAAAAGTCCTAGTAAACAAATGGAATTAAATTATTAAAAAATTATATTCAACTTAATAATGATAATAGCATATCTTTCTTAAAGTTTCAAGTTATATAGAATAAATACCAAATGATTTAATCTTTTTGGTTTCAATCTATTTATTTTTTTAATGAATTGATTCAAATTTGCTCCAATTCCTTTCACAACTATTTACACACACACATGGACTAAGAACTCGAATTGCAAACTTCTGCAATTCTTAGAACACCACTTCTAAATTAGTCCTATCAAGTAATTGTAAGATAACAAAAATAATGTTATAATTAAAATAAAATAATGATTTAATTTTAAACAAGGAAAAAATGAAGAAATATATATTTGAATTAAGTTTATCTCTTTGATGTAATGCAATGAGCATCTCACCGCACGCATCCTTGTATACCTTTATTTGTGAGCTAAAGAGATTTTGCATTATCTTACGTGAAATAATTATAGGAATAGTTAATAGTATTTTTATGTTAACTTCATCTTTCTTTGTAAAGCCTAGTCTTAAATAGACACTCAAATTCATAAATTTCCCAATAGTAAACAATAGAGAGAAAATTTTTGTTTTTCATCTTTCATTGATGATTGCAAGGTAAAGTGTATACAAGGAAGACATGTTTTTTAGATTGGCTTGATTACTTTATTTGCCCTCTCTACGACATCATAAAAGTAACTCATTGTTACCTTTTTATCACTATCAATCAGAAGAGGCATTCTTACTAAGCGCTTACGAACTTGGATGACAAATTAACATTAAGAACAAAATTTATGATCTTCAAGTATAATTTTAGAAACCTCCATTCTAGCATTAAACCTAGAATAATGAGAAGCAACTCACTTATTACTTATAATCATTTGTCTTAACTTCTTCATTAAAAAAAACAGTAAAGTAATAAAAAATTAGTTGCAAATATTGTATGGCAAGATGACACAAATTCTTACCATTGATATAATCCTTTCTCATTAAATTCAGAACTTGTTTATGAGTATAGATGAACTTAACTATTGTTCTTTCTTTCTTTATAATTTCATTAATGATAGGAAAGTATCTAATATCTTCTATATTTTTTAGCATCATATAATATGCAGCATAAGGAGAATAATAGAAAGAATTATACCTACTTTGCAACTTTTTTTCAAGCATTTTTTAAGTAACGTCATTGTTAGTGATGGACCATGTAATGTTTTAAGATTCAATTTCATTCACAATGTCATTAAACATCTCTAATAGAATATCATTATCCAAGGCCAGATGCATCAATGGCTTTAAAAAAAATAATCCCCTTTACAAAATAAACAAAAATTAATAATAGGTTCTTGTTTTCTATTTATCTAACCAACACACATAATTGAACACTTATAAGATGCCCAAGTCATTCTTCATTGATACAAATAATTTTCTATTTTATAAATAGAGCTACTTAGAAGATTATTTCTATAGTTATCAATTGAAGGAACTTTATATATATGATCATAGGAGGCAATATCATCCACCATAGACTGGTAATAATAAAATTGAGCAATATTAAATGAAACATCTACATCATACCACTATCTAGTTATTTCTATATCCATATTGTGAGTTGCTTCTTTAGATTATAATATGCTACGAATTGAATGTTAAGCATTAAGAGTTGTTTATGGTGTAAAAAATTTGGATACCTTTCTTCATCTTTTCCTTAGTTTAGTTACAACAATCACTTCTAGTTGGATAAGAATTATGTCTTTAACATTGTTACTATCATCTTGACTACTATAAAAAGAACGTTTCCTACCAATTTCGCAGTTTAGTCTTTACCTTCTTTCTTTCTAATTTTGATAATTTTCAAGTAAAATTTGCATATATTATTTAACATCATGACTAATTTTCTTATAAAAGCTTTATATCATTTTTTATCTTAACTAAATATTTTTTTAATTTGAAGATTTTTTGACCTTTCAAATGTTTATTACAATATAAACAAATAATATGATTCTTCATACTAAGAATCAATCTCACATAAATTCAAATCAGATCATCAAATCTTTAATTTAAGAGTTTGAATTATGAAAAACACTCAAATTTTCTTCTATTTATCTATATCTATAAAAATGAAAATAATAAGCCAAAAAAAAGTCAGAATAAAGTAAAACAATTGCAACAATAAATTAATGTAATAAGCCGAAGAGATCTTCATATAGATATGCAATAAATTATACAAGACTAGATAGCCATCAAGACAACTTCAGACGTTTGAAGAAGCCACCGTATTATTTCATATATACTTTGCGAGTGGTCGGCACGAAGTCATTACTTTGAGCTTAGACTTTCATGACTGACGGGTGACCTAACCCAAATTAAGAAGAAGGCGGAGGCAGATAGCTTCAACATCTTCTTTAATTAAGATTTGACTTTTTAAATTTATTCTTCAAACTTTTAGTATTTACAAATTTTACTTAGTAATTTACGACCAATACTTTTTTTTAAGGAAAAGGTGGGCAAAGTGCACAAAAGTAAAAAAAATTACCTAACAAGACTCCTATTAAATCATGATCAATTCATCTACCAACACTAGGGAAACTTTCTCCAAAATATGAAAGTTAGGAGGAAAATTAAAGGCAAGATGACAAAGGGAGTCAGCAGCAAAGTTCCCTTCTCTATAAATGTGAGTGAGTTTCACATTATTGAAGCGCTTCAGTAAGTCTAGAATTCTGTCAACAAGAGACAAACAACCTGAATTTGTTTGAACACCACCTGTCAACATCTTAACAACAATCTCATTATCACATTATACAAGAACATTTAAATAGGTAAGATTATAAGTGAGTTGAATACCATAATAAAGAACCCATAACTCAGCACGAAGAATAGAATAACGATCCGTCTTGAAAACAAACTCATATTTTCAGCGACCATTATGATCATGAATCAAATCTTCACCTGTAGCAATTCTTGTAGAGGCAGCCGAAGAAACATCAGTGTTGAGCTTTATATAAAGAGAATATGAACATTTCCAAAAAAAATGAACCTTGAAACCGAAGATCTATTATTTTCCGATAATATCACGACATTCAATATCATCCAAAGCGATGAGAAATAAAAAACTGTAAATGTCATGAAAAAAAAATCTCTTGGACCGTCAACAAGACAGATAACTAATCCTTGGTTATGGTTTAGAATTACTGGGGTTGTACTTTTGTTAAACAAAGTTAGAAAATCGAAAAGAAAAAGCATGGTCCACCACGTTGAGTGACAGGGTTTCGTTTTGTCACCCATTTATGATTGAATTGCTGTTAACGGTAGGCGTAGAAATTTGGAGTCAATCTTAATCACTTTATAGTGGCGGATTCCCTACCGACAGGATGAGCTAGGTTTAGTGCAAATAAATATTATTAAAATATAGATAGGCATCGTCACTCTCATTTCGATATTTGTGACAGTAACGTAACTCAATCTTCACCACAAAAAGTGGGTAGTTAAATCTACTAAAAGAAATATAATTTAAGGTGATGGTGACAGTGATTATTTTCTTATTATAGTTTATTGAATTAATTAGATGTCCCATGTGAATCACAGCCAAACACAACTTCAATTCAAATAAGTGAAATTAGAAGTCGATTTAGAGATATGTTCAGATAATAACTCAAAAATTATTGTAGAAATTTCAGACATTAGTATTAGAGTTATCTTTCGTGTCTTGGCCGACGGTAACATTATCTCTTGATAAAAGTGAGTAAGGAGAGAGCTCAATAATTATGGAAACACTACCAAATAACTCTATTTATCTGTCTTCAACTTTGTCTGTATCTAGTCTATCTTTTAGTGTTAAGCATATTTTGTCTAATCGTATTGAAAATCTAGTTGCAATTACCCATGTTCATGTAGAAAATCATGTTTGTGAGTCTTCTTTATCTTTGTTGAGTCCTTACAGTATTTATTCTTATGATCGTTCTTGAACAAAAAGTATACGTTATTTTCTCTACATCTAGACTAAAAGTCAAAAAAATAATCCAAAGTTTTAAATTCGAACAATGTGGTCTTAGATCTACTACAACATAACAATACTTAAAGCTTGAGATACCAAAGGAGCTTATCTCTCTCTAGAGAGAACACAACCATACACATCTATATGTAGGAGTTATACGCCTTGTTCTCACACTTCATAAAAGAAAGGGAATACCTTCTATAGCCAGGATATCTCTTCTAGATATTGCCTACAAAACGTACCAAAATGCTTTAATTGGTTGGTACCTTGTTGACTACTCTTAACAATGGAAGTGTCATTCTGACAATAGCATCTGATTTCAACAGCAGGTTGGATGATCTCACTTTGTCTAAAAGACTGCAAGTTTAGATTCAGATCACTGGAGTAGAACAAGATCCTACAGCCATCATGACTACCTTACATCATTAGATGATCTATCATCTGTAGAATCATGCTTTGGACCTCAACTTTTAAAATTCTACTTCGGATACCCTTTATATAGTTGTTGATCGTTCAAATGATCAAACTACTATCATTTAGATCGCAAAGTAATTACCAACTATGGAGCTTGAAAAGTTGATGCCTACTGAATGGATCATTAACTACCAGAAGGTGTTTCATGAATCTAATCGACACTCTTTTCATACAATCACTCCTCGAATTCTAAAGACATTAAAAGATGGAATGGTAAAGTCCATCTATGCAAAGCCCAACGAAAATTCATCTGGACCTTCTACATCTAGTGCTATATTTCTGATTCAACCTGTATTTTCTCATACGGAAGGTAAATCTGACCCTCATATATATTATTTTAAATCTAATAGAGATCCAGTCTGTGTAAGTCATCATCGTGGATACTTTGTATGAGATGTTGACCCATCTATGTCTGAACCTGACTGTGAATTCTGTCTTAACCCTATGTCAGACAGTGATGATGATAATGAGTGATATGCCAGATGAAGGAGGAAAAAAAAGTCTAAACCTCGTTGTATGCCTTCTCAATAGTATCATCCACATAAGGATGATTTAGATCAAGATGATTCCAGCAAATCTAGTAGTCTACCCACAGATAGATTCAGACCTAGATCTCTTCGTGAGATGCTGAAATCTTCTACCTGTCAGCCTAAGCTAACAATCATGTCATTACTCCTACTCTTATAGCTTGTATAATGGTTAAGTCAAACGAAGAAGAGTTTCCTTCTCTACATAGGAGTACAGATGAAACAACTAGGGTTATCTCTAACCCTTATATTCGAGCTACAGGAATCGCTTCACAAGGAACACTTGTCTCAAATTCTTCTGATGAAGCTCTTAACTGGTAGACATTAAATGCAATAGCATAGAACAAAGTCCTTAGAAGAATTGATTCCAAGTTAGATGAAATCAGTCAGTGGACTCATGCTACTCAACATAAAGTTGACGTCGTCTCTAAACAGATCCAATAATTGTACCACTCGTACAAAACTTAGATCTAGCAATTTGACACTAATCTTCGACATTATATTGCTACTCAGTATTTTGGACCTAACTTTGACGTCAAAACTAAATAACTCAAGAAGATACAAGGAATTGTGCAACGCATGGAAGCTGATATGCAATATGCACAGTCTAAGACTGTATATGGCTCATCCTCTATACTATTTCCAAAAATACAGCTAGTATACACTCCTCTGTATCAAACGTATCCAGACGAAGCTGACTATTCAAAGGTCTTCATGTTCAACTATCTGTTGATCAGACATCATATCCATCCTTAGGCAATTCAAGATAAAACCAAAAAGCCAAAATCAAGTCAAAGCCTGAACAAGTTCTTGAGTCATCACCTTCACATACTAAACCTTAACTAGTTAATTCGTGGAGTAAACCGTTACAAATTCATGCACCTCATACTTCTCCACCGAAGTCTCAACCTTCCACCTCTACTGGGAAGGATAAAGCGCCTCTGATAGAGTTCATAGCAACTCTTACACCTACACCAGCTGAAAAAAATTTCTCTGCTCAATCAGATAATTCAAAAGTTTATTATGAAGTCTTTTGCCTCAACGTTTGAAATCTCTGCAACAATTTTTGAGTCATCATCTGAACAGATCTCTAAACCGTCTTTTAATTTCTCAGTGCAGCTAGCTAATCTATCAGACTTAGCACAAGTTCTGATGACTATGCCTAAACTTACTGAAGCTGAACCATATATAAGTAAAGCAGAATCCAAAAGTACTGAACCTTTCAAACCTGCATCAATACCACAAGCAGCACCAACTCAACTAGCTGCACAGACTAAGCTTACTTAAGACCCTGGTTTACTTTTGACAATCTTTCCCCAAAGAAATGGAGAGATCATTGGACATCAGTGACTCCCTCAAATGTTATCAACATTTGGGCTGGTGAAGTTCCTTGCCTTACATATCACAAGTCTATAGCTTCCAGCGCACCATCAAGCCCTATTCAAAACCTCGTTTCTATTTCTAGCCCATGGCCTTCTGTTTGGGCTACAACTGATATCGACCACATTCTTGAGCAAATTGACAACGACATGACATTAACGAACGAATCTGATTATGATAATGACCTCTCTTTAACACTCTAAAGTGAGACTCTTCTTTTTTAAATGTTTTTCTTTCTGAGTCTTTTGATGAAAGATAATCTTTGTGGCTTACAAACCCCTGTGTTCCTTCTTATCATTATATTGTTTACTCTTTAGAAAATTGTTTGTTTTTTCAAATAACTTTGTGAAAGGTGTAATGATTGTACTTAAAACTGTTTTCTCTTTTAAAGTTGTAACCAGTGTGTCTATCAAGTGTTTTACTTTCTTACCTTTGTTTCACCTACAAAAGTAAAGCTCCTCTTCCATTGTAAGTAGGCAGAAGTTCATCGTTTGATTTCAATGAATATTAATTTGGGTGTTTTCCATTCTCTCTAAGTTTTCCTTCCCCTGAAAGCTTAGTCTTGAGTAATGTCACTATTTGTCATTATACAGAGACAAGTATGCTCTACACTTGCCTCTTTTAGGGATCTTTTGTAGCAGAAAGTTTAAGACAGTCTATGACTGTATAAAACAATTCCGCTGTGAGATTAAAGTTTAATAGAGAAAGAGTATAAGTACTGTTGCGACTATTGTTTCAAAAGGACAAAAAGAGTTGTGAGAGTGTAAGGTTCCTAAAAGAAAAGCTTAGTGTTGTACTTACATAAAGAAGGATTTTATGCCTCGATTATCATACTAGTAACTTACTAATAATTATTATTCTACAATAATCTACCAAACACTGCAGTACAATCTGACTTTAATTAATTAATAGTCTGTTCAAAGGTATTATTTTAACTAGTTAATTATCGTACTTTTTTTGTGTACCCTTCAAGGTCCCAGTATCCCCAACTCCCTTTGACCAAACAGCCCTAATTGAACCCAATTTTTCTCTGCTTTCTTCCTCAATCATTCGTTTTCTTAAGCAGATAACAACAATTTTACCAAGAAACTTATTATCATGGGCCGCAACCGACAACTTAAGATAAAACTCAAATGAACAATAACATTATAGCAACAATATAAGAATTTAAAAACATGACAAAGGACATATCTATCTTCAACATACCGTGAAAAAAATGAAAAGAAGCTGAAAGAATTGTGAAAATCACCCCACCACTTGGAATTACCGTCCGCTCCCTCTGCTTATCATGTCCTTGTACCTGATAATGGAGTCGAGTCTCTGCAACTTCAGTTGATGTTTAAACTTGTTAATGAAATCATCAGCCTTGGCATCCACCTCAGCATCATCAACCTCCGTCACTTTAGCCTTCCCCTCTCTGACGGTGGCCGGCCGACGAGACTCCACAACTTCATCTTCTTCAAAATGACCAAAAGCTGACCTAGCACTTGCTGATTTCTTCATTTTCTTTGGTAGCTTCTTGGGTATCTCGCCAGACTCAGGCTTTGTGTCGGATTTACACCTGCTGACATTATTATTACTTTGGAGCTTCCTGTAAACATCTTCCATGGTCTCTTCTTCTTCTTCTTCTTCTCGGATTTGCTCACTTTTTTCCTCTTCATGGTCACTATCTTGTGCTGCTCCTTGCTCTTGATAAATTGGTTGTGTAGCACTCAAGTGGGCGTATGATTCGTGGGTTTTCTGTTCTGGGGTCAAGTAATTGTAGAGATTAATGGACCTGAGTCGTTGCAGCATGGAAGGAGATCTAGTGAGGGGCGGTTGTTGGCGGTGGTATTCTTGTGAAAGAGGTTCTTGAGAAGCAATGAGATGGGAGTCAAGCTCCGCAGAAGGCCGTTCATTGTTAATTGTGGTGGGTTCTTGAGATCTGTAACTGTAGAAGTTGATAGATTTGAGTGTCTGCAACATGGATGGTGTTCTGCCAAGTTGGGGGCGGGCATGGGGTTGTTGAGCTTGAGATTGGTTTTCATGCTGGTCGGTGGGCTTATTGTTGGTGGCCAAGCGGGATGTAATGGCGATAGTTCCGATCACAATATTGAGGAGGACAAAGAGGACAGTGGTAGTGAACCAACTGTTCACTGAAGCCCAGATTGAGGATATCGCAGACATTGATTCTTCGAACATAGCTTCTCTTTCCTTTTTCCTTCTCTTTTGGTGTCTGAGGATTAGACAAAACAGAAGTTTGGTTGGGAACTTAGAGATATTTAGTGAAGGGAAGGGCTGCGTTCGGTTAGTTATCAAATATGTGTGTATAGTTATAATTAAATATTTTTTGTTATTTTGTTATTATTTCTTTTGGTCATGTTAGGATCTCGAGGATCGTACGTATCTAATCCAGTTGCAAACGGACAAAGAGGAAGAGGCAGAACTCGCAAGTGCTGTGGTGGAGTGGCTGAGACTTCTCCTTCCTTAATCAAGGTCTCGGTTTCGAGTCTTGGGAATGGAGCTACACTTCTGAAGGAAAGCTTTACTGCTTATATGGTCCAACTCAGCTCGAATTCAGATTAGTCAATTGTTCGTGTGGCATCAGATACCTGATGGTTTAACCAAAAAAAAAGAGAGGCAGAGATGACGTCGATACAAAAATACCACCTCACATATGCATATTAATTTTTTAATAAAATGAGATTTAATAAAATATAATAAAAATATTATCATCAAAATAAAAAATTTAACTTTAAAAAATGACATAAGAAAATTTATTATAGAAGTACTTATACCAAAGAGGACATTTTCTACCCGCAAATGTTGTGGTGTAGTGGCTGAGGTTCCTCCTTCCTTAATCAAGGTCTTGGTTTCGAGTCTTGGGAATGGAGTCACACTTGTGAGGGAGAGCTTTGCCGCCTATGTGGTCCTACCTGGCTTGAATTCGGATTAGGGATGGCAATGGGTAGGGTTCGGTTCGGGTTTTACTCAGCCCATATCCATATCCATTTTTTATGACTCAACCCATATCCATATCCATCGGTTTTTACGATTTACTACCTATATCCAAATCTATTGGGTTATTCGGGTTTTTGGATATCCATCGGGTTGTATAGCACATAAAAATATAACTTCTAAATTGAAAATATGG
>JANKOD010000008.1:28719379-28748753 GCA_026284645.1 Erythroxylum acuminatum | reverse complement strand
GAATCTAAAAGGGTGGTGAATAGTAACCTTTTTAAATAGGTTATCTACCTTGATTGGGGTATGATCAGATATTCCAGAATCTAGAAAAATGGCTTTACTCTCAAAAAAAGAATTTAGCTAGTCCACATTCACCATAACTCTATCTAACTTCTTCTTAATGAACTAGTTTGAGCTTTGTTTATTGAACCAAGTGAACCTATTGCATTCAGATTTTAAATTTGTTTATTCCACATCTTGTATACAATCAAACATGTCTGAGGTGTAGTTGAGTAAATTACATTTCCCTTTTACCTTTGACCTATAGATAGTGGAGTTGAAATCTCCACTAATTAATGAAGGACCTCTAGCTGATGCTTTTAGTCTTCGAAGAGAAGTCCACAACTTCGCTCTTTTGCAAAACTATATTAAACCCATAAACAAAAGTTGCTAAAGCAAAAGAGTTTCCCATTTTAAAGAAGAGCTTTATATGGATGAACTACTCACGAGTTTTTAGTTCCTCCACCTCCAGAAAATCCACATCAAAAGAAATAATAATTCTTCCATAGGCATGACAATGGTGGTTTGTAAGAAACTTCCATTTGCACCCTAAACAACTTAATTTATTCAAATTTTGCTACTTTAATTTTGATTTCCAATAGACAAAATAACAAAGGGTTGTTATTCAGTACAAAATCCCTTACAGCATTAAGCGTAGAAGGGTTGTTTATTCCTTTAACATTCCATACTATCATAGTCATATAAGGTTGCTCAATTTCCACAGGTTGAACTGAGTCTTGATAGTCATCAATTTGGACCCTTTCATCTTTATTAAGTGGTACACTTTCGACCTTTTCCATACTCGTTTGGCCTTCATGGTTGCCCAACAATTTTCAAATTTTCATCGACTCTTTACAATCTTTTGGATTAACCTGCTCTATTCCCATCATCTCCCAATAGTCTTCTCTAATGAATGCTTTCCTCGTTGGTTTCCATTCTTTTCCTTGTGCTTTAAGGAAAGGTTTCCATTGGTATATAACAAGCACTTTGCTTTCTTTGAGAGAATGCCCATCAGCTAGCCTTAGAATTGGAATGTTATCTTTCATTTCCTTATACATATCCATACTCATACATAATCTAACACGTTTCCTCAGCATGGTGTTTTCATCTATACATATTGGTTTTCTCAACTAACTAGCTAGCATGCTCAAACCTTTAGTCGTCCAATATTTTAAAGAAATATTATATACATTCACCCATATAAGAATATTTTCCAATATGATTTTCTTTAATTCCATTCCGGTTGCCAATTCTAAAGAAATAAAGGAAGCTAAGAGATGTGCCAAGGGCCTTCTTGTAATACCTTTTGAGCTTCAGATTTAGAGGAAAAGGTAAAGATTAAATTATCCTCCTTGATAAGCATTACCTCCAATAATCCTCTACCTTTCCAATTTCTCTTGGTCCATGCTTGGATCACAAGAAAAGCAGGATGTTTGTCCATAAGAAAACTAATCAGCGCAACATCCCATGTCCTTGCTCCTTCCTGTAGAATCTCAAGACTAGGAGCCACCATAAGCTTGCCTTCAATCTCAACCGGTAGACTGTAGAACAAAGATGAATCTGAGTTATCACCCATATCTTGTTTCCATGTCTTTCTAGCTACTTGTTGCTGTTGATACACACTGCCATCTAGAGATGAGGTTTTAGGTGGTGAGATAGATGGTGGGTCTACAACTAGGGGTGGGATAGGTTGATTAGTAGAGTGGAAGGGGATAAATTTGAGGGTAAAGGTGGATAGTCTGTATCTATAATGTAGTTTAAAAGGTGTCTGATGTTGTTTGATGTGTTCTATTTGTGGTTGGTTTTGCAAGTAGCACGGTGAATGGCAAGGCCATAACGTGAAAAGTTGATGAAGAAGCAAGGATTTTAAAAGAAATTTGAGTAGATTGAATAAAGTTCCAGATTTTTGTTTCTCTTTTTCTTTTAATTTTACTTATTAATGTATATGTTAAATTCTATATATACAATATTTTTGTAAATATTTTTATTTCTGGTTTTATTTCTAGTTGGTTCTTCAGCACGAACTATTAATGTTGCAAATTGTAATAGTTAGAGAGAGTCATGAATATTTGTTATTCTTTTATTTGATATTTTGATGTGATTATTATTTAGTATAGAATGAAATTGTAACTTTTTAAGTACTTTGTATTGTTATTAATTTTATATTTGTATGATGATTAAATAATATTTTTCATATTAATTGTAGTTATTATTTATATGTGAAATATATGAAAAGTAATATTAATAAAATAAATAGATTATTTTTTATTCTAAATTTCTATTATTATGATTTTTAAAGACATGAATGATATAAAACTATATATTATACAGTCCATACAATATGTTGAGAGACTATTTTGCAATTTAAAAAAATTTAGGGATTACTTTGTAAATTTAAAAAATTATCCGAAACAATACCCGAGCTAAAAATTACAGTAACAAGCAACTGATTTTTACACATATAATTTATAAAGGTTTATTTATATTAATTTTAAAAATAAAGTTTTGAATGTGATTCCTTTGAAACCCTAAAATAGCATATTACTAAATTTTATTTATAAGGTTTATTTTAAATTAATTTTAAAGATCAATTTATAAATGTCAAAACTTTGGTGGCCTAAAGAGAGCCTCCGGTGTTAATCCTTGATTTCTTAAAAAGGAAATAAACGTTCCACGTGCTTCTAACTTTGGTGTCTTTAAGAGAGCATTTCAAAACGTTGTTAAACAGACCATGTTTCATAGTTACTCCTTTCTCTTAGTCAATGACCCTGAGAAGCAGCAATTGGCACGTCAACCTGTCATCAAAATACAACAATATGTGCCAACTACAAATGAAGCTTTCAGTTTGGGTAGTAGTTTTGCTCGTATAAGATCAAGGCATCAATTTCACATCCAGAACAATGTCATCAGTGGCTGTCTTATATGCATGACTCCAAATGAAGCAGTTTTGACCTGTCCACCATGAGGACAGAGCAATTTCAACAGCAAAAAGATAAGAACAGCGAGAATTTTAATATGCCTGCCTGCCTGCCTGCTTGAGATTATTGTCATTCAGCTTCATGATCTTCGGCAGTTTGGCTAGCAGGGAATAATTCATTTGAGACGAGTGTTCAGTGTTGTATTCTTTATGTCGAAAAGCCTCATAGGAAAAGTGCTACGATTAATCTAGCCGAACTGATCATATGTGGAAACATAATAGGTCATCTGGTTTCCTGTCGAGTGACCACGTCTCTCATTCTGCTCATCAGCCAAGTTGCATCAGAAGATGTACAAGCTATTGCTCAATTTGTATAGTTACATGATGAATCCTGAATGCTTTTTCACAGTAGTCCCTTATCCTACTGAGTATATCAGACGAGTTGGCTCCAGGCTCAGCTACTACATGACAGCATAATACTAACTTCCCCACTGTTATGGCCCAAACGTGCAGGTCATGAATGTCTCTAACTCCTTTAATACACTTGATCCCCTTCTCCAGACCTCCAACGTTGATCTCCTTTGGTGTCGTGTTCATTAGTATGCTATATATTTCTCTAAGCATGGGTAAGGTGGTAGATAGAACAAAAACAGAAAAGAGAACAGTGCAGATGAGATCAACTGCAAACCAATTTGGCTTTGCCCATATAATTGCTCCAGCTATCATTACCCCCACAGACTGAAATAGATCTGCCGCAGCATGTAGATAAGCTCCTTGTATATTTATGTTGAAATTTTTATTCGGGAGAGAAGTAGACACAAGCTGAGCATTCTCTTCTTCATCTCCACCCTCAAGATTGTGAACATGATGATGATGATGATGACAGGCATGATGAGAGTGCTCATGACCTAGCCATATGACCATGATCAAGTTAATGACAAATCCAAATGCTGCAACCACAAACATGAGTCCTCCTTTCACCCTTGCACTTCGGTTAAGAATTCTGTCAACTGCTTGTTTAGTTAAGATTCCAGAGATCAGCCATATGGACCCCATTGATAGAAGGGCACCCAAAACTTCCAGTCGACTAAATCCAAAGGAATGGCGTGGCGTAGCCTCCCAACCTGAAGCCCACACTGCTAAGAGAGAGACAAGAAGTCCAGCAATATCTGTAAGCAAATGTGCTGCATCTGTAAGAACTGCAAGGCTGTTGGCTTTCAGACCACCAACAATTTCTACTGCCATCGCTATTAAGTAAAAGACTATTAATCCAAAAAGTTTAAATGCTATTTTCTTCCGTTCTTGTGATTCCAGGGAAGAATGTTCAAGTCTGGAGAAGCCATAAATAGAATTGCAATGTGATGCAATAGGAAGTACAGTATTTCTTTCAGATGTTGTCACCATCTCAATATTATTCAGATGCTCTGATATCAAAACTGGAACTTCATCAGATTCCATCTTCCTGAAAAATGCATTAACAATTAAATCGAGTCGTAGGGATAAAGCAAATGTAAGCAAGAAGAATCAAAAGACATGAACATGTGGATGGAGATACGGGGATAAAGCCAAATGCAAACAGAGAAAGTTAAAACGTGTGCACATGTGTGAATTCTAGATGTAAACCACAATAGTCAACACTGAAATCTCAGCTTTTACAAAAGGTTAAAGGGAAACCAACAAAGCCAAATACAGATCATGATTTCTAGCTATGGAGAGATTTACAACTTTTAAATTAAAGCAATTAAATGAAATTTTTATTCACATCAAACTGAAAGACATTATCTTTCCCAAAGAATATTCAAAGATGTTCAGTCAGAATAGATTCATAATACCCAGAAGTGTCATGTCGTCCAGACTTCCACCATAAGGAAAATTGATAAAACAACTCCATTATGTTTTGATGTCTTTGCTTCTGCGTAATCCTTCCAATAAAAGCCTTAGCTAACTTGTGTTGCTAGAAAATGGATGATTTTCTCATGCATAAAGGTCCTCAACATTTATTATGTTGTTACTTGTCATATCTGGGCTAAGGATATTGAACTTTTGGCTTTCTTCTTGTCCACAGACTTCACTGAAGCAAAGCATTACATTTCTCCTCCCTAAATATCTTACATTACTCTAAATTTCAACCAAGAACACTAGGATTTCCATTTCGCAATGCACATTATAATAGATGAAAACCTTGCTTCTAATTTTTCAAAACACATTCCCAAAGATAGGATCAGTGGCACCTAAAACACTCTGCTCACAACCATCATCCTCCCTCAAACTATATAGAACTCTCTTTAACAGACTTGAGCACCACCCCTCTTTCCACCACATAAAACAAGAAAAATGCAATGAGCAAAAGTTCAGCTATTGTTGCCGCCATATTATGACGTCCACAAGAACCTAGAATAATAAATATAAGCGACTAGAAACAAGACACAGAGACTCTTGAGTAGCTTGATCAAAAGTGGTGCCAACTCTAGCAGTTTTCCAACATGCATAGAATTGAATAGTCATTCCTACATCCCTAGCACAATCCGCAATACATACCCAAGAAAAGCAAAACTTTAAATCAACAAGCTGATGCTAATCAACCATCAATAATAGCTCTAGTCTAATATAACTCGGTAATACAAAGGAAAAGAAAAACTTTAAACCAAGAAACTGATGCTAATCAACCATCAATACTAGCTCTACTCTAAAATAACGAACAAAGCCCCGAACTTTTCGCACATATCCTTAAAACAAGTCGAAATTTCCACAAGCAGAGATAAAAATTCCTGTTTCCAGATTTTAAGTGGCAGAAAAACAAGACCTTTTCACCAATCCAATAGCCATTAACCATTATTTTCCTGGGAACAACAGAAACAGAATAAAGTGGCAGAAACCCAGTCCGTAAAATCCGGACATCAATCTAGGGGCACAAGAAAAAAGATAATGAAGCTCAAGACGTTCAACAGAAAGCTGTACCTGTAAGCCGGGGAAGATAAAGAGAGAGGCTTGGAGTTGGAAGACAGGATCTTGGATCGTGTCTGAACTTTGAATTGTCATGAACCTTTTATTTGAAACATCTTTTCCATTTTTGTAATGAAATCAATCAAGGCCGGCTCGGACTGTTATTACCTTGTACAGATATGGAATACAATTTTGGTCACCAAATGACAAATGAATTCCTTGCTTACTTCCATTCTACGACTAAATTAATTTAGGGAACAGATCATGTTTTCCACTTTTAATCTGATATGGTTTAGTTTCTAATAACGGAATTTGAAAAAGCAAGGATTTTTAGAATATTTGTTGTCTGCTTTTGCATGTTATTGGATGGTTGGTTTTTAGAGAATCTCGTATATTGCGTGTTTCCAAAGTTGCCACTAAATTATCGGTGTCCGCCGGCGAGTTGGTACAGCTGCTTTGGCTATTCTTACAAAACTAGACTTAAAATGATGGATGAAGATTCCTTATTTGTCGTGATCAGACAAGGGGAGAGATTCTTGAAAATTGACTTAGTCAACTAGATTCCTGTAATCTACCAATCAATGCATACACGGTTGATGCAAAGTTGCACTTTTGTTTTTCGATACGTCTATAAAACAAATAAAGGCAAACGTAACAATGACAGAGAAGCTCTACGATTTTCGTTGACTGTTTCTTGCGAAGTTACGCTTTACTCTTTCTCCTTTTTTCCTTTTCATATACCAGCTTCCTACTATAGTCCTTGACTCCTTGTGGTATTTTTCTTAATGGTTTCAAGCAGGCGAATCTAGAAATTTTTTAAAGCGGGGGCAAAATTTTAATAGCAATAAAATTTTATTTTTAATAAGGGCAAAATTTTAATGGGAGTAAAATTTTATTTTTTATGAGGGAAAAACTTATAATAATAATTTTTTTATAGGAAATTTATTAGAGGGAGTGGGGGCAAGTGACCATTGTAGATCCGCCCCTGGTTTCAAGGGTTGAGGAGGCTAGAGCCTCATCAAAGGGTCACCTTTGGTCGATCCCGTAGAATATAGATAAGGGGCAAGAATCACCGTCTTTAGAGAAATTCCCTCCCCTTTTTAGTGAGCGACTCAAAGGCGATTCCAGGGTTTCATTAGTTGGATTAAAGGTTTCAAAGGGTCAAAATAATGCTCATTCGCCAGTGATGGGGGTTTGGAATAGTAAGCCCAAGGTTTTTTTATAATAAAAGGGATCTAAAATATTACCCAGATGTCATTCAAGATGGCATCTTCTCTCCTCCGATTGAGGTGTTACAAATGGGAGCTAGGGCTTGGTCAAATGCTCTAGTGGGTTTCTTCTGGTCTAAGAGGTTGGCTTTCCCTGTTGTTAATACTTGGGCTAGGGCTCGTTGGGGGTAAAAAAGGCCATGAAAAGGTTATGCTCAGGGAGGATGATTCCGTGATATTCAAATTCTCAGTGAACTCTAATCTGTCTGAGATTATAGAACAAGGGTCATGGCATATTAGGGATCAACCCCTATTTTTGCAGCAATGGAAACCAAGTTTGGGTTTGGACAGGAGCTTTATTGAAGTTATCCCTTTGTGGGTCCAGTTTCATGGTATACCTATGGAATATTGGATGGTTGAAGGTCTAAGTCATTTGGCCAGTGCTTTGGGTAAACCCCTCCGCATGGATTCACAAACAACTTCAATGGAGCAGATTGGTTATGTAAAAATCTGTACAGAGATTCCTAAGATGGCTCCATTACCTAAAACTTTGCTTATTCTAAGACTTAGAGAAACTGGGGATCTGGTAAAGGATGAGATTACTATTTCATATCCGTGGACACCTTCATTATTTAAAAGAAATGGGTAGCTACAGGTAGAGTTTTCAATAAGGGATGCAGGAGGAATTGTTGTCAGAAAAGTCCCCTTCCTTGGGATATGAGGGTTCCTCTAATACTGAACAATGCAATGACGTAGTTGAGGATAGTAAAACTGATGGTAAGGTGGACCAAGTGGCCCCGAGAGATAAGTTAAATTCTAAGGGGCATATCAAGGTACAAAGGAAGAGGTCAGTGGATTCTGTGGAGACAATGCAAGTTTTGGTCTAAAATGTTAATTCATCTCTATCGTTGGTGGTCAATCTTGAGGCTATTCCAGAAAGTACTGTTGTAAATGTAGGGAGTAGAGTTATTATAGGAGGGCCTTCTCATACTTGTCCTCCTACTAATTCTGAACCCCTGAGAGCATAGGGCTGACCGAATGGTTTAAAATCACCTCATACTCAGGGAGATTCCGATTCTATAGAGTATGTTACAGCAGAAGCTTCGGAACCAATTACTATCGTAGGTAAAGAACTAGAGTCAAAATTTGAAGATGTGGCTCATTCTCCGCCTATTGTAATAATTGTTGGTAAGGGTAAGGGTTGAAAAAAGGGTAAGAAGAAGAAGAATAAAGGGGTTATATCCCCTGAATTTCTTTTCTAACAGGTTCCTATAGATGTCGATATTAGTATGGAATACAAGGAGGTTAAAATGACCCTATTAAGAAGTTGATGGTATAGGAAGTGGTAGCAGAGTAAAAAACGACTTTGGTAGGGCTCTTAGAGACTAAAATAAAGAATCGTTTAGTTCAGAAAGGTTTGGCTTTTTTTAGTGCTAAATGGAAGTTTTATTTCTAACCATGATTACCATTATAATGGCAGAATTTTATGTTGGTTTAATAAGGATCTGGTTGAGGTTCATGTTGTTCAAATGAGTAAGCAATACATCCATTTACATTGTTGGCTAATAGGAAGGTTTCATTTTGAAGTTACAATTATCTATGCTTCTAATTTTGCTTTTCAAAGGGCTAAGTTGTGGGAAGACTTGAGAGCAATTCATTCGGGTATGCAACTTCCATGGTTAGTTCTGAGAGACTTCAATTGTTGTTTAAATTTTGATGATGTTGAGGGAGGAGTAGGTTTTTATCCTGGAATAGAGAGGGAGCTTTCTCAGTTGCTTTAATGAGTTGATTTAGTGGTCCTTAGAGGATCAGGCAGATGGTTAACATAGGATAATAAACAACAGGGGAATTTGTTCTTAAGAAAAAAAATTAGATCGTGCATTGGTGAATCACAACTGGCTCAAATCCTTCCCTAGAGCGTCAGCTTTCTTCAAGGATCCACTATGTTCGGATCATGCTTCTATTTTGATACGTCAGTTGAGTGTTGGTACAAATGTAGGTGCTCCTTTTCGATTCTTCAATGGTTTAACACAAGTTGAAGGATTCATGGCAGTTATCCGTAAGGTTTGGGATCGTAAGGTGTTTGGGTTCAAAGCTTTCCAAATAATGCAGAAATTCAAGTTTACTAAAATAGTTATCAAGCAATTTAGTAAAGCAAGGGCTAGGGATTTGAAAGAGTTGAGTAAAGCTTTGATAGATTTTCAACATCAGTGTTATTTGGATCCTTATAATGTCAGTTTACGGATTCAAGAAGCAGATCGATTGAAGAATTACCAAAAAGCTTTGAGATTACAGAATTCTATTATGAGACAGAAAGCTTGACAGACTTGGCTTAAAGAAGGGGATGTCAATTCTAAACTCTTTCAGGCTTCTTTATTGGCACGGAGGAATACGAATACCATCACGAAATTGAAGGATGAGATAGATAATCTGATTTCTGGTTCACAGGAGCTTTCTGACCATATTCATAGTTACTTTGCCAACTTAATGCAGGGCACAATAATCTAGCAAAGTGGGCTTAGGGTAGGAAATGTGCTGGAGTATTGTCTGGATTAGTCAATGCAGGAGATGCTCACTTCACCATATACAACACTTCAGGTGAAAGAGGTGATGTTTCGGTTACATAGTTCTAAGGCACCGGGCCCTAATGGGTTTTCAACTGGTTTTTTTTCCAACAAACTTGGTACATTACGGGGCCTCTTTTAACGAAGGCTATATTGGAGTTCTTTTCTTCTGGTTCTTTGCTAAATGAGATTAACCATACATTTATTTGTCTAGTTCCTAAGATGGAGAGGCTGTCGATGATTACAGATTACCGCCCAATTTCTAGTTGCTCAACGGTCAATAAAATTATTGTTACTTTACTAGCAAAAAGATTGAAAGTGGTGTTGGCAGAGGTGGTCAATAAGGCCCAGGGTATTTTTTTGCCGTCAAGAAGCAATGGTGACAATATACTGATTTTGCAAGAGTTATTGGGGGAGTATCATATTGGGAAGCCTATTAAAAGTTGTGCTTTGAAACTGGATTTATTCAAAGCCTATGATACCGTTAGCTAGGAATACTTGAAGTTATATTTGGAAGCAATTGGTCTACTGGAAAGGTTTCGGCATTAGATTCTGCAATGTATCCAAACTACGTCGATGAGTGTGTTAGTGAATGGGATTCCAACGAGGCCTTTTTTCAATACGAGAAGGATCAGGCCAGGGGATCCTCTCTCCCCTTATTTGTTCACTCTGGCTATGGAGGGATTTTCAAGACTTGTTTCTAAACTTATGGCTAGTAATGGTTTGTTCCAATATCATTATAAATGTTGGGAGTTGAAGGTGTCCCACTTGCTTTATGGTGACGATGTTATCATGTTTTGTAAGGTTAAACCTCAAGTTATTACAATGATGATGAACATGGTGTCCACTTTTCTGGTTGGTCGGGGATGAAGATAAATGAGCAGAAGAGTGAGGTGTACATGTCTTTTGATATTTATAATCCTGAATGGATAAGTAATATCGTGGGCTTTGTAAGAAAGGGAATCCCTTTTCGTTACTTGGGAGTCCCTATTACTGCCAGTAAGCCTAAGTATTCAGATTTTACTCCTTTAATAGAAAATTTGAAAGCTCGAATCCTTGCTTGGCATAATAGATTCTTGTCTTTAGACGTTAGAGTCACTCTTATCACTTCTGTGTTGAATAGTATGCATATACACTGAGCAACCCATTTGGTACTTCTAAAGAAAGTGATCAAGGCTATGGAGAGGGTATTAAAATCATTTCTCTGCTATGGAAAAACAGAGAATTGTAAAGGGGGCAAAGTGAAATTGAGTGAAATTATCCTTCCTAAAAAACATGGGGGTTTGAGTGTCATTTCAATTCCTCAAATGCAACGGGTTATGCTTCTTAAGAGGATTTGGAGATTATTTATGGATAAGGAAGTCTTGTGGGTGAAATGGGTGCAGATTTTCCACCTTCAAACTCAAAGTTTCTGGTAGCTACAATGTAACCATTGTTATTCGTGGATTTTTAGGGGTATATTAAATCTTAGGGAACTAGTTTATCCTTGCTTGAAGTATAGGTTAAGGGATGGAGATGACATTTGGATGTGGTATGATAATTGGTCAGATTTCAACCCTTTGTGGTTGCGTGAGGATCTACAGGTGTTACAGAATAGGATCCCTAAGGAGGCTACGGTTGCATGGCTCAAACAGGAGAGGGATAGACTTCATACTCTACGACATTTTCATATACTAGAGAATTACTTACCGGAGATGCCAAATGTAAGTAGGAAGGATAAGTTGATATGGACTTTACATTCAAGTGGAATGTTCAATAATAGAGCTGCTTATAACTTACTGGTTGAGCCACGGGAATCAGTCCCATAGGTATATCAATGTGGAAGTAGGTTATGTGCCCCAAAGCTACCATATTTTTTATAGTTGGTGATAAAAAATAGATCAAGAACTAAAGACTATTGGTTTGGGTCTTATGATCCCTTATGTGTCTTACGTAAACATATGAATGAGACGAGAAATGTAGTGCCCCGTTACTGTAAGGTGCATACTGGGACGGCCAGTGGACATTCCAGCACATAACCTATGACAATGGTGCACTACGTTCAATCATAACACTTATTTAACATGGCATCATCGATCTTTATTCTGTTGTAAAACATCATAGAGAAAGTCACAATATTTTAAAACCAATTTCCTCCTTTCATTTCATAAAAACCAAATGTCTACATTGATAGTTTCCAATAACATCCGAATGTGTACATCATCATCCTAATACAAAATATACTACATGAAAAAGGAAATACCCAAAATCTATCTAATCTGTTCAAACCCAGCTGACCGACCTTTAAGCCATTTCTTCTTATTCCCAAAAGTACAAGTCTACACTGCTTGTAGTATCTCTCAGTAGCTAAAGTCGTCTCTTGATCCTAAAAAGTCAACGTTGCAATTTTGGTGAGTTTTGCGAACTCAATGAGGTAATCATCATCAATGGTTCACTCAATTCATGCAACACATCATACATATAGCATATATTTCATATCTTTGCGTAAACGATCACATATCACATTCTCACTTAAAAGCGGACAATTTTGCATTTCAATCAATCAAATATACTTATTAAAATGCATATGAAATGTTCATGTGACTCTTCTTCAATTTTACGTTGTTGTGACTGAGTGCCTAAACTATCCCGTATCCATTGTGGACACCAGACTCATTTATATTGTCTCTTATCCGCTGGAGATACAGGGCTCATTTTATATAGTGAGCCTTTGGCTCTTAATCATATTTGGAGCTTTAAGCTTAGTTTCGGTGGCTACTTAAGTCACAACTCTCATTATCCGATCATGCATTCAGGTATGGAATGCATCATTCATATTCAGTCAATCATGCCAAAAATCATTTAGTTCGTCACATTCACATACAAGTAGCACTTCCATATCTCATTCATACATAAAAAATCATCGGACCTTCATTTTTCGGAATCAACACAATCAAAATCATATTCATTCAATAATTTAAACATAATATAAAACAAACAATTAATTGAGTGAGATTGTCTAGGTTACTCACAAGTCGCTCCCGAAGCTATTGCCTCAAAGTGTCGGCGAGGTCTAGAGGTTGACATTCTAGTTGCTCCTCTATATCAAATAACATATGCATATCACAATTTGCACAATTACAAATGTTTATTAATGCACATGTATGTATATGAAATATGTACAATGCATGTTCATGACAATCTATGGTATTTTTCCATTATTCTCGTCACATTATCAATCCTATCTCAAAACTCACCTAAGTATAATTTGTATTTAGGTTTATACCTCAATAAAACCATTAAAATCACAATTCATATCTCATTAAATCACTTTCAGATTTTTCCAAAAACTAACCTTCAGGTCTACTGTTCTTGATCATTTAGACAATGTAAATGAAACAATTTGGCAATACTCTCTTCTAGAAAAGTGTTCTCCTATCTCTTAAGTTTCTAATAACACCAAGATCGTTCAATTTGGTTCAGTAATATGAAAGTTATACCCAAAGCATTTTCAGACTATTCTTATTATGAAACAGTACACTATACTCAACTTCTATCCAGAAATTGAAAGTCTTAGAGACTGAATTAAAATTCGATTTCTTCAAATAATTTGCAGCCCTATGTCTCTAGTTTACTCTAAATCAAAAATAATCTCACTTGGGAATCTACAAATCAAGATAATAACCAAAATACCAAAGCATGTTCAGTGAAACCATACCAGTTATCATATTCCAATACTCCTCACCATTTTCATCCTAAAATTCATTAACCCCACTAAATAAATTAAGTTACGGCCGTGCAACATAAACTCACGGTTATGCAAGAGTTACAAGTGTGTAACAAAAACTCATGCCCGAACACACCAACGAAAATGAATCACGGGTACAACAAAAACTCACGCCCGTGCACACTCAATCAGACCCATCCCATATTTTTTGCTTAATATCGCCAAAATGATTTTAGATTGCTATAATTTTTGGTGGAGATATAGATTAGTGTGTTGCGAGTCCAATGGTTTAAATCTCACATCATTTGGAGGTCAAGAGAAGAAGATATGGCTAAAAGATCGAAGGATGTTGCGTCAGCCTCCAGCCTTAGAAGTCATGATCGTGCTCTATCGACTTATGAAGTCGCGATTGTGCTTCAGCACGATCATGAGTCTTCTGACTTTTCAACACGATCGCGCTTTCCTATCTTCTCTTCCAAAAATACTCCGAACCTCTGCACTTTTTCTTCTTCTTTCTTTTCTTAAATTTTTACTTTTCTTCCAAACCAACTTCCCTAACTCTTCTCAACCCCATTTTCGACTCCCATTTAAATAAAATCATTCATTCACAAAAAACTCCAAATTCCATCTCTTTAGCGAAAAATCCCTAATAGATGTAGGTGTATCTGCTATTCAGCAGGAGTCTGAACGTAAAACTTCTTCCCATCCCTTTAAGAAAACTTCGGGGAACACCAGATCATGGAAGTCAGTTGTTTTAGATGGTATGGCGGACTCCACAGAAGATAAAGCTTTAACCTACTATCCCCTGGAGGTCAAGGAGGACCAGATATATGTCATTCCTCCTCTAGAGTTAGCTAATAAGGGAGCTGCTCATTTTAGGTTAGGCCTGATAGGTTTTTTCATAGGTAAGCGACCTGCTTTCCCTATGGTTCAGAGTGCATTAGCAAAATCATGGGTAGAGTTTGGGCTAAAGGAAACCTTAATTACAAGCTCAAACAATTTTTTGTTTAAATTTGATTCAGAGATAGGATTGAATTTGGCTCTGGAAAAGGGTCCTTGGCATATCTAAGGTAAACCATTATTTCTGCGAAAATGGAGTTTGAATGGTGGGGAACAAGAATAGGTTAGGTTTGCCTCGGTGTGGGCTAGGTTTCATAATATACCAGTAGAATACTAGAATACGAAAGGGTTGGGAAGAAGAGCAAATGCTGTGGGACACCCTCTCTTTATGGATACTCAGATGGTTAGGATGTTTAGCATAGCGTATACAAGGATGTGTGTGGGATTAGAATTATAGAGGAGTTGGCCTTCCTCTTTCCAACTGGCTACTTACAATGAAGAAGGGAAAATAGTTTTTAAGGAAATAAGGATTAAGTATGAATGGAGGCCTGATCATCATGCACAGAAGAAGGAATGGGCACCTACAAGGAGATTGTTTGAGACTGGATTACAACAGGAGTTGGAGAAAGGGAAGGAGAAGATACCAAATAGTTTAAATCAGCAAGGAAAGCAGCAGAAATTAATCTCAGAGAAGACATTTCAAAGTAATAAGGAGATTAGAACATCAGAGATGCAAATTGAGCAAAGTAAAGGCTAAGGATCTCAACAGATGGATCAAAATTCTGAAATGACAATACAAGTTGATAAAGATGCAAGTACTACTGGTAGCCCTACTCTTCTAAGCAAGGATCAACAGAAGCAAGACGAATCAAGTGGAGACCTTGAGGATCCAAACTTCCCTGCTGTAAATCAAGTAGGTACAATTCCTTCCTCTCCTATTTCTGAATTGGTTCCTAATAGTCCTGGTATTATGGGAGGGGTAGGGGGATTTTACTGTGAGAAAAAGTAGGAAATCTAGGAGGAAACTAAAGTAGGAGTTGTTTCTGGTTTTTTATGTTATGGATTTAGTTTTTTATGGAATGTTAGGGGTCTTAACAACCCTAAAAAACAATTAGCAGTAAATGCTTGTCTTAAGAGATTATTTGTTTCGTTTGTTTGATTGACTGAATCTAGGATTGGATCTCCCTCCTTTTTGAATAATGTATGCTCCTCTTTGTTTCCTAGATGGATTTCTTACAGTAATGTAGATCATGCTTAAAATGCTAGGATTGTGTTAGCTTGGAATCCTGATTATTTTTTGTGTTCTATACTAAGCACTAATGACCAGCTGATTCACTTATAATTGACCCCTAGGAACTGTTCTTCTTTTTTCTTAATGACTTGTGTTTATGGGTCTAATAACCTCAACCATAAGAAGAATATTTGGTCTGATCTGTCTAATATCAACCTCTCTATTGGTAGGCTTCCCTGGATAATAGCGGGGGACTTGCTATTTTGTTCCCTTATGAGGGAGATCCTATAAGTCGCTCAGCTATGAATGGAATGAGTGACTTTAGGAAGTGTGTTGAGGGCAGTGCTTTATATGATTTAAATTCCAGTGTCTAAGTTTTACTTGGAACAACAAGTAATGTAAAGATTTCTTTATTGTTAGGAAGTTAGATAGAGCCCTCATTAACTCAGCATGGGGCTCTAGGTTTCCCAGTTCTTATGGTGTTATTCATAACATAAACATCTCAAACCATTCTCCAATAGTGGTTAGGTCCTTAGTCAACATGCAGAAGAGATCTTCTCCTTTCAAGTTTTCTAATTTTCTAGCCTCTCAGCCTAATTTCCTTCAAACAGTAGAGGATGCTTGGTCTTCTCAAGTTCAGGGTACTCCTATGTTTTGTGTGTGTGTCTAAGCTCAAGTTAGTTAAAAAGGCTCTCAAAATTCTTAATTCTAGACAGGTAGGTGATGTGAATGTTGGAGTTGAGAGTTTCCAAGTTACTCTTAATAATATCCAGGATCAAATGAGACTTTTGCCTAAGTCGTCTCTTTTGATTGCGAAGGAATCTGAGGCCATTAATGAGTTAATTAGAGCTCTAAATGATCAGGAGTCATTCTTTAAACAGTCTTTCCGTATTGAATGGCTCAGAGAAGGGATAGGAATACCATATTCTTTTCGTCTAGAAGACATTCAAGCTTAGTTTCTTAAATACTTTCAGGGTTCTATTGGGGATAAAAAGGTTCTTCACTCTTCTAAAGAGTTTGTGGAAAATATTTTCCCTCATTCCTTGCCTAATAATCTTTCTAATTCTCTTATTGTTGAAGTCTCAACACAAGAGATTAGGGAGGTTTTCAATTCTCTTAATCCTAATAAGGCCCCTAGTCTGGATGGGTTTAATGGGTTTTTCTTTAAACAAACCTGGCATATTATTGGAGAGGAAGTTACCAATGCCATCCAAGATTTTTCCCAACATGAAAAACTCCTCAAAGAGCTTAATTCCATTTTTATTTCACTCATTCAAAAAAAGGATCATCTTTCCACAGTGTTAGACTATAGGCCTACTTCTTATTGCAACATGCTTTATAAGGTGATTGCTAAAATCATAGCAAATAGGCTTAGAGAGATTCTTCTTCACATTGTTAGCCTAAACCAAAGTGCTTTCATTAAGAACCGTTGAATAGGGGGTAACATCTTGTTGGCCCAAGAGATTTTCAAGAATTATCACCTTTCTAATAACCAGAAGAGATGTACTTTTAAAGTGGACCTTCAAAAAGCTTATGACTCCATACAATGGGATTTCCTCCTAAATGCATTAGTAGCTGTAGGCTTTCCTCAAAAGTTCATAGAATGGATCAAAGAGTGTATAACTTCTCCTTCTTATTCTATTTTGATCAATGGATCTCCCTCTAAATTTTTTAGAGGGAAGCCAAGCCTAAGACAAGGAGACCCCTTATCTCCATTCCTCTTTATTATTTGTATGGAATTCTTCTCTAGGAGTTTGAATGTTTGCATAGATGGTAGCCCTTCTTTAAAATACCACTAGAGGTGCAAAACCCTTAAACTCACCCATCTCTTGTTTGCTGATGACCTTCTGATGTTTTGCCGTGCCAATCTGAGTTCAGCACAAACTTTGCTTAATTGCATGTGTACCTTCTCTATTTTTTCTAGTATGGACATGAATCCTTCCAAGAGTCAATTTTTCTTATCTCCTGATATGGACCATTTGACTCATCAAATGGAAGTTATTTCTAGGCTTAAGAAAGGTACTCTTCCCATACGATATTTGGGGGTACCTCTCTTAACAGGTAAGTTATCTAGTAGGGAGTGCTTACCCTTATTGGAGAAAATTGATGCTAGAATTAACAAATGGACTCATAAAAACCTTTCCTATGCTAGTAGACTCCAATTGGTGATTTTTGTCCTTTCTTCTTTTCAAGTGTACTAGTCTACCTATTTCATTCTTCCTTCTTCCATCCTTAAGGATATAGAGTCTAAACTTAGGAATTTTTTATGGGCTGGGAAGGTGGCTTCCAAATCTCATGCTAAGGTTAAATGGAGTGACATTAGTAGACCGAAAAGGGAGGGAGGTTTAGGGATTAAACATTTGTCTACATGGAATAATGTTATGTGAGGGAAAAGGATCTGGTATATGTTTTATGATAGTGAAGCTTTGTGGGTTAAGTGGGTGCATACTATTATTTTGAAAAGGAAAAATTTCTGGAGTGCCCAACCTACGAATAATAGTTCATGAAGTTGGAGAAAAATCTTATTTGTGAGGGATAAAATTAGGAACCAATTCAGATTTAGCATAGGAAATGGAAACTCTACTCTTTTATGGTAGGATCCTTGGCATCCTAGAGGAATCCTGAAGAACTTCTCTTCTCCGAGAGTGATCAATGGGTCAGAATTACCTATGACAGCAAGAGTCTCCGAAGTTATCAGTAATAATGAGTGGAGCTAGCAAGAGACAACTGCAGAGATCATAGGTAACCTAGATCCCCTACTGTACCAACCAAATTGCTTTAAACCTGATTGTTTGGAATGGTTAACTAGCCTTTAAAAAAGTATACTAATGGGTCAACCTATAATTTCTTGAGATCTCCAATACAGAATGTTCCTTAGCATAAACTAGTTTGTTTTAAAAGCAGCAACCCTAGGTGTTCTTTCATACTATGGCTGACTTTTCTTAAAAAGTTATAAACACGGGATAAACTTCTTTATCTCCATACTCCTAATCACTGTTCCTTATGTACCTCGGATAATGAGACTATTGATCACTTGTTTTTTGAATGTTCTTTCTCTAAAACTGTGTGGAAACAATGCCTCAACCACTTCCAAATACACATTCCCAATCAGACAAACCTCCAATCCATTCCCATTTGGTTTAACCAATCCTCAAATATCAGAACTTGTGACATTAACCTTTTCCCCATCCTCCTTTTTGTTACTGTCTATAACCTTTGGATTGAAAGAAATACTCGAACCTTCAAAAATGAAGCCATGGATGTGGGGAGCCTATACTCCATATTGATCTTCCAAGTTATGGAATATCTCAGCTCAAACATCGTGTGAAGGTAATTGCTGAAGTACTTAATCTCTAATAATTTTTCTGTAGGTTTGTTCTTTCAGGTGTGCTAGATGGAGGTCCAAAATTTATTCGGTTCTAAAGCAAAAGTGAAGACAGGTCCAGGAAACATTCTTGTTTCCAGTCAGCAAAACATGGAGTTGGCAGGCTATGGCCTTTCCTGAAATAGATAAGATATTTCTAGGAAGAAGTTCACAAACTTTAACAGTTGGAGAACCATCTCCTACGATTGGAATCCAACAGACTTATTAATGGCATATCAATGGAAGTATGTGAGTGGAAACATCATCTCACTCTCCATCTTATGTTGTGCTGTAGATTTATTTGGATTGTAATTAATTGATGGTTGATTAATAGTGCTGTAAATTGTTTGTTGGTAAACTTGTGTTCTGGTTAGATGAGCTAGTTTTATAAGTTTTTTTTGGTTAGAAGGTTATAGTTGTTCTTAGTTGTTTGTGTTTTGTTGTAAGGAAGTGTTGTAGCTTCCTTATGTATTTACCTTATGTTTCCTTTTGGTAGGTAAGAGATTACTGCTCAAGTGGTCTCCAGTAGTGTACATAACATTTCTAATTTGTATAAAATCTTCTGATTTACCAAAAATAAAAAAGATAGAACATGCTTAATACAAGGCTTAAAGAAAATTGAATGAGAAAACAAAATGTAACTAGTTCTGATGTCATATCAGTGTCTAATACTATTCTTGCATCAGATTTAGGAGGTTTAAGATATATAATCAAACTGGTGCTAATGTGCTATTTGTTTAAGATATATAAAACATATTTCATAGGCTAAAAATACAAAACACTACACGAACACGAGAGGTAGGCTTCTCTGCTCCTATTTCTCTTTGAGACCTCTGAGAGAAAAGAGGAGTTCGAAGACGAGAGTAAAAGAGTGAAAAGCAAGAGAATGTTTTTCCATATAATATTAGAGAGGAACATGCAACTGCATCCTCGCTACTTTGGTCGCAATCTCAGAGAGAATCTCGCCGCTAAGCTCATGAAAGATGTCGAGGGCACTTGCAGGTTTACTTCTTCTTCTTTACTTTATCAGACCCACAATTCGTTCTGCTCCTATTTAATTGACGGTGCGATTTTTTTTTTGTTCCTGTAAATAAGGGAATTTCTTTAACTGCCCAATCTGCTTCTGTTTAAAGGCACTGATTTGTTGAAGAAATAATTATGTGACTGGTTGTTAATAGATGGAATAGCCACCGGAGAAAACGTGAGGGTCTTTGGGCCCTTATGCTTATTCTCTGTGCAGACCTGAGAGGGGGAAGGAAAAGGAACTCCATTGGATGATATTTCTAACTCTTGAAGCAACATGTGATATGAGTTGACAAGAATTGCCTTGCTTAGAGAAAACTTTGTTGTCAGTCCTATTTATTTATGTGAACAATTTGCTGTAATTTGGAGTCTAAGAAGCCCTCATATCGATCTCAACTAGAAAAGGGAAGAATACTGTTTACATCGTAAATACCTCAAAATGAATTCAGGGATCAATCTTTCTGATGGTTGAAACTGAAAGCCAATTAAAAGATCAACGATTCTGATGGTTGAAAATAAAAACTTTTGCACATTTTTAGTGCTGAATGATGACAAGGCCACTTTTTTTAAAAATGTTTTATGCCATTTTTGTTATACAGTGCCTCTTATTTGCAATATAGAATGTGTTTGAGTTTCATGATGCTCTAAGTGCAAATCATAGTTTCAGCATTCCTTAAACTGCTTTGTGGTTGATAATTCTTTAACTAGTAAAAGTAGTCTAGGAATAACCAACTAAAAAGTTCTCTAGATATTGGCAGTGGAAGACATGGGTTTGTGGTGGCAATAACAGGCATAGAGAACATTGGAAAAGGATTAATCCGAGATGGCACAGGATTTGTGACATTTCCTGTTAAGTACCAGTGTGTTGTGTTCAGACCATTTAAAGGAGAGATACTGGAAGCTGTTGTTACCATGGTGAACAAGGTATGCATCCCTCTCTTACTAATCAAGTGATTTCAGCGTTGCATATAAATTTTTGTGGACTTGTAATGTGGTCAATTTATAACCCTATTCACATTTCATGCAGATGGGTTTTTTTGCAGAAGCTGGGCCAGTTCAAATTTTCGTTTCAAACCATGTAAGTTTTGCGTAACATTTGATAACGTGTCCCTAACAGGATTTTGAGCTTCATGTCTTACTTTGTGTTAGGGCATTGTGCTTTCTCTTTATATTCATGAATTTTTGACTCTTGTAAGTTGCAGTTAGAATATTTAATCATTTTCAGTGACATGATGTTGGCTATACCCTAGTAGACATGCATGTGTTGCATATATTCTGGAGGAAGGTTGTCTTCCAGTTGAAAGTCCTGCTTTGTTGTTCTGCTTTTCCATCTTTTGATGTAGGGCAGACCAAGTAAAAGCAAGTACAGCAACAAGGGAAAGAGAATCAAGAGGAGAGAGAAAGGGGGGTGGGTGGGGGGTACCGCACTTTGCTTTTCCACTTGTCTGGTTTTGTGAGTCTTATCAGTAGTATAGTTAAGGTTTTGGGGACTTGAAAATTTTCTTATGAAGATTGTGGATAGTTTGCACGAAAGGCACTTCTCTTTTCCTCTCATTCTAGGCTTATATTTTCAGTATTCTGTCCTAAATTAGTGTTGCAAAAAGGCTGTTCCTTATCTTTTTTCTTTTGGCTCTTATTGGACCAATTTACGGGCGATTACCAAGACCCCTACCCAGCCTCTTCTGTTACTGAACTCCAGACCTTAGTTTCTAGGATGAGGGATTGCTATGGTAGGGTTCCCTTCTTGCTTCAGGACTTCTCATTGCTGTTTGTTTGCATTGATCTTCTATAAAAACATTTGCAAGTTTTCCTTTGTTCATGCTCTTGAGGATGAAGCAGAATGGTCCGACTCTCGAAATTATAGGCTTTTATAATTTCATCTTGTATGCATTATGTACTGATGTTCTCTTTCTGTGTTTTGTAGCTGATACCAGATGACATGGAGTTTCAGTCTGGGGATATGCCAAATTATACAACTTCTGATGGATCAGTATGCTTTGATTCCACCTTATACTTGACAGAGAATGAGTTTCTTAACATTTTTATTTGAATGGTTTATTGCTGTTTTTCAGGTTAAAATTCAAAAGGACTGTGAAGTGCGACTAAAGATCATAGGAACTCGAGTTGATGCAACAGAAATTGTAAGTTTTTTAAGTTTGTTGCAGCTTAGTGGTTGATATGTCTACCATTTTTTTCTTTTTCATCAAAGGTCGGGGGCTTTAGTGTGTGAACCTATGTTTTGGGTTAACGTTAATTTACATAACCTAGAATTTATTCCAGGGGATCCAGGTTGGGTTGATGGCTGGCCCCACTGGCGGTTGTGCCGATCAGTTTGGGTCTCTCGGCGATTTATTTTTTTGGGATAAATAATTGTTTCTATGTGCTTGATACCTTAAAAGAGCTGAGGAAAATTTTGAAATCTTGAAGAATGCCATGATATTTTGAAGTTCTATCCTTGTTACTCATGCGCAGTATATGTATGTAGTGCACATACCATTTGTGATGAAGTCTAATGGCACTTCTCTTTGTATTTTTGCAGTTTTGCATTGGCACCATAAAGGACGACTTTTTGGGTGTGATTAATGACCCTGCAACTGTTTAGTGTTAGTTTAGAAGATACCATGCAGTTTCTTTCTATGCATTGCAGAATGTCTGGTATTAAGCGTGTGAATTTAAGATCAGACCCCTTTCAGAATATGATGCTCTACTTCACGAAGTGGATTAAAACTTCATTTCAAGTACAGTGAACGTTGTCCCGGATTTTGTTGTATCCTTAAATCTTGAAGGACATCGTTGTTGCAGGTTAAACGCTTGTAATGTAGTTCGTGCCTTAGAAAGTGAATGAATCACTCCGTCGTTGCTTTTGGTTTACCATAATGGATATGGATGTGCAATGGTCGTTTCTCTGTTATCCAATGTTGCCTGCCTGCCAGACCGATAGGTTTCCAAGTTAGCTAATTTGAGTTTATAATAAATAAAAGCCTACTTATGATAGCCATAACAGCCTAGTGAATGTATATTTTGGTTTAAATATTATACAAATAAAACTTAATAAGCAAAATTTCTTTTTTGGTATAGAACTTTGTCTTAAATGAGACAGTAGCAGGGAAGAAGGGGACGGGACGTGAGTCTCACATAAATAAATGGTTGAGATTTATACGACAGAATAAGATACGTAATATTGGACAGAGGATTATGAACGCCTCGATTCCAAAGTCTATTTCCGTTGCCAGCGAATAAAAATCCACGGACTTCATTTCCTGTATGGTTATGGAAGAAGATAAAAGGAGTTTTGCAGCAGCCACCAAAAAGCACTTGCCATTTCTTCAAAAAATCTGATTTACCATGAAACTTGAAGACCATTCTCACCAGTAGTAAGAAGCTTTAGACAGTCTCAATGTGGGCTTTTCACTCTCCTCAACACACGCATCCCCCATTGCAGGCGAACTGCATAACTCGTTCCTTTGTAAAACCAGTGATTTGTTCCATAGCCTTGAACCCAACTACCACGGCAGCCAATAACAATCAATTAATTCAGTCTTTGTGCAAGCAGGGCGACCTTAAACAAGCACTTAAGCTACTGTCTAGCGAGCCCAATCCCACCCAACGTACTTATGAGCTTCTACTTCTCTCTTGCACTCACCACAAGTCTGTTGTTGATGCCCAACACGTTCACCGCCACCTTCTCGCAAGTGGATTCGATCAAGACCCTTTCTTGGCCACTAAACTCATAGGTATGTATTCTGCTTTCGATATGATTGATCATGCGCGCAAGGTGTTTGATAAAACTCAGAGGAGAACTCTTTATGTGTATAATGCTTTGTTTCGAGCGCTTAATCTAGTTGGTTGTGGAGAAGAGGTGTTGGATATGTATCGGCGGATGAACTCTATCGGCGTTCCCTCAGATGGTTTTACCTACACTTACGTGCTTAAAGCTTGTGTGCTATCGGAATGTTTGATGTCATTGCTGAGCAAGGGAAAGGAGATTCATGGCCATATTCTGCGGCATGGATATGAGGATCATGTCCACATTATGACCACTTTGGTTGATATGTACGCGAAATATGGTTGCGTCTCATATGCTGCCTGCGTTTTTGGTAAGATGCATGTGAAAAATGTTGTGTCCTGGAGTGCTATGATAGCGTGCTATGCTAAAAATGGGAAGCCCTTTGAGGCATTGGAGCTTTTCAGGGAAATGATGCTTAAAACACGAGATACAAGCCCAAATTCTGTGACAATGGTCAGCGTGCTGCAAGCTTGTGCTGCACTTGCTGCTTTAGAGCAAGGGAGGCTGCTCCATGGCTACATTCTTAGGAGGGGACTTGATGATATATTGCCTGTTATAAGTGCTCTTATAGTAATGTATGCGAGATGCGGTAAGCTTGAATTAGGGCAACGTGTTTTTGATCAGATGGACAAGAGAGATGTTGTTTCATGGAATTCTTTGATTTCTGGTTACGGGGTTCACGGGTTTGGGGACAAAGCGATCCAAATTTTTGAGGAAATGATAGACCAAGGCGTGTTGCCAAGTCCTGTTTCATTTGTAAGTGTGTTGGGAGCTTGCAGCCATGCAGGACTTGTTGAGGAAGGGCAGAGGCTATTTGAGTCAATGCGAAGAGAGCATGGTATCTACCCTAGTATAGAGCATTATGCATGTATGGTGGATCTTCTTGGACGTGCCAATCGGTTAGATGAAGCAGTTAAACTGATAGAGGAAATGAGGATTGAACCAGGACCTAAGGTTTGGGGTTCTCTTCTTGGATCATGTAGGATTCATTGTAACGTTAAGCTTGCAGAGAGGGCAAGCACGAGGCTTTTTAAGCTTGAACCCAAAAATGCTGGGAATTATGTGCTTCTCGCAGACATTTATGCAGAAGCTGGAATGTGGAATGAGGTAAAAAGAGTGAAAAGGCTCATAGAAGCTCGAGGACTACAGAAAGTTTCAGGTCGCAGTTGGATAGAAGTGAAAAGGAAAATGTATTCATTTGTGTCTGCAGATGAGTTTAACCCGCAAATTGAGCAGCTTCATGCTTTGTTGGTCAAATTGTCGATGGAGATGAAGGAGAAAGGCTATGTGCCACAGACCAAAGTGGTGCTTTATGATCTTGATGCTGAGGAAAAGGAGAAGATTGTTTTGGGTCATAGCGAAAAACTAGCTGTTGCTTTTGGACTTATCAATACCGGCAATGGGGAGATCATCAGGATTACCAAAAATCTGAGGTTATGTGAGGATTGTCATTCCTTTACAAAGTTTATCTCAAAGTACACTATTAAGGAGATTCTAGTAAAAGATGTCAATCGGTTTCACCACTTTCGAGATGGCATTTGCTCCTGTGGGGATTATTGGTGATGCTATGCCACGACTAATGTCTTCTTGTTTTCCTTTCATAGTTTTATTAGACAATAGAGACATCAATAATTAGCCTATATATACAATTATTCAACAAAAGTTCAAATCTTTTTATATAAGCTGTTTAGTATAGATGGGAATAGCCATTAAATTCAAACCCTGGAAAGTATGGTAACCTCACCTGGAACCCTTAAAATCAGTTAGGAACAGAAAGGAATCCACAATAATATATTGATACAACGGAGCATATTCGAGTATAATGGCAAAGAAAGTAGTGCTTGTGCACTTGATAGTTAATAACCTGGTGCTCTGTCTCATCACGTTACAAAAGAAAGTAGTGCTTGTGCATTTGATAAGATACATTCCAATGTTGCTTGCAAGGGGCGGAATAAACAATAACAAGAAGCAAAAATTTTCCCTGCGCTGATTTCTTTTTTCATTGAACAGTCACAGAATCATCTTGCTTCATCTTGATGAGACTTTTTTCGATGTTCCTAAGCACTGGTTTATAGCTGCAAAGGTAAATGTTGGACCATGTTAAGCCATATAACATATCAATTCACGCAAAGTTGGGGAAAATCGAGAAAAGAGCGAGAAAATAACTTACAGGCGTCCAAGCTCATTGTACGCTTGAGTTGATTGTTGGAGTTTTGCTAATAGCTGCATGACCTCCCCTGATAATGCTTCTGCTCTACTTTGCTCTTTGGCAAGTTGACCCTAAAATGGTATATACAGTGACCATGAGATAATAATGACAACTTTTGAACCACTATTTATGATTTTTCCATATCTGGCAATTGTATGCCCCAGTAGGGACTACTACAAGAGACCATAAAAGAACCATAACACTAGGAAAACAAGTCCTCCTTCCTGTGCTTACTAACCTTGAGGGTAAGAATTTCTGACTCAGACGCCTGCGAACCAGACATAAGCCCATCTTTAGGTTCCGCTGGTCCTCTGTTGATGTCCTGAGTGTTTGAAGATAGTACAGTAGCCTGCTCTGTTCTTAACTTGTCAAGAGTTCTACGAAGCTCTTCATTTTGCTTAAGGCAGTCCTTTACCTGCAAAAGTTTAAGATACAAGGCAGATTCATAATAAAAATAACCATAAAAAGGATAACTTTAAAAATATGAAAATTACAAACAGAAATCCTCACAAAATTTTGGGGCATAAAATTATGATGCTCACCCAGTGTCACAAATCAGTCATTTTAGTAATTCCGGTCTTCCAAGAACACGGAGACAAGTTGAACAAAATTTTCATAACAGTGGCCTCACCTTATTTTCCCATTGCTTGGCTGTGTTTTTTGCCTCTTGATAAGAAGTTGCAAGATTTGAGTTTTCTTCGAAAAGTTTTTCTATCTCTGAAGATTGGGAATCAATCTGTCAAAAGAGTTCCCATGCTAGGTCACCATAACATGATAGATCTCCTTGTAGCATATCACTGAGGAAATTACCAAGAAAGAAAAAGCTATACCTCAACCAGAAGTTTCTGTCTACTATTTTCCAATTTCTCAATCACCACAGCCATATCATGGAGCTGCTTCTCAAAATTCTCCCGATCTTCCTAAAATAATGATATAAAAACCAATTATCCATTGTCATAAAAACTTCAAAATCTCGAGAAGAAATTCCTCCATAATCACAGACAGGTTAAGCATCTAGTAAATAAGCTAATCACATTTCAAAACAAGCAGCTAAAAAACAAGAAAATAACAATTAAAGACATTCTCTTACCAATGACAAAGCCCTATGTGTTACCTTCTCTGATACTTCTGCAATACAGGAGCTGGAATCACCAACTTAAAAGAATGATATAAAAAATAATATGTAAACAATTGGCCAGTGTGTGATACTTCATGCATATATGACCTACTAAATGCATAAAAATAGTTAACCTATATTGTATTAATAGCCCTCGATGCAAGCAGGCTACTGGGGACTTACTATAGGGGTGTACCTGAGGTCCTTGTGGATATAGCTGCCAATTTTTCCTCCAACTCTTGCTTTTCAGACATAAGAATAGACACTCGTATTTGCTCCTCAGCTAATTGTTTTTGCTCTTGCTGCCTCAATAATGACTCATGCTACAAATGCTTATCCACCGTAAGAGCATTATAAACTGATAATTCAACATAAATGTGGAGAACAAGATTCTAACCTGCAGTCCAGACTTTAAAGTGGCCAACTCTTTTTCCAAGCTTTGCACTTGATCCAATCCTATACCCATAGATTCCATTCCACTAATTGGATTGTTCATTGCTTGTTGCTGTATAAAGTTTAATTCCGCTCTCAAGGCCGCTGCATCTTCCTCAGCCTTTCCAAGATAGTTATCAGAATCAAGAAGCTTAAGCTGATATGAAGAATATAAACAAAAGTTAAATGCATACTCTGTATTGTTCTTCTTCTGCTTCTTTTAGCCGTTTCTTAAGTGTTCGAAGCTGGGCTGCAAGGTCCTCCTGCACTAAAAAACGACAGTTTATGATTTTGAGGGTGAACCATACCTAGCACATAAAAATATGTAACCCCATTAAGCTTACCCGTGCAATAACTGCTGCATCTTTCTCCATAGCTACATCCTTGAGTGCTTTTCTCAAAGATGGGACAGTGTTTTGCTCCTGAAATGTATACGAAAAACAAATTGTTTAGAACTTAAGAGATTAGATATCATCCAAGAATCTATACTCTGCAACCATATGTCAAAAATGATTTAAAAAAATTTTGAAGAAAGGGAAGGAGAAGGTGAAACAGGAAAAATGAAACACATGCTGGTACTGATACACACACAGACACAGACATACACAGACAGAGAGAAATTCTTTTTACCAGATCATTCAAGCGCTTCTGTAGTGCTTCATTTTCAACATCCTTTGTCTGAAGCTGAATCCATTCATAGAGTATCTTTTAACACAAACCCTTTCTTGTCTGCGTTATAACTGAAAACTGACATTGAATGTACCAACAATACCTTTAAAGACAATGTCTTGTTACTTTCCTCCAATTCTGCACTCTTTTTCTGCAGATCTTTTAGTTGAGACACCAAACTACTAATATCTATCTGCAAACAAACAAAATTGTTTGATAACAATGAAAACAAAATAACATATTTACTAATCCTCCCACAACGAACATAATTATAGAAGTTCTTTCTGTAAAAAGACAACATAAAGAACATTGGTCCAACAGATTTGTTAATTCACTAATAAAGTCAGACATCCTGAAAGAACTTGAGAATGTCATAATTCTTTTCCGCAGGCAATGAAAATCACTAAAATTCAGGCACATCAAATTTCATGCATTAAAAACATGTTTCATCAAATAAGTACCTCAGAGAGTCGATTTCCGCTCTCAGATTTTTTCATTCCCGAATTATCTGTCAACGAAACAAAATTGTAAAAAAGAGGGAAAACAGAAGAGGAAGCTAAAAGGTGACCGATTACCGATAGGGATGGAAGGTTTGGTAAGATCTGGTCCAGAAGAAGTTTTGCTTAATTTCTCTGCTGCTCTCTTTTGCCGAATCTCTTCCAACTGATACAAACAATAAAATAAGCTCAAAAGAAGGATATTTCCTTTAGATTTTCCTATAAATTAAAGGCATAAAGCGTACCGTTCGTCGACCAAGAGACGCGTGATGCGAATCCATGGCAATGAGAGAAAAGAGAATTTCAGAGGACGATCTCTTATTTCTCGAAGTTTCAAATTACAATTCTCTCTCCCCCTACAATCAATACATGAAAGTTTCGACACGCAGGAGATGAATTACGGTGGGTGGTTTGGCTTTCCAAAGGCTACACTTTATTATTTTGTTAAAATTTGTGAAAAATAAAACCGTTAGGGCGTCTGGGTGGTGTAGTTGGCAATCACGCTAGTCTCACACACCAGACGTCCCCATTCGAACCCGGGCTCAGATAGCTTTAATTGGTTTCCTCCGCTTTTCACATTAAAAAAAATATATATATATAGTAAATTAAAATTATAAATTATAATAAAATTTCTTTGAATCACTACTAAATCCAATTTCAATTTGGATCCTCTCTTTTAATCTATTTTTTAGGACTATACGAACTTGAACCATAGACCTCGATAAAACAGATCAAACTTATTATTATCAAAATTAAGAAGTCTGTTACATGACAGCGATGGTAGACTTGTTATAGCCATACATGTGTAAGGTAATAATACACTATGTATGG
>JANKOD010000008.1:28617757-28640481 GCA_026284645.1 Erythroxylum acuminatum | reverse complement strand
TTGATGAGTGGTGAACTCATATGTGTTTCATTATAATTCTTGATATGATCGGAATGGATTTTTACAGAGTATTAATCTAGTGTCTGCATGTTGGAATTATTAATTGAAAAATGTATCAAGGAACATTCACTCAAATAAAGAGTTTACAGTGTTATCATCTCTTTTAGATGTTTTAAGGAGTTTTGGTGATTAAACTGGCGCTAGTAGTTTGATGGACTAGCTACCCATCAAGTCTTAACACCAAGATGAGACCTTGTGTGTTAATCACCATATAGAGTGAAGCGAGAGATCTAGAAGAAAAAACTAAAATATGGGCAAAACAGTAATTTTACCCTTTATTGTGCGGATAGCTATAACATGGTTCATAATAGAGTATGCAATTGGACATCTAATTTGAAACAAGTGTTCTCATAATATTTAGTAATTCAAGAGTTCGGCTAATTGTCTTTAGTGAAATGACATTTGGTTAACAAGGTATAATTAATTCTAAGCTTATTGGAGCTTGAATTATATAAGTCCAATTAGATTTCCAACTTGGCTTCTGGGAAAGGTTACCAAGCAAAGTAAGAAAAATAAATAGAGGTTACCGGAAAGAAAATAAAAGAAAGAAAGGACTGAATTAGATTCGGAATAATAATATCGGAACAATTTAATTAAGAGTTAATTAAATTGGATTTTAAGCCTACGATTAAATGTTGGGCTTACACTAATTAATTGTTAATTAGAAGCCCAAAATGAGCATTTAATATTGGGCTGAATTTTGGTTTTATTTGATTAATTAGATTAATTAAATTGAAACAATATTTGTAAAGACAAAATGAGAGCAAAACCAAAATCTACAATGATGTAGATTTCGGTTTTATATGGCTAAATGGACAGCTGCACATTTAGCATTGAATTGCTAAATATAAGGTGGGTTTTTATCATGCTTCATCATCATTAAATGGTTTAATGGTCTTATCATTAAATGGTTTAATAGTTGTCATTTAATGTTGGCATGTAGAAAAACATGTAAACCTTTTAGCATTCTTTTGATTAAAGAAGGAAGTAATGCATTTGTTACTCTCTCTCTCCCTTCTTTCATCTTTTAACCGAAAATAAGAGTGTCTTTTTTTGTTTTTTGTCTTTTCATCTAGCCATATTAAAACAAATGAGAATGTCCCATTTATTGCTCTCTCAGTCTCTTTCATTTTTTGAAATTAAGAGAATGAAGTGGTGATTTTGGTTGGTTAGACTTCCCCCTCCTTTCTTTCATGATCTAGCCGAAATTAGGAATGAGAGTGTCTCATTTTGGTTCTTTCAACTAGTTGATCATAAAAGGAAAACTTCTACAATATTTCTTCTCCTTTCCCACTAAAGGATCTTGTTAATCAAGTTATCCAAGGAGAACAAGTAGATCAAATTGGTTGAGAATACAATAGTGAGGAGAGGATACAATAGCGAGGAGTCAAAGTTGTAGCAAAGAAGTCGGTAACATTTCGATCTTGTTCTTATGTTATTTATTTTTCTAATACCGTATCATGTATGGAATAAAACATGTTGATTTAGTTATCATGCTTCTGCTGCATTTTGATTTCGGAAAAAAAAAGTTTTTAAAATCTACCGTTTAGCCAAATCTAGTATGCTTTTGTTTTCGATCCAACACCTATTAGTTCTCTAAGGAGATAGTATGACTCTATAGTATTCCTAAAAGTATTATATCTGATAGAGATGTTAAATTCCCTAGCTAATTTTGGAAGGTTTTATAGGAAAATTTAGGAATTAATTTTTTTTTTGAACAACTTGAGTGAATGGTCAAATTGAGGTAGTAAAGAGGATTTTAATTATTTTATTACATGTTATAATTTAAAAGAATTTCAAATTTTCAATCATTGAATTTACATAAAATATAGCTGTTAATAATGCTACTGGTCATTCACCTTTTGAGATTGTTTATGGATTTAACCCACTAACTCTATTTAATTTGTTCTCTTTATCAATTCATAAGGGAAGGAGCTTAGATGGTAAAAAGAAAATTAAAATGGTGAAGCAACTACATTAAAATGTTCAGCAACATATTGAAAGGAAAAATGATGAATACATATCAAAGGCTAAAAAAAGAAGAAAAAAAGTTACTTTTAAATCGTGATTATGTTTGGTTGCATATAAGAAATGAAAGGTTCCTAGATCAAACAAAATCTAAATTGTAATAAAAGGAGATGGTCCATCTCAAGTTGATCAATAGATCAATAATAATACTTATAAATTAGATCTTCCAGGTGAGAATAATGTGACATTTACTTTTACGTTTCTTATTCAAAGACAAATCTTTTGAAAGAAGGAGGGGATGATAACAATCAAGTTGCCTTTAATATTTTAAGTTTACCAAGCATACCGATTACAAAAACAAGGAAGAAAAGGCTTCAAGATGCACTAAATGGTGTTGTAAGAAGAGTGGTTGCACATGTAGAATCAAGTTAAATTGAAGGATGAACATTGGCTGGATTCATTTGATCTAAGGATGGAGATCATATGAAGGCGAACACAAGATCCAACATGATCATATATTAACCTATGTAATTTATTATAACATTCAATGGTGAGACATGATCTCCAGCATGGGTGTAACTCTGTAAAGTTGTAAGAGAATCCATGGTCTCAAACATAAGTATGACCTATTTCATATCTAAAAGAAGAATCTGCATTCTTAGTTACGGACATGTCCTAGACCGTGTCCAATGATATTAAAATGTTCAGAACCAATACAAAATGACTCAAAATTGTGTCCCAAGCTATGTCTAATTGAAACCTTAGATTTTTAATTAATTTTTCAAGCCCTATTTTTGTGTTTTAGTATTTAAGGCATGTTTTTTTTAATTGGAGAAATAATTGATCATTAATACAATCATGATAATTATTTTGGTTCTTCAAAGAACTTTTCAAACTTACTAAGTCATTTTCTTATGAAGTTCAAATCATCTTATAATATTGATTCTAATTCTTCATAATAATTGGTCAAGATTCTTCATATACCATTGATTCGTTATTATGTATATTGGGCAAGGTTTTATATTTAACTTCGTTTTAGCATCTGTGGGACTTAAGGATTCATCTTTGGTTTTGCATCAAGTGTTATTGGCCACAATAGAATTGTCAATGGCCACAATTTCTATTATGCATCAACTAATTAATTCCTACCTACACTGACCTACCAATTCTAGCCACCATCCATTTGCCAATTTCCTCCTATATAGCCCTACTTTGATATGTCAATCTCTTCATACTTAGTGCTACTTATCTTGTTATAAGGGTGGGTATTACACACCTAACTTATTCCATGTCAAATCTCTTGGCACTTATATTTTTTTATGGTAGAACTGAAACTTGTACATGGACCTTATCACCTCATGACTATTAAGATGAAAAATAAAGTCAATAAGAGGGTTATAAAGGAATAATTTGATATGAAAATATAAAAAGAAGATATAGATGATTGGACAACTGATGTTTGGGACTTTTAGGGATTTTGTTATGTACGAAATACTCAACTACCTGACAATTTTATAATGTCAGGATAGGATTTAAGAAGTATTGATAGGAATCCAAATTTGAGGACTAAGCTAAGAATATATCATTTGTCAACAACAATCATTTGCCTACATATTTAGCTGGAATTGTTGGACTTAAAATTATAAAAGGCAAGGCCCAAATATGCTCAATAATCATATTCTTTTTTCTAATATTTTTTCTATTTTGCTTAGTTGTTAAAGTCCACAACATGAGTGTATTGATTTGAACTATTCGCACATTAGAAGAATTTCTTAAATTCGACAATTATTAAAAAAAGGTAAAATTAAACACTTATTATACTCCATTATTTGAAAAATGCAAAGTAAAACAAATGTATACTTATTCTGTTATTATTCACAATCATTTAAGGCTAACATTGGTTAGTAAAAGTAGAATAAATAGTAACAAATAAGATGAGTTTTTGTTTTAAAGAACTTTCGTTCCTTAACAGAAGATTGGATAATGTTAGAGAAAGACATTCAGGCCAAGGCTCTAGACAAGATATTTGATATGATATAAGCGCCTATTCTACAGCATAAACATAAATTACTCAAAAGTGAGAATAAAACTCCATACAAGTAGATAAATAAAACATCCAGTAGAAGAAAACACCTGACCACCTAGAACCAACACCTGTCTCTGCTTTGGAGTGCAGCCAGACTAAGGTTGCTGAAATTGATTAAGGCTGAGCTGATCATATTTCCATGAATGTATGGCTAAAAAATTAATTGACAATGCCTAAAGTGGTACTTTGGATAGTTAAAGTGAAGAGACAAAAGACTTCTCTTGCACAACAATGATGATAATGATAAACCATGTGCCATCTCTGCGTTGCTATTGCATCTGAATACAAATTAAAAATCTACTTTATTTTGATCAACGGCGTTAGTACACAACACTTGGGGCGATAAACAGATTAATTGATTCACTGATTATATCCACCCGTTGCCCAACGTCAAGAAACTCACCTTAACATATCACAGAACCATACTAGATGATTATTTGTAACAATATGTTAAAAAAAAAAACCATAAATCTCATAGGTCGAGACCATTATGCACCCATGTTTGCTCACGCATAAAACAACCATATATCCGCAATACACCAAAATTCACCAGCTAACATCACACCCTGTTCAACAGAAAACAAGAAGACATCAACCCCTTTTGCTTGTCAATTTAAAACCCCTTAATCAGACTAAAACAGTGGCCAAATTGTAATTGTGGTGGAAACTTCACAATGTTGACCAAGACCAAAGAATATCCTTTGTCAAAACTCGGAATCCCTGGCTCAGTTAGGAGATTTCATTCCAAGACAAGTAGACCTGGTGGTTAGACAAGAACTAAATTTCTCACCTAGTGATGTGGATGAGATACCATTTGATTAGATAAAGATTACTCATCATTGTGTCGCCCTCCCAACAGACCAATAAAACCACAAAATTTAAGCTTCACAACAATAAACTTGATGAGAAAAAAAAAGGACAAGCCATCAAAATACTGTGAAAGAGACCTCAAACTACGAAGGAAATGGGATTAAGACCAACAAATCCAAATATTAAGCAGCCAATAAGCCTCTGCAGTCAGTCCTGTCGGTCAAAAATGAAAGCTCCAATCCATTTTATTGTGATCATCATACTCCACAGTAGCTCAGAATATAATGTCAAACATTGCAAAGGATCTCAAAATTGCGATAAAAAAAAAGCACTCAAAGTAAATCCAGTCAAAGCACCAGAATGTCATCTTAGTTATATCAATTTACAGTTCTAAGTATTCTGATAAAACGTAAGTAATCCATTCTCAGAAACTCCACAAAAACATAAAACAAAAATGGCATCCGTGTATATGCTTTGGTTATGATCACTTTAAAACCATGCAGCAAATCAGATTTGGACAAACTGAAACCCAAAACAAAAAGAATCCAAATCCAATAGCATTTTTGCCCTGCTTTTAATAGCAAAATCATAAGTTGACAACAAAATAAGGGTCAAAGAGTATACCACTTGTAATAGTTAAGTGCCCAGTATCTTATATAAGTTGAGAAATTAAAACACCTAGCTAAGCCAAGACCAATGACAAGATAGAAGTGCAAGGGAACACGATCTTCAAAGATCAACAGCAAAAAAAAAAAAAAATCATATAATTGCGTAGAAAGATACATAGATGTGCCAGATACATACATGAGAAGGCCAGTTTCAACATCGAGAACAGCCCAAGAGCCATAGAGCACAATTGAGAATATTACGAAATAATCCCAGGCACAATCTCAAGCTGCCAACCATAAGGTTTTAACAAAACACTGAGAAATTAGCCATTGGAAAGAAATAAAATTATAACTGACAAATACAAAGAATGAGATCACTTCACCTGAAATGATGGTCAAAATGAAGATCCACATACACTCAGGTCAAGCAAGTCTTCTAGTGACAATAACTTTCACTCAATTGGAAAGCCAATTTAGTATTTGACACATAAAAACTCACTAGACCTGAAGGTTTAACTGTTGGGCCTATAAAACAAAGATCAGCCTTGAACATAAATAAATAAGTACATATATTTCTCAATTCATAAAGTAACAATGTTCATATTTAGCATAGAAATGAAATTACTCAGTATGCAACAGCAAGGAAAGAGAAAAGATTCCCAAACCAGCCCTCAACATCCACCTCACTATTAACATATACTGCGGGAGAAAAAAGATTCCCAAACCAGGAAGGCATAGCAGCAAGGTCTGCCTAAGCTGCATTCAACAGATTTTCATAATATTCATATTTATCCATTCCAGCTTCCAGAAGTAAACAAAGACAAAAAAAATACCAGTACAGAATATCTCCTTCTTAGAAAGTAATATGACAAAAAGAAATCCATTACTAAACATAATAAAGTATCAGCTGTATCAAAGAGAAAACATCAATTAGTGACCAAGTCCTTTCTTTGCTTTTAGTGATTCAAGAGCTTTCTTCCGAAGCTCAATCTCAAGTTTTTTCTGCTCAGACTGTCCCTCTTCATTATCACTTGGACAAGACTCCTTCCTCTCTCCATGTTCATCATCAGAAAAACTAGAATCATATCGCCCTTTCATTTTCAGCTTCTCAGCATGCCGTTTTTCCTTTCTGCGACGTTTCTCTTCACGTCGACGACGCTTTTCCTCCTTATGCAACCTCTTTTCTTCCTTCCTCCTCCTCTTGGCCTGTTTCTCCTCAATTTCAGAGTCATTGCTGAAATCATCATTTGAAGCTGGCTCTCGCCTATGCAACTTTTTATGCTTCCGCTTTTCCTTATTGTCAGTTCTGTGTTTATCACTTGAAGCAGAACCAGATTCACAATTACCACCACCATTACCATGATTGATTTGTTCAACCAAGATGGGAATACTTTCCAATTTATCATGATCTACATCTTTAGGAGTGTTTGAGTATGAAAGGCTTCTCTCATCGAATTTCAAATTCTCAACCCTGTGCATCAAGGACTTGTTTGTCAGAAGTTTCAGAATTCAAATCCTTTACAAAGATCTTGTCATTGACAAGAATGAACCTAGAAGCTTATGATGCATGCATGCTTAACAACATACCTCCTCATCTTCTTATCTTTCTCCCTTGATTCCACCTTATCTAGAAAAGAGTGAGATTCAGTAGGAAGATGACCTTGTAATCTTTCAAAATCATCATCATCCCTTTCGCAAGCTCTCACTAGAGAACCTTTCTGCTTATCTCCAGTGGATGGTTCAATAGATAGTTTCTGCGCAGAGCTGGATTTATAATCTCCATTGTGCCTATAACCAAAACACCAATGGGAAAAATAAATTCTAGTCCACAATCCTAACAAGGTGGAACAGTAAGATTATAAACAGAATCATAGAAAATGTTGAAAAAAATCTAACCGTGATCGGTCAACCACTACATCTTTTCTGCTAACATCGTGACTATAATGATGAGGTTTATGCTCTCGTAGTTTTGGAGGACTTGACTGGTCATCAGAATTGACTTGCCCTCTCCTTTTACCTGCAGTACTTCCATATGGACTGGATAATATTCAACAAAAGGGAAAAAAGTTAACAACTGTATAATATGATTAAAATTTTTCATATGTACGCTAAATCATATGCATTATTTTGGCCCATCAGGAAAAGCTATATACATCATTTGCATGTAGAAAACAAGCATAATACCTTCTATCTTTGCCTGGACTCCTTTTCCGAACAAGAGGAGGAGATTCTGACAGAATTGGAGACCTCAGAGGTGAAGGTGAATAATCTGGGACTTTATGGCGGGAACTGTTTCCATCCTTTAAGCCTCTATTTGGAGACCTTAATGATCTAGAGTGTTGACGCGGAGACAGAGATAACTTTTCTTGGTCCCTGTACCAAATTATCACAATATTGTCAACAAACAACAACATAAAATACTTAAAGGTAAAGGGAAGCTGCCCCTCAAGGATATACATGTACCTATCACTTTCCTCATGGGAATTCCCAGATAATCCCCTTTTCTCTTTTGATGATCTTCTTACTGGTGAAGGGGACCTATGATGGTCAGGAGAAGCAAAACTCGATCGATAATGTGGAGGAGACCTATGCGAAGAAGGAACCGGTGACCTCCTACGGGCAGGAAAAAGTGGCCTACCCTGAACAGGAGATGAAGATCTTGACCCATATGGAGGAGGCCTACGACTGGATGGAGCTGGTGATCTCTTGCAGGGAGGCACAGGGGACCTACTTTGAACAGGAGATGGAGAACTTGAACCATAAGGCGAAGGGGATCTGTGATGGGAAGTAAGTGGTGACCTTCTGCGAGCAGGAACAGGGGATCTCTGTCTCATAGGTGACAAAGATCTCAAAGGAGAAGATGGAGATCTTTGATATCTTCTAGGTAAGGGTGAAGGTGACCTAAGTCGGGGACGAGGAGGCGATCGACGACGTAATGGTGAAGGTGACCTACGGCGAATTGGTGAAGGTGACCTACGACTTATAGGTGAAGGTGATCTGCGGCGTCGAGCAGGAGGGGGTGATCTGCGACGACGAGTAGGCACAGGTGATCTGCGACGTCGAGCAGGTGAGGGTGGTCTGCGACGTCGAACAGGCGAGGGTGATCTGCGACGTCGCACTGGTGAAGGCGACCTACGACGTCGCAAAGATGAAGGTGAAGGTGACCTACGACAAAAAGGAGAATGTAGTCTTCGACGCACGGGAGATGGAGATCCACGGTATGACAATGACCTAGAACTTCGCCTAGAATATGATGATCTCCTCCTTGGAGGAGAAAGGGAGACTTGGGGAGAACGTCTCCGATGTGGTGTAATAGAACGTTTTCTGGATGAATTATCCACTCCATCAAAAGAGAGCGACCTACTTCGTGCTCGAGGTGATCTAGAAAGACTCCTGGACTTCTTTCTGCCATTAAGATATAACAATTGAAGTCAGATGGGTATTTAAAAGAATAAGCAAAGAACTCATAAATGGAAAAAGTATTTGCCGTGCAAGTCATTTTGAAACATATATGGGTGACTGCTCTCGTAAAATAAAAGGACAAAGAATTCCAAGCCAACTGAATGACAAGACTTTACTCCATAAGCAAAAGGCATACCCAGAGTAACTCCTTGAATTTGACGGTGACCTACTCATCCGGGAAGTTGAGCCGCTGCAAATGACAGTCATGATCTAAGTCAAGATACCTAACAAAGTTAAAAATAAGTCATTGTAAAGATAATTACCGACGGGGTGAAGGTGAACGATTAGCTGGATATGGAGATCTAGAAATCCTGAAGAAGTTACAGAAGTAAGTCCTCCATGATCCATGTTGTATAGAATTTATTGTCACTCTTGAGAAAATGGATCTCATGCATGGCAAGTAGTATTGCTAACATGTGAAGAAGTTTTGACGTGAGAAAACCCCATTGCAAACATCACAACTTAGATAGTTTAGTAAATACTTGTCAAAAAAGTAAATGATGTCACATCTACCTCTCCACTTCAACTTCTCAATTCATATTTACTTTGTTTTTTCACTAAAATCAACTAGAGTTGTGTCAAGGTTAGAATAGTATATTATTAGTTCCATAACAAAATAAAAAATCCAGTTTCTTAATAAATTATCAGCTATCTCACCAATCAGATACTTCTTTTCATAACTGGTATAACACACATCAGAAGAATCAAGTAACTCATTTTTTACGAAGAAACAACGATCTTCTGTCAACAGATATCAAGTTCTGCAAAGATGCTAAATGAAGTATTGAGGATATCAACAAGTAACAATTCAGTTTGTCAGAAAAGCCTCAGAGTAGTACATCGTACCAGCAAACAGTAATGACTGCTTATATCGTAGCAGCGACTAAATAAACATCAAGATTATGCAACAAAATCTATTAATACGGTGATTGGAAAAGCACTGTATGTCTCAAACACAATGGGATGCCTGAAAGTATGTGAAACTGAGGTTAGTAGTGTTTCATCAAAACAACATCCTTAAATGTATATTCAAGCATGATATGTTAAATAACTCAGAAACCATAATAAGCATGCTAAAACACTTGATGATGATAAGAGGACGTACAAGTAAACAATCCAAAACAATTCAACAAAGTACTAAAGTTTACCGCCAGCTAATACTTTGTTGCATGATATTATCACAGGAACTCTTAGGATGAGTACAAGCCTTAAAATATCCATATCAAAGTCAACTTTCAAGAATGATATAAAGGTAATTGAAAACGGTAAATATCAAATATGAGCACCTAACCTTCTTCCTCTCATGCCATTCTTCTTGTTCATTTCTTTTTCATCATCAGGATATCCACTTGAATCCTTCCGCAATATGTGTTTTGAAGCTGGCTCCACAGCAGTATTATTCGCCTCTCCGTCCTACAGTAGTTCGAGGTAAAGGACATGAACCCAAATAATTGCAGAAGCTAGCTGAACGCCATAGAAAGACAAGCTAAAGTTATAACCGAAGTCCCAACTCGGGGAATCTAAACCTGACATGAATAAGTTAGTATTACCATCTTCCTTGATCTCTCCTGGTCATGCTCCCGAATCTCCTTATCTTTTTTCTTCTGAATTTCATTTGTTATCCTATCCAGCTCTTCCTGTGACAGGCCATAATTGTTTTGTCATTAAGAGTAAGAGCAATAGAAATCTAATAATTATCATAACCCAGGAAACATATCAAACCTGTTTCTTCCTGGTTTCTTCAGCTTTAGCGTCCAAAAATTGTTGTGGAACTCCACTTTCATTCTTCTGCGCACTAAGAAGAAGAGACCAAAGTTCTTTCATAAATTTTCCAGTGTTTTTCTCCATAAAACCTGTAAGTGATATTTGAACCTCCTTTCCATTCACTTCCTGCATTTCACAACACCATAGATAAAACTAAGATATGCAAACAACATTACAATGGCAAAACTACAAAATGCATAAACCCGATCAGAATTCCTGTAACATATATCAGGCAAACAAGCATCAACCCTTAGCTCATTTCGCTATCTGGATGTTCTGGGATGCCAACAAACCAGTTCCTAAGGAAAGTACGCACATGTTTCAATTAGTGAAGAACCAGAAAGAAAAAAAAACACGGGGCCCAACATTCTACAAAGGACAACAAAACATTCGCTATGCATCTAACAGCAAACTGAAACTCAGTGGAAGTTCTGAAGGGGTTTGGATTACCTTCCCATCAAGTAGCCCATATATAAAATTGATAAGAACTTCATCTTCAAACCCTAGAAGCTCCGTCACCCTATTAGCAATCCATGGTCTGACAACATCCATCTTCACTTTTCCCATATCAACCTAATTAATTTAAAAAAAGAGATCAACCACACCAATTAGTGAATTGAACAAAATAACTTCTTGTTCAGCGAACTCAACAAACAATTGTCCTTCCTATTTGCAAAATATAAACAAAGAAACGCAAAAATAGGAAAAGAAAAACGAACCAGATGGTCCAACTCAGGAGCAAACTTCTGGGACTTCAAAAGCTTAGCTTGCTTGTTGGAGAATCGAGTGTCTTGATCCGCAGAGGTACCCTACAAAACAAGAATCCAAAAGCAAGTAAGCTATGAAATCAAGATCCGAAAGTAACAAAAGTTAAGGGAATCGACACTCACCCGGAAAAACCCGCCCGACATTTTCTAGGGTTTAGGCCTTTGCTCACTCGAGGGAATTAGGGGAAGATATGTGCTAGACAGTAAGAGAGCTTTTGTTTACGGAACGAGCTTTGGCTGCCAGTGGATTAGCATTAGGCCACATAGCTACTAGCTTGGTTGGTTACTTAAAATACTTACGAAGGGTATCCATAAAAAGTAAAAAGCCCAAAACATGGCCTTCTTGTCTCCTAATTCTTGTTCTTGGCCTTTGCTTCTGCGGTTAATAAAGAAACTAGCCAAGCAATACCACACAAATGCCCAGAAATAATGTCCCGTTAATTAGTTATATTATTATATAATTTTAAGAAAATAATGTGTAATTTAAATTTTTGTTGTAAGATTATTAATATCTAAATTTTTTAATTTATATTCAAAATATATAAATTTGATATAAAAAAGAACAGGTAAATTTAGTTAGTAAAAATATAGAATAAAAAAAGCGGGAGATGAAATATTACAGAAAACTTAAGAATATGTAAGTTGGGATGTAAAAAATGGATTATTAAAATTATTTATTTGAGTGGTAAAATTTTAAAAATGTAAATTGTTTTGTTATTAATTAAATGTTATAGTTAATTAAGGTTTAAAAAATCAATAAATTCATTTAATACGTTGTGAAAATTTATAAATATTTAATTAATTAATAAAATTAAAAAGTGCTAACAGCTTATATTATTTAATATTATTTAATGTATAAATAAATATTGTGCAATTTTAAAATTTGCGATAAAATTATGAGCATTTAAATTTTTAAATGTATATTAAGAAAGGAATTATGATAGAAATATTAAAAATATATAATTTCGAATACTAAAAATGAATAATTAAAATAAGGTTGTAAAATTTTAAATGTAGAAATGTTGGAACCCCACCCTGGTGGTACACGTGTCCGACGTCCTACGTGACACCTGGACGCGCATCCCACGAGGGAGGGATTCATCACCACACTCAATTCGAACCTCGTTCACTTACTCCTGAACTAACCTTGACAAATTTACCCTAATTTTCCTCAATACAAATGATCTACTTAAGGCCCAAGCTAAAATAAAATTTCATGACTCTAGATTAAATGGAATCAAAAATTTCCTCAATCGAATTTCTCTAGCTCAAGAATTACCAAAACACGGAAGTATGTCCTAAATTTCCATCCAATTGCTTCACTTTGATTGAATCCATAAATTCAACTTAATCCTGAAAGCTCTCGAATTTGCATAAACAAGTAGAAAATTTTCAAAAGAAAACCAATGTTTCGAAAACCGAATCAACCGGAGGTCAAACGAAAAAGTTATAAGCGAAAAAGTTGGATTGGTGTGGAGTTGGGAGATTGAGTATGGTGGAGATTGAAGTGGTTTTGTGCAGGTATTAGAGTTTAGGTTGCAAAATTGAAGAGTTGACTAGTTGATTTTTAGGGGAAGTGCTGTCAAATTTTTGTAAAAATTTGACAGCAACTTTGGTTGGGTTTTTAACCCTCTTAGTGTTTGAATTGGTTTGAAGGGTCTTCTTGAAGATTGTAGTACATGTTTAGAGCTTTCAAATGGTATATAGTATGTCATTTTTCGGCTTAGGAGTAAGGAGATATAAGAGTTGGAAGATGACAGTTACTATTCACATATCCAAATTCTTAATTCATCCAAACATAAAGAATGCACAATTCATGGCAATTCATCACAATCATAAATCACATAAATTTCCATTCAGTCAAGCAATGACCTCAATTCTTCAAATTATTCAAAACAATTGAATAATAATGAATTTCATAATTATTTCAATTTCTTACAATCATTCCAAAAGCGTTAAATTTAATCATTCAAAAATCAAAATTTTCAAAGTATTCGGAAATCAAAATTTTCAAAGTGTTCGGAAATCAAAATTTTCAAAGTGTTCGGAAATCAAAAATTTCAAAGTATGAAGTGTGCTATGTGGGTTTTGGTTAGGTCCCCTAAGTTAGAGTCAGTGCACTGTCTTGTTTTTTTTAAGACTTCTCCCGCCTACCCGCTAGTGGCATTGGAGTTCCGATTTCTGACTCCCATAAGTTCACGGCTACACCAGACCGCTATACGGGAAGGTGTAGTACGTTCTGTTCACGGCTGCACAGGACCGCTATGCGGGAATGTGCAGTACGTTCCGTTTTTGGACCGACCCAAACCGTTTAATATGTTATGTACTTTTTGATTTTTGTCAATATTGTGATGCATTTATGTTTTTGGAAAGTGTTTATGATTTGTGAAAAATTTGAGCATTTTGAAGGAATAAGAAATTGAGGTGTGTAATCGTGAAAATTTTGGAAGCTTAGTATAAATGATTTGAAAAGTGGAAAGGTTTAAGAAATAAGTTTTTGAAAATTTGCTAAAGGGAAAATGTTTTGAGAAATGATTTTTGCTTATCCTTCAATTGATAAATATGTTATCCACGAGCATTAAGCTCACCCCCCCCCCTTCATTCCCATCCGCAGGTGATGAGAAGAAGATCGGGTTAAAGAAAATGAGGGTTTCCGTTTGTATGTTTTCTTATTGTATTATTGTTAAGTTAGATTGTTGCTGAGAAATTTTGGAATCGTTGTGTACTTTGGATTGTGGTTATTGGTTTTGTATATGACTTGAAACGTCATAAAGGTTTTGTAAGCATTTAATTCATGATGGTATTAAGCTATGAAATTGTACATGGATATAGTATATCAATTTTTATATTGAAATGTGAAAGAATGTGAATTGGATTGACTGATGTTATGGTATATTGAATTAAGACATGATTGTGGCTTGGATATGGATGATTATGTTTTGGATTGAGAATTTTTGAAGTGCTAGGCTTAGAATTGTGTTGTTTCTGCCGATATTCTGGACAGGAGGTCCGATGATGGTTGTTATGGTTGGATGGGATTATAGAAGTGTGTGATTTTGCTTTGCAGATTTTTTAGGTTTCTTATAATACAGCCGTTATGCTGCCGGATTTTCGATAGAAATAAGTTTTAGGGCAAGAATAAGAATAAGAATAAGACTTGGGTTAAAAGTTGAAATTTTGGGAATTGTATGAAAGAATAAGAAGATTTTCATGAATTGAGTTTTTACATGAGGATGGATTTACTAATGGGATATTGAAGTTCTTTGTATGAGTTTAAATAGAGATGAATAAGAATGAAAAAAAAATATACCGATTCGGATGAGTAGTCTTAGGGTTTCCAACGCAACGCAACGCGTTTAAAAAAAAGTTTGTGTTTGCGGATGTCGGATGTTCGTTTCGCTTCGATTGAACCGTTTGTTTGCTTTGTTTCCGATTTTGCTTCCGATTAGTTTCGCTTCGAAATCCGTTCCTTCGATTTCCGCTTTTGTTTTCATTTTCGCATTTGTTTATCCGATGAGCCGATTCGATTCGTTGATTAATATGTTCGCCTTATGTTTCCGCTTCGGATTTTTCTGTTTTCCGGTTGGGGTCCGGTTTCGAGATCGGGTCCCAATAAGAAATATTAAAAATATATAATTAAGAATATAAAAAATGAAAAAATCAATCTAGATTGTAAAATTTTGGAATGAAAAAATTTTAAAAAGTAGGAAATGTAAGGCTTGATGTATTATAAAATATTGAAAGTAAATAGAAATTCAAAAAATGTAATTAAAAAGTAAAATTTGATATAAGTTGAGTCACGCACCCGTGACTGCAAGTCTTCACTGGTGTGACTTTTTTAAGTCACACCCGTGACTAAAAATTTGTAAATAAGCGTTGAATAAATTTTTCCCTATTTTAATTTAAATTGCATATTTTGATTGCAACATAATTTTTTTATTTTAACTTAAATTATCATTTTTTATTTTAAATTAAATGCGAAGAGTAAAGAACTCCAAATAAAATCAAGGCAGTCACGGGTGTGAATTATTTAACTTACAAAACTGTGAGTAACAAATTCACACTCGCGAGTAACAAATTTAGAAGAAATCTTAAATAACTAATTTAAATAAGTAAATTTTTAATAAATCTTAATTTTTTTTGTTAATTGAAATTTAATCACTCTGTCTTTTTATTATGAAAAATAGTAACTTAATTAATTAAAAAATTTATTGGTGAGTAAAAAAGTTTAAATAAATCTGACAAAAGTCACGGGTGTCACTTAATAATCAAAATAAAATAAGAGAAAAAGTTTTTAAAAAAATTTATTGCGTTTGGGTGAGCGATGACCAAGTTAGGAGTTTTTAACCTAATTCTTAAATCACGCCGCACCGCAGCCTCCAAACATTGAATCGCCCTCTTCTTCTCTCCGGTTAAAATCACCTTGTCCAAATCTTCGTGGGAATTCAGCTTTCCTTATCGCCGTCTTCAGCTTTATCAGCCGCGTACCTTAAAAGTTGCTAATTAGGTAATCTCTTACATTTTACATCTTTATGCTTAATTATCTTTAACTGCTGCATTTAGAAGGAAATAACATCCTTTTTATGATGGTGATCTGATAACTTAGATGTAGACTTAGCCGGTGTATTTGGACTCAGCTTTACTTCTACACTGAACAACGATTCATAAATCTGATTACAAAGAGATACTGAGTATTGTGGTATGGGTATGTGTAAGCGTGAATAGAAATGCTAGATTTGCATTGACGCATTAACTCTTTCCTTGAGAAACTTTACCAATGCTATTTGAATTTTGTTGTCGCCTGATAAATTATGTAAAGTTAAGAGTTTAGCTTCAGAAGTAGCTTATTAATCCATATTGATTTGAAATTGGAAAAATTATAAAAGTTAACAAATTTAAGCTTTAAATAAATTCTACTCCATTAATTTTGATATAATGGGTCAAAGTTAGGAGTAGTTGTTATAGGCAGTTGAAACTATGAGCCAAGTAAGTAATTGGAAGTATTCATGACAATATGTCTACCCTCCCATCAAAAGGTTGGGATGAAATTTGAGCTAACTCAATCATGCTCCAATAGTTTGTTACCAATATGGTTTTTTGAACAATTATTGACTTATACTTTTTACAATTTTTATGTTGACTTTACATATAGGGCAAATCTGTTTGGTTTGAGTTACATTAGAAGGTTTACTAGGTTAGATTGAGAATGAACTAAAAGTTAATGTTTTTTAAAGATCTAGGTGTTTGATGAATGAAATGATTGTGAAAATTATGGTGATACTTGGTCACTTAGATTGAAATGTTAACATTCTTAAAATTGAAGCTTGTTTAGGCTAATATCTTTTGTGATTGATTTGTTTAAGGAAAGCAAAAACCTAAGTGTCATTTAGTTCAATACATATACATTATACATTATATATATAATGTATATGTATTGGACTAAATTTTTTGTTATGTTTTCATAATGAAATTAAATTGGTTTAGTTGTTTTATGTTATATTTTAGTTAATTGAGAAGATGTTTCCTTTAGGGAAGAGTTTGGTCAAGAATTAGAGCATTTGATAAGGAAAATCAAGGAGATAGGCATATAATTCTATGGGTCCGTCATCTAAGGTTAAGATAATTCTTATGAGGAATAAGAATTTACATCGTAAGCCTACACCTAGTTCATCACATGAGCATGTTGCATCATCTAATGTAAGGTTCCTAGTTTGCCTTAATTTCTATCATTTTCTCATACATTATAAAATCAAAACTTTTTTTTCTTTACATGTAAGATAAAGTTAAAGAAATCATCTTTTCTCTCCTGACTTGGCAGTTTTAGTTTTATATGTTCAATGTGAAGTAATAATTGATCACCTTGGTGCTGATTACTAGTTTTTAAAATGGGATAAGTCAAAGATAAACTAACAAGACAGTTGTGGGGCTACTAGAATCATAGCAAAAACATTTTGATTAAAAGATGTATATTTAAAACAAATGTTTGTTCATCTTATGACCTATTGGAATTATATTACTATAGAATTTTATGTTTGTTAATTATATTTAACTGCTCTAAATCTAATTAAGTAATAAATTGTTCTGTTTGGTTTGAGATTAATGCAAATATTTTGATTCTTGATTGTTATTTAGATCATGCCTCCTACAAGATTTGGAGCATCTTCATCCTCTGAAGGGGGCGATGTCCCTGATTTAGGTAATCCTTGTCTTCACTTTATCAATGCTGAGAACCAATCAAGGTATTTAAGTTTAAAAAATCGTCCAATTATGCCAAATAGATTCATTGATCATGCAGCTATAACTGAGTTAGGAATTGCAAAATGAGTCAATGAATTATTGCATAACATAAGACAGGACAGATTCGCAAATTTTAGAAAAAATTTATATGTTGAATTAACTCTAGAATTTTTATCAACTTTAATTTTGACCTATAACAAAGATGGCGTCGTGATTAATTTGATATTCAAATGAATGAATACGATACATGCTCTTGGTTTAAATGATTTGAATGAAATATTTGGATTTCCACACAGTGAGTTATATGGTTATGATGATGAATTTAGGCCTAGAGAGTTTTGAAGTGAAATTGCAAATTCAACAAATGTTTTTTCTCCGAGTAGGTCTAAATCGTCAGCTTTAGTGGATCTCAGCTTACGCTATCTTCATAGGTTTTTAACTTGCACAATATTTGGTATAGGAGATAGCCAGGGTGCAGTTTCCAAATATGAATTGTTTGTGTTGTGATGCATGGTGCATGGAAAACAGTTTAATGCTGGTTTGTGGTTAAGTGAGCATATGATGGATGTAGCGAGAGTTAGCGCTGGGAAAATAGTTGTTGGGGCATTTGTAACTCAAATTGCATAGCATTTACATTTACTAACTGAGAGAACAAGTATGCAGTTAGTTTCAGGGAATTCTAGTTTAGACTTGTAGTCTTTGGTGTCAATGAAGATTGCGAAGCGGCAAGGTGATCGTTATGTTGTTATTAGTGACGAGGCAACAGAACCTTCAACTAGTAAGCGTAGTCGGTGCGAAAGAGGTAAAGGTACACAAAGGAAAAGCCCTTCAATAGATGAAGGTATGCAACGTACCATTGCACCTACTTTTGTTGAATACCAATCATTAACGAATCAACTTATTGTTTTTGAACGGCGAACAGGCGTGAGGTTGCAAAAGATTGAGGATGCATATCGCGGAGATCAAGGATTTGTTAGCAAATTTGAATCCTCGCTCCAGAAAGCGTCCGCCTCCATCTTAGTATTGTATTTCTAATTTTTCTTTTATTATTTTGATTGTTTGTGATTAAATTTGTTTTATTTCATTGTTTGACTTAATTAGTGTTGTTTGCATGTTAGATCCCTATTAGAATAATGAACTAGATCCAATTTAGTAAAAGGATATAGTCCTCAAGAATAAAACTCTTTATAGGTAAAATGGATCCATGCATACTATATTAAAACCAAAGACTTATGGATCATAAAATGCAAAGCCACTACTTCATGGGCATGTTGCATATGTTCAAGTTAAGGGAAAAGACCATGCCTTGTATTTCAAAGCTAATCGGTGATGGGAACTCCACCTCTTTTTGGTATGACAGTTGGGGAGATCCAAGGCCCCTGATCAATTCTCCCCGCTTATCTAATACGAGGAACCTCATTTCAGATAATACAACTGTGCAAGAGGCAGTTAAAACATATCAACATATCTAGCTACTCTTAACCTCAATATATAGTTAACCCCAAATCGAGAAAGACTCCACCAAATGGAAAATAGAATCATCAGGCAACTTCATCAACTCTTCTTGCAGAGATTTCATTAGATCACATACTCTTGAAAACATATGGCATGGACATATTTCAAAACTCAATCTTTCATCATCATCATCATCTTATTTAGTACTTAAATCAAGTTATAGGGAGCGTATCTTGGAGCCCAAAATTCATATGCTCTACAACCTTACCTTAAGATCCAAATGGAGATTAGAAGTTAGCACCTTCTGTAACACAACATAAATTTACTACGCATGCATACTCACTAATGCATGTATCATGTTGTACATTAAAGCCAACCTTAAGAAGTCGTCCTCTAGCCCTTTGGGTTGTAATTACAATTCTAATATTGACCCTATTATCCTATAGTTTTTCCTATCCTAATATAATGCAAAATTTGCATATTTTCCAATAATTGATTAATATTTAATTTTTTATCTATCATTTCAATTTAAAAGTTTATGGGACATTCAACACATAACTTATTATGGCGGTTGAATAAATTTATGATAATTCTTTTAAAGGATCTTATATAAGTTACATAATTGATAGATTCGTAGAATTGCATTGAGTATGGTAGCTTTTTATATATTTATTTTACCCTTTTTTTGACTAAATTTGTTTTTAAATCGATCTTTTTATCTAATCAATCACCAATTTTAACTATTTGATATTACGTATAAAAATTAGTAAACATGATGGGACGTAATATATCACTAGTAACAATAAATTACAGAAGCTACAATCAATTTATTATAATTCAATTTTTAAATATAATAAATAAACATGTAAAGTAATTTATCACCTAACACTGTTAGTTAAATATTTTAAATATAAGAATATCAATCTAAAGTTTCCAATAATCAAACGTGATTACATTTTAATTATTTCTTTATAAGATTAATCTTTATTCATAGTAAATATAATTCCAAGCTAATAGGAATTTTTTTTTGGTGTTGATAGAACAATATGAATAAAATTTAAATGTACATAATTACCTACCATATTTAAATTATGTTCAAATGTTAAAAATTTTCATAAATAAAAAATTTTAAAGGTATGAAACTATTTGGTATCAGTGCAAGATTTGGTTTTTGAATTTTAATACAAAAAATGATGTTTCCTATAAAATTATATTTGGTTGAGTTATTATGTTTTAGGCAAATATAATATTCGTAGTTAGTTGTCACAACTTTGGGGGTGAGCGTTGCTCCTTTGTGACCATAAAGGCACAGGTTCAAATCACAAAAATAACCTTTTTGTAAAAATACAAAGGAAAGGTTGCGTACATTATGACCCTCCCTAAACTCTCGCAAAACAGGGAGCCTTCTTCACTTTTTTTTTCCTTTTATTTTAACTCAAAGACTTTGATTCACTCCAAATTACTTATTCTTAAATTTGACTATTTACTCTTTGAAGCTAAGATTTTCTTTAGTTTTATAGCTTTTAAAGTTACAACAATAAGATTTTTTTAAAAGTTTCCTAAATTTCTTTCTATTTTCACTTTTTCATGTCAATTTATAGATTTTGGAGTATAAATTTGAGGACCCAAATGAGCTATGCTATAATATGGTCATTTGCAATTATTAGAATAAGGATATGTATTTTTTAAAGATATATTTTTTAGTCTTTGATACAGATTGGATTTTAAATCTTATGTATGTTTTGAATAATATGTTTATTAAAAGGAAAGTTATTGTAAAAGTTAAGAATGTATTAATAAATTGGAATAGGTCCTGGTTCACTTATAAGTTGTTGCCTAGCCCATCACACATATTTTTGCAGACTTACATCTATCATGAGGACATTCTATGGCCTCATTTTCTAAGCCCATTTGGTTTATATAAGGGTAGATGTGTTGCTTCTGAGGGACCTGTATTCTCTTTAGCTTCACTATCCACTTTCTCTTATAACACTTTCTCTTTCTTGCATATATACAAGATCAAATATACTCTGCATTGGCAATCAAAGGATTTTGTGAGGTTGTAAAAGCCCCACTCATATTGGAATGAATAGTGGTATGTCAAAATTCCTAATTCTTACATTGTCTTCTAATAACTTGTCTAAGTATTTGCTGAGCTTCTCAATTGATAACAATATGTTTTTTCCTTCTCCAATTAAAGGAGATTGGGCCAATGAAAATTCTTTCTCAACCTCCTCTAATTGTATAATTAAACCACTAATTATTAATTTAAGGATTTAATCAGGGGCAATATTTATGGCCCTACTAACCTTATCTTGGTGGCTTGCAATTTGTTCTCTAATTCTTTTTACATATTCCCCTAGGAGTTCCTCTTTCATATTTTGCACTCCTCTAAAGTGCCAATTATTCTACTCGGTCTAGATATTGTAAATTGTTATCCTTAGTAATTACTGATTTCTCCTCCCCTAATAATGAGTTATCATTTCCTAGCCATACTAACATATCCATATAGTTAAACCGCCTTTTGTGAACCTAACATGATTCTTGAACTTTAGCCCAAATCCATCTAAAGAATTTGCATCTAAAGAAGAGGTGGTTTAGGACTCTGCCTCTTCCTTGCATAGCAGGCAAATATTAGGAACATTTAAGAAGCCTAATTTTTCTTATATAAATAGTCCTTACTTGACCACTAGCCACAATAAGAATGAGACCTTCAATTAACTATTCCAGAGCTTGTTGTTCCATTTCACCCTAACCCTAGTTCCACTCAATACTTCCCTAGAATACTTCGTTGGGAATTTCTCGGAGGGTGATGAGTTTAAACATACTTATCCTTGTTACTTGGAATAGGATTATGTTCAGGTATATAAGTAGCTACTTTTGGGGAAACCTTCCCCATTGATTCCCTTTGATCCTCTCTTTCTTCTTAGATTTGCGAGGGATCTTGTTCCTCTAGATTCTTTATATGTTAGATATATATAGAGGCCTTGCATTACTCTAATTGTCATAGAGTAGGAAGGCTCTTTCTCCATTCCTACCACAAATTAGAAGGCTATTACCATAGGTTTCCTTTGCTTTCCATTGTTTCCCACATCCTTTTAGCAATTATAATCTTGTTAGTTAGGCTGACTATGCAACATCCCACTACCATAAGACAAATACCCAAATACCCGAAGGACATCCAAGTACATACCTTATGATAATGGAATGTTGGGGCAAAACAAAAATCCAACTTACACATGGCAATCTAACCTACACATGGCATCATCTAACATACTCGGAAATCACTAATTTTAAAAACCATTCATTCATAAAGCTTACTCTGTTTCCACCAAACAAATATTTACAAAGCCTTATACAAAGTCTAGCAAAACTACAAAAATATGCTAGAGCACTTCTAGTGTCAGCTGACAGACCTCTGAGCCAAAACTGTAGCGCCCCTTACCCTAGAGTACCCACCGGAACACCCGTAGGTCATCCCGGTACATACCCTACGATAAGAGACCA
>JANKOD010000008.1:28533258-28543965 GCA_026284645.1 Erythroxylum acuminatum | reverse complement strand
ATTTGTATGAGCACGCTATTGAACAAATTGTGAGGAAAATTTTTGGGATGTTATGAGAATGAAGATGAACTGATGATAGCTAATGAGGGTTAAATGAAATAACCCTTCAAGGTAATATGCATGCTCATGTCTTATGATGTTTCAGATAGTTAGGCTCCGAAAACTAGACCCAACAGTATCGGTATCAAAGCAAGAATTGGGTTCCAGAAACAAGCGGGATCCAACATGACCAATGCTACTGTCCTAGCCATTAAATGGTTAGTTTTTGTTTCTAATGAATGTTTTAAGTTATTTTAAGTATAAATATATTACATATGAATTATGGGTGAGCTTGTAAAATTACTACAATTATACTTTTTAATTTTTATAACTACTACAATTAGGACAATTACTTGTATAATTTGAAATAATAAATCTAAATTGGATTCATATGACTAATTAACTATGTCATTTGGTCTTCCTATTAACTTAATATTTTTATGAAGTTAATGAATTAAGTATTGTATACATATATAGATAGGTTATAGTTGTTTATTTCATGATTTCACACCTTCCTATTTGTATGTCTAACCTCTTTTTTTTAATGTAAGAAGTTAAAGTGTTCCCTAAATCGTATTGATATTAAGATAATAACAATTCTACCTTAGGTGAGATACTCTTATTATACATTTTTATTTAGTTGAATTATAGAGATAAGATAACACTTTAAGCTAAGTATGTATGCCTATTAATGAATAGAACAACTATGCCTATTAATGAATAGAACGACTATGGAATTTACATGTGTTGTGTGTTAGAATTGTGGTGCAAGGAATGGCATCCTAGGTTATTTGTTATAGTAGGTTCATATTTGTATGTCATATGCACCATCTATGTCTATCTTTTATAATAGTATCTTTGGAAGCAGTTATGTAATCATGAGATGTTAAGTGAATTTAATTACTTGAACCATTCATGTCTATTTTTATAACCAAAATTCAAATTTAATCACTTATGTAATTGTGTGATGTTAAGTGAATTTAATTACTTGCACCATCTATGTCTATCTTATTCTAATTACAAGTTATAGAAATAAAGTCGTATTTTTCACCTTCAAACATAAAATGACATGAACGTCTTTAATAGAGATTGAAGGAAGAACAAAAAGAATATCAAGGAAATAATGGACAAAACAATTATGTTTACGTCAATGTATTTTATAAATATGGAGGAAAAAACAAAATAGAAAAAGAAGATGAAGTTATTGCAAATTATTGATTATATATAATACTAGAACTAGCCGTATATACTTCAAAGGAAATTTATTGTTGCATGCATCACTGGTAATCAGCCATTTTAGGCTTGTTGTTGTCGTACGTATATGACTGGCCTTCATATATTTTTACCTCGTATAGGTGTCAGGTTTTTCTGATTCAGCGGCCACAGTTGACAATTGAGTTGCTGCTAGATAAAAAATTTCGGGAGTAATTATCAGTTGCAAGGGGTGACAAGTTATTTTGATGAGATACTTCTCGGCGATAAAAGCCAGAGCCAAGGTCTGCAGGATTAAAAAGAGGTATCTCAGGCAGCTTAGCATCTCCATCAAAATATCGAACCACTTGTCTCATGTTAGGTCTTGCTGTTGGTACAGGATGACAACAAAGCAAGCCTAACGTCAAAACCAACTTCATTTCTTCTGTCTCAAAATTCCCTTCAAGTCTGGGATCACTTGTAAGAAGAATGTGCCCCCCTTTCCAGTGATCAAGCACCCAGTCAACTAGAATCAACTCCTCAGCCGATCTTGATGATTCTATAGGCTTCCTTCCACAAGCTATTTCAAGTAAGAACGTGCCAAAAGCAAAAACATCACTGCAGGTAGTGGGCCTTCCGGTTCTAGCAAGTTCTGGTGCAAGATATCCCACAGTTCCCACCACAAAGGTTGTTTGAGGAGTTGCTCCATGATCATGGAATTTAGCAAGACCAAAGTCCCCTAGCCGACCGTTGAGATCAGCATCTAACAGGATGTTGCTTGCTTTAATATCTCTATGTAGAACTACTTGTTCCCATTCGTCATGGAGGTAAAGAAGCGCAGATGCAACTCCTTTCAGGATTTGATATCGCTGACTCCAACTGAGATTGGGAGTTTCAGAACTAAACAGGAATTTGTCAAGACTTCCATTTGGCATGTACTCATAGACCAAGAGCAGCTCGCCCTTTCGTCGACAGTAGCCTAGAAGCTGAACCAAATTCCTGTGTCTTAGCCTTCCCATACTAACAATCTCAGAAACAAATTGTTTTATTCCTATCGTGGAATAGTGAGAGACCTTCTTGACAGCAACCTGCACATTTGAAGAAGGTAACGTTCCTCTGTATACGCTTCCAAAACCTCCAGCACCCAGAAACTCCTTATCCTGGAAACCTTTTGTCGCTCTGAAAAGATCCTTGTAAGAGAATCTTTGAGGACCGTATTCTTGCTCCCAATCTTGACGTACTTCTTCATATTTCTTTCTTCTTCTCATATAAACAATTAAATAGATCATTAACAGCATAAGAGCTGCTGAAGGTATCAGAATTCTCAAAATTCTTGGAAAGTTTGATTTTCCATTTCCGGGAAGTGAAGGAAGCCGCGCCTTGTCTAAGGCAACTGCCTGTCCAATTCTGCTGAAGCTCCAGCCTAGAATGTAATGGCGACTAGCCACTGTGCCGGTAGCGGAAGAAAACCCAACATACATTGAGTCTGAAAATATTGTGGAGAGGTCAAGAAACGTTGACAAGAGTGGATCCAGAGGCTTTTTGCTTGTTATAGGAGCAATTGTTACGTTCAGTAGCTTGTCTGTCGCGTTGTATTCTATCCACACCTGTATTGGCTTGCCACTAATTAGCTCCAAGGTCCTGTTCATCCTTTCCTTGTCCGAGAAGTAGGTCACCGGAGCTGAAACGTTCGATCTCAGTCCATTGATGTCGATTCCAACATGATTGTCATTGATGTCGCCGAATTCAACACTCGATACGGTATCTAGTTCAACTGCAAAAACATGATTTGAAGACGAGCCACTGGTTGAAGTATTGAAGAGTCCCAAGTATTCTGATGGCAAAGATCCTTTGAACTCCGCAGATGGAGACATAGTAAAAGCTATTCCGTGGCCCCCAAGTGTTGACAACTCGGGTAATATGGCGAACACAAAAGTGGTAGAAAATGAGAGATGCTCGGAGTTATTGTTGGCTAAAGTTTTCGAGAAGTTCAGTGGAGAAGGAAAGAAAGCTCGACCAATTTGCCATTTTGAAGTGTTTGTCAGCTCTAAAAGACCACTGGGATGGATTTTTGCTATGCCATTGAGAAGAAGGTTGGCTCCATTATTGAAGCCATTGTAGACGAACTGGTTTTCATCTTGAGCCAATACCGAGTATTTTAAAGATAGAAAACAACAGACAAGGAATGGCAACATTTTAAAGATGTTCTCTTAGCCTTCGGCTTTGCAGGTTGGGTTAAGAGAACACATTCCACTGTCCTCCCTTTTATTTGTGAAAATCATGTTGCTGAAACATTGACTTGGATAGTCTTCTTTGCAAGCTTTTCACTGTCGGTGCAATTACAGAGATACACATGTATGAAGATTCAATCAAGTAGAAATAATCTTCGTAATCGTAAATGATATTTCGTATACACTAACTTAATTTAATAAAAAAATTATTAATTATTTTATAAGCCATCTGATTACAACCCCAAATTTTCTCTAGAATCGTTTCTGACGATAAATATATTGAACTTGTTTTGGTTCGTATTTTACAATTCCTATGACTACTATCACATGATTCAAATTCAATGTGTTGTCCCAACTGTAACACTGCTGATACCTTTAATGGGGGAAATGGGAACAAGATCCTTTGTCCAATTTTATAGTGTCTTATTGTGTCCAATAAATCTCAATCATTCATTTATGTAGGTCTCGCGTGGGTTCCACATAAATAAACGTGGAGTCCGCATAAATGAATTGCTGAGATTTACTGGACACAATAAGACACCATAAAAACTAGAGAGAGGATCTGAATTCGGAGAAATGACCTCAATTGCTTGAACATTCTAAAAGTTAAATGCCTTGATTGAGTACCCATTAAAAAGTAATTAGAAAAATTTAAAAGAGTGACAGCAAAGCGTGTTTCTCCTCTTTCATTGTTAAAGGCATCAACGTTTTTCTTTTTCTAGGCAATATTCTTTGTCTTTTTCCTTCTTTTATCAGTTCACTTTCTCAAAAAAGGAAAAAAAAAAAGTCTTTTATGGGGACACGGAATTAAGCTTATCATTCTTTAACTTCAGTGCGTTCTTTCTCTTTCTTGATAAGTATTGTCTTCACCTTTCTTTTTCCTATTCTGGATCACAACCTTCGATAGTAATGTATATCAAATTGCAAACCAAGTTAATGAAACTTAATGTATATCAAACTGCAAACCAAGTTAATGAAGCTAGTGACCTTTGCACTGATCAAGTAAACATTTATGATGACTCTCAAGAAGTGCAATTTTTAGGGCTGGATTTTCCATGTGTTTTAGTTTTGAAGAAACTCTTTTTTTTTGTTTAAATTATCTTCACTTTTGTAAGATTGACAAATGTTTTTAACTTTTATCTTTCCCAAGATGTCCGTCACTATTTCAAGCTATAATTAACGCATAAAAATGGTGAAATTTTGTTGCATCAGAGCTGGTCACTTATTCACAATCAAATTGTTCTTTACATAAGAGCATTGTTAGTGAGAAAACGGCACTGATTGTGAGGAATGAGGAGGGTCCAAATATGCTTATTATTCTATAGCATCATCCAGTGTACACAATGGGGACCGGAAGCTCTCTTGAGTCCCTGATTTTCAATATAAAGAATGCTCCTTTTGATCTGTATAGGACCGAACGAGGTGGAGAAGTTACCTATCATAGACTTGGTCAAGAAATTAACCATCTTCGTGGGCAAAATGATTTTAAGCAAGGATCCCTTTGTAAAAATGAATATCATGCAGTGTAGACGACCGTTGTTAAGATATTTTGCTCAGATGTCTAATTAATTATTTTGGGCATTATTTGTAGTTGGATATATCATATGTCATAAGAAGTTCGCTTGGGATACGATTTCATTAACTTGGATAAGATAGGATTTAATGGAATCCTACTTGAAATAGAATCCTAAAGGAGATAGGATTTATTGGATACGTACATGAACAATTTGAGATGGATATGCAGCTGATTCATCAGTGATTTGTGTTATCCCTTTAACAGCTGCGCTTCTTTACATAATGTGATTCTTTTGGACAGCTGCTTTATCGTTTTTGTGAGGGAAAATGTGTAAAAAAAAAACTAATCAATTTTGCAGTTGTATTTTTTATGATATCTCGATGATGAAACATATTTTGTTTGATGATTTTTAAGGTTGTTGTGCATGGGATGCTTCAGTGATTATTTTAAAGTTCATAGCAGAATTCTTATTGGAGAACTTCCCATGAATTTGGGTTTATGAGGCTGCATATATAGGGGAGTGTCTTTTTACTCAAAATGTTCCTTTGTTTATATATTTATTGATTTAATCATTGGATTATTATTTTATCTTTATTAATGTTAGTTGTTATAGAGATCCTCCATTAAGGTTATCACATGGTGCTCGTGCTGTTAGGGTAAAATACTTTTATTGGGTGTGAATACGAGTGGATAGTGTTAGGGATTGAGTGGTGTTGGCTCAGTAAAGCTTTGTATAAAACTACTGTACTTACATAAAAATTGATTAAGCTGGGTGAGAGCTCTACAGACATAAATCAGGTGTGCCAAACTGTGTTACCAAATTTCGATTGTTGATTTACTTGTTGCATATTTGATTTTTCTGCTTCCGTTATAATTATGGAAAATTGACAATTGCTAACACAGTTGCTTTCTATTAGGCAACCATCAAGTTCAGTTCAAAGTAACTACGAAAGAATACATTTATTAAGGAATTACAACCTTTGGGTGTTTTAATTAGTATCAAAGCAAGGTTCACCTCGTCAAATTTTGGTGTGTCAAGTTGGTGTAGATTCGTATTCTACAATCATAGCTACCAAAGAAGGGGTGTCAATTACTAGGTCACCGATGTTTGATGGTTCTAATTACCCTATTTGAAAAGCAAGAATGAAAGTATTTATTCAAGTACAAGGAACTAAAGAATGGACTTTGGTTGTGAATGGTTGGACACATCCATTGACAATTGATGAAAAGGATGAAGTGTTACTTAAGGACCCATCTAAATGAACAAGGGCTAAAAAAAAAGAAGCACTTGGTAACTCTCAAGCAATTCATGCAATTTTCAATGCAATGGATGAAGGACGTTTCAGTATGATATCAGCATATGAATCAGCAAAAGAGGCATGGGACACATCACCAATAATTTATGAGGGATCAAAAATGGTGATAGCTTCAAAAGTTTAAATGTTGGCTACTACATTTGATGTCACGACTCGGAACCACATCGCACATATGACAACTGTTGCATACCCAGGCTAAGGATACTCACGATACCATTAACCTGACTACGCAAGGCTAACTGAATATCCTTTGAAAACATTTGGACAGCTCAACAACTGTATTTCAAAAATCTCAAAACTCAATTAAAATACCTATAAATCAGTTTTAAACGTACTTCTATATTCACATTTAAAACTCTACAACAACTTGTAGACTTTTAAGTCCACTCAAGAGCAATTTCAACAACAGTACAAAAGGTTCATACATAAGGTCATTTACAAACCACAAGACAGTCAAAATTAATTTACAAAATCATAAAATATATCAACATAACCAACTTAATAAAAATAGTTCATGAGCCACTATACAACAAAAGTGCAAAACAAAGACTACCCACATGCAGTAATTCCCCAAAAATGTCAAAAGACCATGCGATACACTCATAGCTTCAAGGTCACCAAATTAACTTGCATGGTTGGAAAGCAGAGGGGGTGAGTACACTAGGTACTCAGTGAATAGGAAAAACATATATCGCAAATAGAACTCGATACACTCCAAGACGATTTAGATAACCTAAAGACAGGTTTTTCACGCATCTGGCATGCACATAACCACCTATGAAGTGAACATACATGACATAGAAACACATAGGCCTAGCCTATGACTTAACATATACTAGTTAGGAACCACATAAGCCTAACCTATTAATCACTCATCTAGTGAACATAGGTTCTAGTTCCATTACACAAAAGTAAAAAAGCGTCATATGTATAAATCAAATTTTTTTAGGAAAACAAATCTCAGAATAGGCCAAAACAATCATGTGTGTCACCGCTGGTTGGCCAAACTATTGTACACACCCATCGATTCTTGGTGTTGGCTCGACTTTCATCTTTGGTGAGTCCGAACTACAGTTGACAAGAGTGTCATGATCCTAGGTCATGACCTCGACAGTGACTAGATCTCTAGGTGTGTAATCACCCGCAAGTCCTATAGAAAGGTGTCGATATGTGGACTATTCTTTAATGTACCAGTGTCAATGGTACGAAGATTTATTAATCTGTTATGCCTAGCACACGATCCACCAATCGTTACCTCACCAATCACAAAGATCATATACAAATATTAAGTACAAAAATCATGTAAGGCACTATGCCTTTATTTATCGGTCCAGCTGATAGAATGGAAACTTTCCATGACTCTAAGCCAAAAGAGAACACATACATGCAGCATACATGACTCGGTTATGCATATGTAAGTTCCAAACATTATTTCATGCCACAAAAGTCATCTTTTGTACCCCAAGTGCAAAGTTGTTCAAAAATGTAGTTTCAGAAGATAAAACGTTATCCTTTGCACTTCAAGTGTAGGTTTGTTGAAAACAATATCATTTCTCAAAATGCGTAATAAAAACATCAATTGCACTTTAAATGCAAAAAGTTATTCAAAACAATGTCATTTATTAAATACACAAGTATACTAGCATCTTGCAATTCTACTATGCATTACCTAGTTCAAAATTCACATACAAGTCATCATATATGTCTTGGGATGTCCTAATCCCATTTGATAGATATGGTTTTCCTAACTCACCTCAAAAGAAGGTGTGCACTCCCTTGGCTACAACAATCCTCAGTACGAGCTCCTTGATCCACAACTCTTGAGCCTTTATATATACATATATATAATGTATTCACTACTCAAACATGTATCTCATATTCATACACCACTACAACCAAATTCATCCCTAATCAATCATCATAAATGTTATTCTGAGATATGTCAATAGGTCAATAATTCACTTACTAATTCAGCTCAATGTCTCCTCAACCATCAAGCTAACCTAAACTTATGTGCAATGTTTACATCTTTTCTTTCTAATGTTCCTTTATGAACAAGTTGTCCTCTTTTAATCATAACTCTTTCTAGAAAAATACAAATGCCATTATTCTTATGCCCCTAAAACTAGACTTCCATTAGTCTTAATATATCCAAAAATTACACAAACATCATCTCCCTTTAAAATATAATCTCCATCTAAATTATGTCTTGTTTCTTGTAAGAAAAAGACAAGAAACCAATACTCAACCCTCAATAAATCATTATCAATACATCTCCTAACAAAATAGTTTCACATAAACATTAATAAGACATCAATAATCATTTTTTTATGTTTTATACTTTCACTATTTCGGACTCTAAGGTCCTAAAAAATCAGGAAATAATACAAGGTTCCTACACAGGGGTCTATCACATACAGTATTAGGAAAACAAGAAGAACTCTAGTCACTATTTTGTCAAGCCACTTCCACAAAGGTCAAGTTAGGACCTATATCTACAACTTTCATTATTTTAGTTTCTTCAAATTCATGCTCTAAGAATATGAAAGACAAATCGAAAGAGAAAGATGAAATTGAAACCAGAATTTCAACTTACCTTGATAACTTCTTTTCTTCTCCTCTTCTCTTCCCTTTTTTCTCTCCTTCTCTTCTCATTTTCATTTTTCTCCCTCTTCTAACCCTATGGCCGACCTTCACTCTCACTTCTATTGCCTTTTTCATCCATTTTCTTTAGAAAATTCAAAGGAAGTCAAACTAATTCATGTGTCATCATTCCATTGGTCAATATGTCACCATTTTATTGGTACATATGTTATCCTTTTATTGGTCCATATGTTACTATTCTATTGGTCCATGTGTCAATTACTTTAGGCTCCACATGTCACTCATTTAAGCCTCCATATGTCACTACTTGTAAGGCTACACATGTCACCAATTGTAAGGCTATATATATCACCATTTGTAAGCTACACATGTCACCATTCTATTGCTCCACATGTCACAAGTCTAAAGTTCCATTTGTCACAAACTTAAAGGGACACTTGTTGCAATTATACTCAAGCCACTTGTCATCCATTTAACTGATCCATTTTCACTTATTTCCAATGCCACATGTTACCATTTCATAGGCCTAATCAACCTAAATTCCTATGTATCAATTTGTCTAGCTCTTTAACATTTTTCTTAGACTAAATGCACATATCACCTCATCAATTACTCAATTTTAACAATAAATTCTCAATTAACTAATTATAATCTATCAATTCATGTTATTGGTAAATCACAATGCAAAACATTAGAAATGCACATTCATATCACATTCATTTTCGTTCCATACCCTGGAATACGTCAATTAAGTGCATATACTATCTTGCAATGTTTTCTAAATCATGATTTATATATGTATACGAATATTATGCATGTGAATGAATTGCACCTCGTAAATGCTTAAATGAAATAACTCATGTGACTTAATCTAACAATTTAATCTCTTAACAATTTTAGGGGGCAGGATATTACAAATAATTTATTGATTCCTAGTTTAATTTTAGAAAAATTTGTTTCTAAAATTAGAATTAATTAGTTTCAATTAAAATGAAATTAATTAATTAGACTCCTTAAAATTAAGAAAGTGTTTTCTTAAATAATTAAGAAAGATATTTTAAATTAAATTTATTTATTTTGATCTTATTGAGATAAATAAAATATATGATTTATTTGGTTAGAGAATTATTATTCAATTTGTTCAAAAATTGTTACTTTATTTATAAATAATGAGTTTCTTAATTTATTAAAAAGATATTTTTCTTGATTAAAATTTGAAAAGTGTTTTCATTTATTAATTAAGAAATTTTCATTTATTTAATATTTTGAAAATATTTTTCTAGTTTATTCAGGAAAGATTTTCTAGTTAGTTAAGAAATCAATCTCTAAATAAACAATATAAAGGACTTTCTTAATTAAATTTAAAAGAGTTTTATTTAATTTTGAAAGTAGTTTCTTTTTAATATTAGAAAATAGTTTTCTAATTAAGGAAAGGTAATTTCTAATGAGATTAAAAATAGTTTTCTAATTGGATTATAATGTGTTATTTATATAATTTTAAAAAAGAGTTTTTCTAAATTATAATAAGGAAGAAGTATAATTTACTGAAAAAAATTTCAATTAAATTTTGTTAAAGGAGTCGAGATAATTGAATATAGTTTCCAATTTTCAAATCAAATTAAATTTCTATTTGGAATCAGAATTTAATTCATTAAGGAATCAATAAGTTTAATCTAATTTAATTTTTCAAAGAAGTTGGAAATATTATTTTAGATTATGATGATCAATAATTAGAATCAAACGAAGCTTGATATTTTATGTATATAATTTTGATTATGAGAGCATAAGTTGCATCCTTTATTTGTATGTT
>JANKOD010000008.1:28449013-28472747 GCA_026284645.1 Erythroxylum acuminatum | reverse complement strand
CTGCTAGGCTGGACCCCAAACAGGACTGGGCCCTAAGGGGGTAGAGAGTGTGAAATCCCACATCGGTTGGAGAGGAAAACGAAGTATGTCTTATAAGGGTACGGATACCTCTCCCTTACATATGTGTTTTTCATGACCTAATGGATCGGATCCTATCGGAACTCTAAGGTTAAATGTGCTTAGGTGAGAGTAATTCTAAGATGGGTGACCTCCTGAGAAGGAATCGGGAAAAGCAAAACCGTCAAGGCTTGACTGGGCCAAGGTCCAAAGCGGACAATATCTGTAAGCGAGTGATCTAGGATGTTACAGATAACTTTTAGTCTTTATGGCATGATGGAGCCTAGATATTACCTAGGTCACCATATAGAGTGTAGAACAATTTGAAAGTTAGTTTTTAGATTCATTAAAAGCCAAAGTTCCGGTTGAATTAAGCAGGTCTACATACTATTTCTATCAGTTTGAGGAATATTAACTAAGCAAACTTTGGACACCTTCCAAATTTAAAGTTATATACAAACAACTCTTGACATGAGATGTTTGGCACGCATTTAAAGATAAGGATGCCATTTATATACTAATTGTAAATCTCAGACTATTTGGTCCTTTAAGCTAAAAGGAAACTAAGAAAAAAAATTTGTTTAAAAGCCAATTAGATCTCTTCATGATATATCCTGTACTTTTAAGGATTGCTAACAACATGAAATGACTAAGTGTTGAAGGAAATACAACTTTCATTAGAAATAAGAAATGAAAGCATAAGTTGAATGAAATAGATTTAATATGGAAGTTTATTTCTCTTTTTTTTTATGCAAATGAAAGGAAGAAGTTTATTTCTCTTTAACATTAGGAAATGCAGCTTTCATTAGACATTTATTTCTCTTTAACATTAGGACATGCAGCTTTCATTAGACATAAGAAACAAAAGAACAAGTTAAATAAAACGGGTTTGGCATATAAGTCTACTTTCTCTTCAACATTAGGAAATGCAACTTTTAATAGAAATAATAAATGAAAGCAAAAGTTGAATGAAATATATTTAGTATAAAAGTCTTCTTTCTCTTTAACAATACCAAGGATTAAGAAAGCAGTGCATGCACATGTAGAATACCTTGAACTCACATTGAATAGATGCAATTAGGATAATGGACCCTCTCCTCCTTAGGATTCATCTTGTCTCATTCTCCTTAAACTACTAAACTAAATACAGAATCCTATGGCCAAATATGCCATTGTCTTTACAATCTAGTTCTTTACATGCGATAAAGCAGTTTTGATATTAAAAATTTCTTCATAATTGAGTTTTCATTTTAACACTTTAGGTATAATACAAATTAAATCTTTCCCCTCTATCCAAATTTTCAAAAAAAAATCTTTCTAGTGGAGCCTTGACTGCTTTTGATGAGATAACATGTCTTCTCATCCTTAACGTCTCTTTATAATCTTAGCAACATAGAAGCCTTTAACCTCCTAAATTTAACTTGGAACCCTTTCAAAATAACATTAACTTAACCTTTGATTTATATATTTTGAGAACCAAGCAAGCTAAACTAAGCATTTGAAATGTTGTGATCTTTAAAATTTAATTTTGTAGTAATATGCCCAACATATTGGCTTTATGTAACATGTAATAGTATGTTTAATATACCTAGTGTGTTATTTTCTTTAAATATGGGTCTATATTCATATGCAATGTTTTAATAATATGGAGTGTATTTATTTAAATTTATCCATATTAGATGGCAGTAAATGGAAGAGCTAGTAAAATTTTATTTTATGGTAGACATTTTACTTAGGAAAGTACATGAAAGCATGTAGCTAAGGCGCTAGAAATTTTTAAGAATGTGGACTTGGATTATGTGAGTTGGAGAGAGGTAAGTGAAATGGGAGCTATATTAGTATATATAAATATTGTTAGTGCATGGTATTTGATTCCTAATAAAGGGTTAGATGAAGGTTTGAGGGGGTTAGACTCTAGTCAGAGCACATTGGATTTGGTTAAATTGTTAGACATGTATGGTATAAGTGATGTTTATTTGGGGTATGTAGATGAACCAACACACTCCATATCAATGTTAATTTGGCATAACAACTAATAAAAATGAGATAGTTAAGGAATTAGGAGATGATACTGGAGTGGATTTGGGTTGTGATAATAGTGAAGGATTTGATTTGGGAGGTCATTACAATGTTAGTGTTAATTTAGGAGGTAAAACTAATGTTGGGTGGATATGGGAGGTAATAATGATGTTGGAGTGGATGATGGAGGTGATTTGGGAGATAAAGAATCAATTGGTAATGATTATGAACTGGGTGACGATAGTGGTTCTGAAATGGGTGCTCAAGATGGAGGTAAGTTGGATGCTCAAGATGGAGGCAATTTAGGTGCTTATGATAAAGGTAAATCTGATTCAAATTCAACATTAGTGTTGATGCAGGTCATTACACAATGTAAGTTGACTTTTCTAATCCTGGAGCTTCTTAGCCAGTGATGAATATCCCAGTATTGAAGAAGTAGATGATGCTTTGAGGTGACCTAGTGAAACTAATAGACATGTTCTTAGAGTTGTTCCAAGTGAATCGATGATAGTGTTTGATAGTGCTAAACACTTAGGAAGTAGTTGATTATGTAATAGTAATAAGACTTAACTTGAGTTTCAAGAGGAATAAAGCAAAAAGGATAAGTTATGGCTGCACTGAATGTTGTTCATTTGAGCTATTTGCTACATTTGATGGAAAAGATAAAGCTGAAAACTTACAATCTAGAGCTTACATGCAATCCACAAAACAAACTAAGACTAGTTATATCCAATTTTATGATGAGACACTTTAAGGTAAAAAAATCCTAGAGAAGCCAAACATCAAAATCAAGAAAATGGTTAAACACTGTAGGGAGAAAATAAATTGTCTACTAATTCCAACATGTGCAAGTATACAAGGAGGAAGGTTCTTAAAGTAAAAACAAAAGAATAACTTTATGAATATGGGGAGTTTTATGGTTATATTTATAAGTTGAAAGAAATGAATCCAAGTTTTACAATTGAGCTTTAACTTAGAAGATAAATTGGTATTCAAGAGAATGTATGTGTGTTTTGATGTAATGAAGAAGGGGTGGAAGAAGTTGTGAACTATAATTAGTATAGATGGATGTTCTCTGAAAACAAAGTGTCAAGGATAACTTCTAAGTGCCATAGGAATTGATGGAAAATGAGGTATCTATCCAATTTCATAGGCAATTGTTAAGGTAGAGAATACCAAAAATTTAACATGGTTTATAGAGAAATTAGCCATTGATTTAGAGTTTGGAGATGGTGAAGGAATAACAATGTTTTTTATATAAAAAAATAACTTCATCTAACTAAAAGTAATTTATACATATTTTCATATATGAATGCTTTTAACTGGTTGTTATTAATTTCTAGGGACTTATGCAAGCCTGGAATGATATATTGTCCTCTACTACATATAAGATGTTTGTAAGGCATATATATCACAACTGGGTGGGAAAATGAAAGGGAAAGCATTCTGGGCTTGTTCCTAGGCATCATTCCCACAAGAATTTAATGACAATCTTATCAAATTAAATTAAATTGCATTACAATGTGTATAGGACTTGCTTGAATATCCAAATGAAACATAGAGTAGTAATTTCTAAAGCATTGGGTCCAAATATCCAATTTTGGACAACAACATGAGTGAGACATTCAACTTTAAGATTTTAGTGGCCAGAGATCCCTGTATTATCAATATGTTGGAGACTAATAGAACCACTTTAATCAAGAGGCATTCTGACCTTAAGGAGCAACATAAGAGATGGAAGGGGGATATAACACTTGAGGTGATGAAAATATTGAACAAAAATAACTTAAATGCAATGAGATGGAGAGTTATTTGGAATAGGGACAGGAAGTATAAAGTAACTAATGGGGTTGACAAATATATTGTCCAATTGGGGATGGAGTAAACTTGCAGTTGTAGGGCATGAGAACTCTGTAGGTATTCTTGTAGTCATGTGATTAATGTCATTTTCCATGGTAAACTCAAGGCATATGAGGATGAAAGTTGTCATAGAGGAAGACTCGTAGAAGTTTATAAGAATGTATTATGGCTACCAAATGTCCATAAAGAGATACATCCATCTTTGAAAAGAGTTATGCCTAATAGGCCTAAGAAGAGCAGTTGAAAAACAAAAGATGAACAAAGCGAGTGAAAAATCCTCATAGACTATCACCAAAAGGAGAAATTCTAACTATATTGAAAATATGGAGAAAAAAAAAGTTGTCATAACAATAGAACCTGTAAATTTGGTTCAATTCCTTCCGATCAAGATGGAGTTGAGGTTTGTAATCTAACATAAGTTTATAAAATATGTCTTTTTCAATAACTACTAATTGATGATATGTCACTATTGGACAATCGAATACGCTTAATGAAGACCCATTAACAACAATAACAATTTTGTCTTAACCTCATTCTTCATTTTCTAGTAGATATCCTTCTAAAGTAGGTCAACTTAAAGTTAGTCTGAAACAATTGTTAGTTACCATTTTTTGTTATTCATATTGTTATTTATGTATATTATTCTTTCTTTATGTATTAGTTATATGAATAGTTTATTGTTTTAACCCTGTTTGTAATAGTTATATATAGCAAATCCACCATTAAAGAGAAAGAGAATATTTGGATCAGTTGATCCAAACACTTTTCAATTATCATTCCAACCAAGAGGGTTGAGGTGGAAGGGAGCCCTAAATATCACATCACGAAAATTACAAAAAACGAGCTTTTCAATAAAGGGCTATTAGAAATTCAAACTAGGAAGAAACTAGTATTCAAATTGGAAATCAACAAAGTGTAATGCATTAGTTAGTTTGTAAAGAATTTTGGTTGTATCCAATATATTTTGAATGGATAATTGTCAAAATATAATACTAATTATTGTAAGAGAATGCACTTGGTTGGATCCACTTTTTTATGGATCCAATTTTTTTTATAAATTTTGTTTGGATCCTATTTGTTTATTTTGTGTTCACTTTGCTTAGATCCATTCTGAAGTATCTTAGCAAAATTATGGTTAGATCAATTTTGAAGTAGAATTGCAGCTTTGTAATAGAATGCACATGATACAACTTTATAGTCATTCTATGCATGAGTTAAATGGCTTACATTATTTCCATTATGCACTATTATTTTTATTAAATGAATCTCCTACTTTCTAATGGCTGGCATTATCTGAATATCAAAGTTAATGGCCTATACTATATGAACTTAACTTTACAAGTTTATGATTCTCACATTGGTCATATGTATGATTGAAATGGAACTTTGCATTATCTTTTTCTGATTGCCTTCTTAAACATATTGTCACAAGTTGAATTTGGATTTGAATGTAATTATATATGTACTTACATTTGAATGAAGTAGATATAGTAGCTTAGTAAAAATATCCAATATTACCAGTGGATTAACTGAAGTCTCATGTACAACACATCTACTTCTCACATTAGGCCCATTCATATACAACATTATTAATATATGAATTCTTAGAAAGAATATCATATTAACCTCATGATTTCAATAGTGAGAAAAAAATAACGACAATACATATCAACATCAAAACAATAACAATTTATGTCATAAATGTCTTTTTTAAATCCTTATTATCATTTATTACAAGCTTTAACTTATACTCTATTTGCTTTATTTTTTATCTAATTTAATTTGTTCCTTTTTCCCCCTCCTTATTTGGTCTTTTAACAAGTCCCTTATACACCTCACTAAAGCAGCTGCAAAAAAACAGAGGAGAATTGTTGAAGAAATTAGGGGTTTGGTACTAATTTAAGTTTTTGAAAAATTAATGTTTGTTGATCAGGAAATTTAATAATTATAGTTAACATCCTAAACTAAAAAATTAACATTACATATTAAAATTTTAAATTACAAATTATGCATAATTTTATTTTTTTAATTTGATGATAATGTCTATTTCATATGGCATACAGTTGTAATGGAACCTACCAGTATATTTTAAAAAAATATATAAAATATCACATCAGCATTTGCATGACCTTTAACTAATGAAAATTTAATTTCATTAAAATTTTGTCTCCTTAGGAATGTTTTAAAAACTTTAAAGTTGAAACTAAACAGTCTAAAACATTAGTCTTAAAATTGTATTTTGGTTATTAAACATATTTTAAATAGTTGTGGAAGTTTTACATTTAAAATATACCTTTAACTTATTAATTATTTTTAATTGACTTTTTAAAATTTTAATTTGCAATTTCTAGCTTTTTAATTCTTTATATAATCTAATTTTAATGATAATTTGATCTTTTCTTATTCCCTTCTTGACCAAGTTTTATATAATTTATTGTTCTTTTTATTTGATGTAATTATTATTTATTATATGATAAAATTATATATTTGTAATATTTTAAATGATTTATATTATTTTTAATTTTATATTTGTATAATGATGATTGTCTTTTTTATATTAATTATCGTTATTATTTATATGTGAAATATTTAAAAATTATTGTTATTTAATATTAATTGTGATTATTATTTATTATTATAATTTTTAGAGACAAGATTAGTGTAAACTTATAAAATATACAGTACAACTATAAAATATATCAATGGACAATTTTAAATTAAAACAAAAAACAAAAACTGTTATAAATTTAAAAAATTACCCAAAACAATACCGAGTATTAATTAGTATCGATACAATATCGTACCAAAATCTAATATGATACTAAGTCAGCGTAATGTTCGCAACTTCAGTTGTAATACGTATACATGCCGCTGACAGTTCAACAAATTAAAAAAAAAAAAAAAAAACAGACAATCGAACAATTTCTGCCCGCTAAATTAAACTAAACAATCTTAAACCCAACCCAACCCAACCCCTGCCTGCCGCCAACCGGTGTTTGGTTATTTATATTGATGTTACAGGAGCTCATTTGCAGAACGGCAAGACCCGTCTTAATCGTGACCATAACGTTTCCGGGAATATATTTTTGGATAAAATGGCTACGCAATAGTTAAAAGCATGTATTTCTCTCATCCTTAACTTTAACAGAATGCCTAAAGGCATAGTTTCTTTCATCCTTAGAAATTGAGCATCTTCAAAGTCCCCTTTTGCTTCAACCATGAGCACTTGGGACCACACTTTTTTATCCGTATCTTTAAGACGGATCTTATATGGATCTCATGTACCCCGTTTTTTACCCAAACCAATGACAGCAACCACAACTTGGCGCATATCATTATCAAGCTCCAGTTAATGCTTTTCAAACTAAGATCAATACTTAATAGTCTGCAATAGTTTACATTCCAATGTGTAAAATTGAAACCATTATTATGTACGGTCCATTTAAAAGGCTTTATCCTACCCACTATCTGGTGTTGCCCATCTACCCAACTGTCTTAGTGATGGCTAGAGACTTGAGTAGGCTGGGTTTAAATCCAGCTCGTTTTGGCCCCTATCTTCACCGAAGCATCATCTGTTGACACTATTGCTTGGCTAAGGAAGAAGATAGAAGCTCCAAACGTTACAGACACATTCAGATCTACCGTAAAAGGCAATGGCTGGAGGTATTTCAGTTAAATTCCGCTGCTTGCTTTACAACGGGTTGGGTAGATGAGCACCACCAGATAGTGGGTAGGGTAAAGCCTTTTAAATGGACCATACATAATAATGAGAATGAAAACTTACACAATGAGCTAAAATATGTCCACGTGGTAATCTCAAAGCAAATGATAATTACGGCTTTCAAACATTCAAGGCAAAGTATTGGGCACGGCGTCAGCAAAAAATTACCATGGTTCAAACTAAATCAATAAGAGAATGCAGATCCCAGTGTAATTGTTGTACTCAAAAAGCCTAGATAAGATCAAACACAGTGGCAATAGTTGATGAATAAGTTATTACAGAAGGAAGGAAAAGGAAATAGCTGGTATGCAAAACAAACCAACTCAAGGACTCATAACAGCTGACACTGCTTACTGTAAATACTAACAACCACAGCGCACATTGCAATAACTCAACGGTATCAACAAATAGGCTACCACGCATTCTGGCAAATAATGCCAAAAAGGGCGATATGTTTGAACCTATTGACTATCAATCACCTGCAACACCGAAGTTTCCGAACCTCCCACCATCAAGACGGGCATGTTCCACAGATACATTTAATACGAGCAAACAAAGATGGATTTATACACCAATCAAAGTTCTAGAATACACACAAAGCCTTTAGATTTATACCAAGGTCAAATAATTATGATAATGAAGATTTTGACTGAATGGCTCAAGTAGAAATACTTATAAAAGCCTTAAACCACCTTACGGTAATTACCATCATTGCAAGTCCCTAAATGTACAATGTCGATTCAAACAGAGGAGTAACAAAATAAAAACATGACATTGATTACAGAAGTTCCAGACAACAAAAAGTTCCTCAAAAAGAAATTTGCCAGCAAGATATTTTACAAACTTCAAATGAAAAAAGTGCCAGAGTATAGAGTTAAATAAATGACGTAAAAATGTGCTAATGTTCAAGTCAATGGAAAATAAATGACCAGAATTAAAATCAAACTAAAAATAATTCAACTGTTAAGTTGATTTTGCACAAAAGTTTGCTAAGACAGCAGAAAAGAGGTGTAAGATATTTGATCGTACATTATTTTCATTTCAGATTTATCAAGTAAAGAACTTTCTAAGAATGTAACTTATGACAGTTATAATTTCATGCAACAGTGAGTAATATGTCTGCACCCTACTGTAGCCATCAGGTAACTACAGTTAGATATATGCTACGAGGAAAGAATTGCGAGTTTTCCTGACTCATTTTTGATCTGAGATATTCATGTGGAACAGCCATATTCTTCTCCCCGTGCAATTTTTTCTCATGATTGTCCACAATATAGTCTTCGCAAGCAGCTTCCAAGAGACAAAATGAATGCCCAGTTCCTCAAACTTCAGAATCTGCAATAGATCAGATAACACAAACTTTGATTTTTATGCTAGCATGGACTGAAACAATCTCAAGATTAAAATATTCGAATAATAGGAACCATTTTAAAGCTTAGAATCTATAACAGTTGTGTTAGAGTCTTTTCTCAACCGCTCAAAAACTGAAGCAAAATCAGTTTAAAACTTCACCAATCAGTAGATATGGCTGTACATAGCAAGTTTTTGAGTGGTTGAGCTTCTTAGAATCTAACAAAACAGAACTTTCATTTTTCATTTCAACAAGTTCATTGTATGCTTCTAAAATAAGAATGTTTACAATTAATGGCAGCATGTGGAAACCTGTTACAGAGACAATTGAAACAAATGGTATTCCAAAACTGTAAATGTTCTGTTGCTACAATTATAAGACTTTTGATAGAAAAATTAGTTCACATAGAATACATGAACCAGCAATACAAAGATGTGGCATACGTTCAGGAAAAGAAGAAATGCAATGTCGACATTTGCATAAGCCTCGTGCATCCAAACATTTGTATTTCATCGCATCAAGATTTTCTACCCTGACCATATAAAGTTAGCTTCTTCACGAAAGCACTAAATTGCAAGAGTGTATTTAGACAAGCACTAAAAGGAAAAAGATTCAGTGGTATAATTTATGATAATGACCATGGCTGAACTACAAGTCAAAACATCTCCCAAATGAAAATAAGTATGAAAGTCATAAACTAAGACTATCCTCTAAATGGATGTGAACAAGTTAACATTGGGACAATTCCAGACCGCACTGACACAAAATTTGACCCTCAAAAGTTGAAGGACGGCATATGCAGGAATATACTTGCTCCAGTATTTGCAAACCTAGGAATCTTAGACAAGATATTTTTTCTAGTTGTAGCACAAATATGAACCACCACGCCCAGGCAAACCTCCATCACATCTAGTAACAAGCACCCAATGACCAAAACGAATAAGCATATTAGCAGTTTTAGAGCTAGTTTTAATTCATCAAGTATAAGTTACAAAATTGAGAGATTAAATGACAAATGTGCTGTTTTAGCAAATCCTTGCATGAACGAAAAAAACAAGTATGCGTGAGATAAACAACATCTAAGGTAAATAATTTTTGACAACTAATTTTCAAATACTTACCATGCCTGAGAAAATATCAAACTTGAGGCCAGAGAATCAGTCCAAAGGACCTGGTCCCTGGCATAATACATTTTGGGAAGAAGGAAATATTCCACATAAGAGACTTTCCAAGTTTCAACAATCAAGATTAAACGATTCAACACCTACACTAATTAACACTTGAGAAGTAGACGATCAGCACCATTATTGCTGAAACTTCAATCCAGTCAAAGAATTCTCACCTTTTCTCCTTTGGCTAAGCAGTCAAAAACATCACATATTATCATTAGGAGCAACCTGATGAGGATGATGATGATGCGGGTAGGACATCACAGAACCATAGTTACTCCCGCTCCAGTCTCTCTGCTGCAACATGTTATATCCAACATTCCCATCAAACCCATGATGAAATTGATGATGCTGATGCCCATTCCCCATGGGCGTCCCCATATGCCCATACACCGGCATTGGCATCATGGGATGATAAGGAACCGCCGGCATCGGTGCCGCTGCTCCGTTGGCACCAGCACTCTCGTGCTGTTCGGAAGAAGACGGTCCGTCGGGGGACAAGCCCTGCATTCTCTTCAAGTAAAGGCGGTACTTTTGCAAGTGACTAGCCACGTTCTCCCGAGTCAAACCCTCCACGTTCATCATCTGCATTATCGTCTTCGGCACCGCGTTCTTGATCCCTAAATACCCGACCACGTCCACGAACCTCTTGTGCAGCTGAGGGGTCCACACCAAGCGCGGCCGTTTTTGCGCTCTCGCCGACGGGTCGTCAAGCGCGGAATCCGCCTCCTCAGATTCCGGCTTCCTCGGCTTTCTCGCGCTCTCGTTTTCGGTGGCCTCCACAACTGACGTGTCGGCATCCTTGTTATTTGAATGACCACTGCCGCCGCGGAGGCTCGTGAGGGTGGTTTGCGAGGCTCGGTTGACGTCGACTAGTGTCCGCTTCGGCTCCGGTGAGATGCTAAACGCGGATGCTAGCTCCGGCGGGATTAACGGCTGAGACAACGGAGCTATATCGTCGCCGCTAGGCAATCCCATCTCCCACTCGACAACTCTATCCTCCTCTCCAAATTCGTCTTCATCACCGTTGGTCTCGTATTCGCTCATCTTCACTTCTTCTCCCATAAGTTAGAATCGGGACAGAGTGGGTAAGCTAGATGATGTTGAAGTGGTATAGGAAACGCTAAGATTGGATCGGAGAGAAGATTGGGGATTCGTTTGTTTGGAGGAATGGAAAAGAAATGGGAGAAAAGGAAAATATATATACAAAGAAAAAAGAAACAAAGGAAATGAGAATTTAGAAATATACTTTGGCGAGGAAAACTGATTCCAGATGGGTCTTGAGGCTGTGCCGACGTGGACGACTTAGCCAGATATTTTTGATCCTCTAAATATCTAGCCCTTTATTTTAATTGCCCTTTCCACTTTCCCACTTTCCACTCTCACTTCTATACTCGCCCGTGAAGACCGATCTCACATATTCAGATGCTACGGATACGCGACACGTGGGAGAGAGATTGGGAAGTGAAAGTGCATGGAAGAGGAGAGTGAGTTGGGAGTGTACTGCCACGTGGAAAAGCATATGCACTTTTTGAAGGTTAATTCGGTAAATGCAGTATTGTTCTTTTTTCGGACAATCAGCCGACTTTTGTGGGTAGGTATTGGACGACAGCTGTAGAGATCCCGGTGAGGACGTGGACTATCTTTTGCCGCAGAACTTAAGACTTTTCTTCTATGCCGCTGCATTACTTATCCACCGTTGGATTGGACTGGTTAGTAGACCACGTTTGTCTATGTTGTTGATCGAACGCCCGAGAATTTTAAGTCACTCGTAGATCATAAGAAATGCCAAAATGGATCCATTAATCATTGCATATATCGATAATCAAATTTTTAGAATTGGATTTTACTCACATTTTTAATATTTTCAAACGAGGTATTTTGATTGGGATGGTAAATGTGGCTCGGGTTAATTGAGTCACAGGTCGGGTTGAGCTTGAGTTAATGTTATCTTAGATTGGGATGGTAAATATGGCTTGAATTAATTGAGTCAAAGGTCAAAAGCTTGAGTTAATGTTATCTTAACATGGCCTAAATTATAGTATGATAAAGAGGTATAAAATAATATTTTTTAAATTTTTTTAAAAAGTAAAGTCGGGTTAAGACGAGTCGACTTGCCCTTAACCCATCAAGCTGGGTCGGGCTTGGTCCGGTTTATTGTCAACCCTGTATTTAGACTCAAAATTATAATTTTTTTATGGTGCCACTAATTTCAACTAAGAATAAAACTAGAATAACTTTTGAATGTTAAAATGTAAAATTAAAAAAAATGATATAATGCAACTCAATTAGTTTCGAAATCAGTTTTAGAAAGAAGGAACTATAACAAGAAAAGGTATTATTTTTCAGTGCATACTTGAGGAAGCTTTTAAGAAATTTTGATTCAAGGTAAACTTGGTCATGCGTAATGACAACAGACGGTGACTACATTAGAAATTTACACGACCATGTTGAAATAAATAATGCAGGGAAAGGGTAAAACAGTCAAAGAAACAATTAAAGAAAGGAGAATATAATGTTATAATATGCAAAGTCACATCTCTTTGTTCCTATCCTATTTTATTTTATGAATACCTATCCCTCTTTTTTTTTTTTTTGTAGTTTCATTCAACGAATGAATATTAATAAAATAGAAATAAAATAATAGAAATAGGTGACCTGTTTTGTCAGCTGATGTGATGAGGACCGCATAGACGATGCCAAAGCCTACAGCCCTTAGATTCTCTGTCCCAAAAATTGTGTACCAATTCTGTCCTATTTGATCCCAACCATTCATTTATGTGGATCCCATATAAATGAATGGTTGGAATCAAATGAGACAGATCCCACATAAATGAATGGTTGGAATCAAATGGGACAGGATTGGTACACAATTTTTGAGACAAAGGATCATGTCCGAAAGCCTACATGTTGTGTCCCTTATCCAAAAACTCCTACTTTTTCTATTTTTATTTTAATTAAATGAAACAAAACAATGTCCTTGTCTTCTCTAATCTATTTAATTTTAACTAGCTATATGATGTTTTCTTATAATTAGTTCATTTTATGATAGGTGATAATTTTAAGAACCCATGGACTTAAATGTAACTTTCTCCCTAGTTATTCAATTGGGGTAATTTTAAAGTCATTAGGAAGTGGATAAGATGTGAAAAACAATTTTATAAAAGACATCAAGGATCAATTCAAGCTTAAAGACATCAAAATTTTGGATAAGTTGGTAGAAAAGACCTAACAATTGTTGTAGGCTTTAAAGAAGACAAGTGCTCATCTATGGTGAGACCATAAGGTAGACTTAACAATTGTTGTAGACTTTAAAGAAGACAAGTGCCTATCTATGGTGAGGCCATATACAAGGATGCACAAAAATCATAATTTAAAGCAATCTAGGACTTTATCTTATAACTTTAATTATAAACTCCCCTTAGGCTTAACTTGGGGGACTTTTGGAGGGTATATGATAGTTATTATAAGATTGTTTTCATATGGATTTGGAAGCAAGATTAGAGGAGATTGTGATAGCTCTTATCCTTCTTTACTTCTCTTTTTAATCTTATATTAATAATGATTTTTAAATACATGCAATTGGTAAAACCCTAATTTAAGGTTAGGAATGTAACTTGTGATGTATTCTACAATTATTAATATATGATGAGTTTATCATTTAGATGAATTTACTTTTTTTTAATCTTAATTGTTGAGTTTGTGATTGGGCATGGTAGATCCAATTGTAGGATTATATAAAAGATTAAGGACATTTTTGGTTTATAGGAATAGGAATTATATTCCTGGTATATTCTTAAAACTTAAGCAATCCTTTATTTGGTTAGACAAAAATATGAGAATACCTAATCTTAAGATTAGGTATTCCTCAATTTTTAAGAATAGCTAAAGATCATCAAAAGGTGTCTTTAGCTATTCCAAGAATAGAGTTATTTATTGAAGACTTTTTTATCCTTCGTGTTTCTTCTTCATTAATAATAATAATAATTAATATTAATAAGAATAATAGTAAGTAGAAAATTAATAACAATAATAATAAATAATAATAAGAATAATAAAATTAATAATAATAAGAAGAAAATTAATAATAATAAGGAATGTAATAATTAATAAAAATAATAATTTTAACAATTAGTAGAAAACTAATAATAATAAGAATAATAAAATTAATAATAATAAGGAATTTAATAATAGTAATAAATATAATTTATAAAATTAATAATAATAATAATACTAATAAGTAGAAAATTAATAATAAGAATAATAAAATTAATAATAATAAGGAATTTAATAATAATAAATTAATAATAATAAATTAAAAATAATAAGGAATTTAATAATAATAATAATAATAATAAATTAATTAATAAAATTGATGATGATGATGATAATTTATTCTTTTTATTACTTATTCCTTTATCATTCCAAGTTTATATTTTCACAGCAAACACTGGTATAAAAATTCTTTAGCAGTAAACTAAATAAAATAATAATTATTTTATTTTATTCCTTTTTTTTATTCCGAAGAATAATTATTTTATTCCTTATTTATGATACATGCACTAAGAAGATAGGCAACTAGTACCTATAAAAAGGGATTTCCCATGCTATTATGATAACTAAATACCTATAGAAAGGGATTTTTCCTTAAAAAGAATAAAACTAATTTAAAAGAAAAAGGTCTTCGAATTTATTAAAAACAAATAATTCGTAATTCTAATAAGATTTCATTTCATTTAAGACAGAAAAATGAGCCTAAATAAACGGTCTTAAATTAATGGATCTTGTTCATGGACTTGGGCCTCCAGTCAGAGTCACTCCAGTTATCCTGTCGTGTCCTCCAGGAAGAGAAGCGGTGTTGTAATTTAGCAGTAAGAAAGCAGCACACCACCCCCTATGCCTATGGCCATAACATCATGCTTATCTCTATCTTCGCCATTTCTTCTCTCCATCTCCACCCGCAGTCACACATACCCTCCTCCCTCTTCACTTACTGTCCACACCAATATAACATCCACATCCACTCTCCACTTGCCCAGACTAAGCTTCCTTTCTCAAAGTACAACTCCAAGGTGGAGGGTCTCCGCCTCACCAGAAGCAGCTCCGCCTCCCGAAAGTACCCTGGTTGAGAGTGCCCAACAAGTGGTGTCTTCTGGCGATGATGGAGTTGCCACTGTTGTCTCTGCTCTCCTATTCATTGCCTTCGTCATTCTAACCTTTCTCACAATTGGGGTAACAACTAACATTCCAATATTTTATCTTTTCGTGATTTTCGCATTATAGATTGATCCGAACCTTGGTCAATGCCATACTCGTCAGGCTAGCAGCTTATATGACTCCATCTTACTATGTTATAGCATAATCAAACTCAACATCGTCTTCTGCCACATTTTGGATTGCAGGTAATATACCTGGGAGTGACAGATTTCCTGGGGAAGAGAGAGAGGGAGAAGTTTGAGAAAGAAGAAACGGCAAAGCAGCAGAAGAAGAAAGGTGGGAAGAAAGTAAAGGCGAGAGCCAAGGACGGGCCTAGAGGTTTTGGTCAGAAAGTAGAAATTGAGGGTGCTGAAGAATAAAAGACTCGTTACCATGTTTGTGTTGTTAGATCAAACTTGTTCTGCGATGTGTCATTACGACTTTATGTAATGTGATTTGGTTGAGTTATGGGATTTGGAGATGATTATAAGCACATAAGAAAAATGTAGCTCTTAAGAAAATATATAGAAGTTGAATACAAAAGAAAATTCTGGCCTCTCCTAAACATTAACAGCTCTCCACATACCAACATTTTGTACAGTCTCGACATCCCATCATTTTTACACCACTTTGAACCTGTATAGTCAAACTCCTCTGCAGTGGCAGTAGGTGTATCCACATCTGAACTGAACCTCAGCTTTGCTCAACTCTATGTATAAACCTTAAACTACACAATGTACAGTTTCCGGTACAAGCAAACACTTTTATTTCCAATCAGCTCATACCTTGCCACTAAAACAAAGGTAGAGTCTTAGCTCCTAGATATGCGAAGAAAGAAAGATACGAAGCTCACACTAGCCTCAGTTAGCTGTACAGACAACTTTCTTTCCTAGGCCACCTAAGCAGAGTGCATAGACTGCGCTGCAATTCTCCTTTCTGCAAGTAAATTAAGTACTCGAGAGTGAGTGAGCTATTTGACACACAACAAACATGTAAGAGTTCACATCTTTTTGCAAGGAAAGAGTGATCATCACTAAGATAACGAGAATAAATGCTAAACAAAGAGTGGTGATCAATTATGGGTATGCTGGTACTCTGCTTCATCAATAGTTCAGAGATGCCAATTAATTAGCAATTCATCAGTCACTAACCAAGATGAATGTGCCACTATGTTTATGTTTTGCTTCCAAGTCCCTGCAGGTACTAGATGTAATTTAAATTCACTCGTAAAAGGGGGAAAAAAAAAAGTGAGTACCTCCTGCAGCAACAAGTTTCTCCACACGAGCAACAATGTGTTTTCCGTAGGTGTACTTCTTCAATGCATTTAAATGAACTTTTATTCGTGTGAGGATCAGCTCACGCTGTTGGTCATCACAAGTCTCCAATACCTTTTGTACAACATAGTTTGCAAACTGATCTTTCATCATTGCCTAGAAAGAGAACACACAAAAACAACAACATATCACTCATGTCATCATATTGTTGCTGCAAACAATTAACAATCGTTGACCCTTGATAGTGATACAGGTGTCTCTTGTCAGCTGCATAAATTACAAACCTGCAGAGGCTCATTCTCATCAGTAGTTCCTAGCATCTCATTGACCAGTAATTGGCGCTCTGTAGGGCCACCAAATGTTAAACACTTCTCCACAACGTTGGAAGCAAATTTTTGTTGACTCATCTGAACAATCCTTCCAGCTAATTCCTTGATGATAGCAGATCTCTCGTGAGGATTTCCATGCTCAAGTACATGCTGAAAAGATCAAAATCAGGGACAATTACAAATTGAAGCATTAGAACCAGCTCAAAAGATGCACACAAACAGTCTTAACCTAATAGAACACTTCCAAGTCCTAACATTTGAAGTAATAAAGAACCTATATGCAAAGAGAAACAGCAATATTCAATGCTTACCAAAGCAGTTGGTTTCAATAAATGAAGCTAAAGAAACGTGAAAATATGCAGATTAGGAACAGATGTGTTCCATATGTATGCATTGCATCAATGAGCAAAACGCAACTGCTTTTTTTTTTGTGCCATTTAATATTTTTAGGGAGCTTCTCAGTCAAAAATGCAGTTCAAATAACCCCATTTAAACTATGATTTGTATTATATTGATGATTTGTAGGAACTGTAGATTATGCAGAACCGCTAGGAACCACCTTTCGGAGCTGTTAAGGAACATCATATTAAATCCCAAGGCATTCAGGCAGGAAATTAATCTCCAAGTTTTGTCAGAATTTTGCACATAGCAAAGCAAAACTAAAATCACAACATATAAACAAAGATCAGGAAACCCAATTCCAATCCCACTTCATAATAAGCACAAAAGAATAAACAGTTCATGTTCAAACAAACACACAACAACGATTTCTTGTGCATCACTACCAAAAAACAAAACATTAAATATATGGATACCAGCAGAGATTCTAGAGAAAGATTTACTAACCTGAACAACATAATTTCCATACTGATCTTGTGCCAACATGCTAACAGCTCCTAGAATTTCATCCATAACTTTGCTCTGGGTCTTTGGATCCATGCAGTGTTCCAGTATCCTCTGCAGCAAAGAGAACATACATAAGTCTTCAGAATCTTAAAATAAGCCTCGTTAAAAATGGTGATTCACTTGGAGAAGAAAAGAATTACAGAAGGATTCTCAACCTGAATCACACGGCACCCATAAGGATGGGTTGAGAGGGTTACAACTTGATCAAAGAAGGTGGAGACAATAAATTGAATATTTTCTTCAGGCACACACTCAATGCACTTTTGAATGACATGGTTCCCATTCTGGTCACGTACACATCGCATGACATGACCATCAAGTTCTTCAACCATTTTAATTTTCTGATCTAAGTCAACAACCTCAATGGCCTGGACGATTCACACAAACAAGTTAATAACGAAAACTTCGATAGGATTACCAGCATAATTATTTTATTACGATCACTGCAGTGATTACTTGAAAGCACTAGCACTAGTGTATGGCAATATCACATTCTAAAGAAGTCCTCAGAAGAGCAATACTGTGGTGCAACAATGTGGACGCAGACAACCTCCTTTTTGCGCTTAGAATCCACCAGCCAGATAGTTCAGGGTATTTTAGTTAAGGCATTTACTTCTTTTAAGTATAGCACTGTTCTTGGGTTAATCACTCAGATTTCCACATGGCAAGCCTATTTATACCTTTTGGATCACCCGACAACCATACATTTGAAGGCTGAGAGTTAAAACATGACCAAAAAGCTTCCCAGCAAGCTCTCGTCGCTGTGAAGGAAGTCCATGTTCAAAAAACTGTATGAAAAAACACAAAGTTGCATTTGTAAGTAAATGAATATCTAAAACCTCCAGCAATGTAACTATGAAAAAATATAATCGGCACAGTTATTGTATACCTTCTGAATTACATAATTACCAAATACATCAGTCATCAAAGCAAGAGCTTGTGGCATAATTTCCTGATAAACCATGTTCTTTTCATCCATTGTTGCCGTCTCAAGTTTTTGTTGAATGAATCGGCTCCCATACTGATCAGCACTGCTTATAAAGATACAAAATTATTTAAATAAATTCAGGCTAGTATATAATAGTTGAACTTGAAGTACTTTTTAAGCAGTAAGTACCTGAACTCAACAACATGACCAGTAATTTCAGAAAGTTCAGGACATTTTGTTTTATTGCTCTTAAATTCTTCCAGAAGAGAAGATGCAAAGCTTTCACCCACATTATCCAAATGCCATGGTCCCATGATACCACCCGTCATGTTCCTCATCCCAGAAGGATACCGCATATTTAGTTCATTGTGTCTCATGGGACTGCCAGGTCCCACCGAGGAGTTGGGCATAACAGGATTTGCCAAAGGACTTCCAGGGTACGCCATGCCAACACCAAATGTAGGACTTCCATAATAGCCATGGTGATTAGAAGCCCCAGATTTACCACCCAATGGAACTCCGTACTGTGATTTCTGAGGTGATAAAAGACTTCCAACATAAGCTTTCTGAAGTTCAAGCAGATTAGCATACGAGTTACCTAAGTAATTCCTATCCATTGTGGGATCATTGAGAGCTGCAAGCTGGGCAGCATATTCAGATGTCCTTAAATACTGGAGATGCATTGGATCAACAAAAGATCCTTGAAGGGCACTCCCAGACAATGGGCTCCCAACTCTTCCAAGATTATGAGATTCAGATCCAAGTGTTAAATTTGCTCCAGACCCCAAACCTCCTCCCAGAACTCTCAAGTCCATTCCAGAGGCAGCCATAGCTGATGCAGCAGCAGCATTTTCAAATAATGGTGGTAGATTACCAGTTCCAAGTTGGCTAGCCATCATGGAAGGCAAGGCTGGGTTAATGGAGTACCCACTCAATCCATAATTTGCAAGTGATGAATTAATTGAATCTAGATTCTGGTACTGAGTAGGCAAGCCACCTCCAATATTGAGAGTGGAGGTGGGTGATCCCTTCAAGTATGAATTACCAGGAGTAACAGAATTCTGCAATTCAGGCTGCCTATTGACTACCATGGAGGAGCTTTTCATGTCTGACCCATTGCCATTACTCTGATTCAAATCCGAGTATGAAATCTTCACTGATTGAGAAACAGAAGGCACATGAAAGTTACCAGATTCAGATTTTTGCAAGTATGTACTTTGCTTCAAATGATTGTGACCACCTGGAGCACCAAACAGATAATTCTGGTTGTCATCAACATCGTGCTCAATTTGTGAGGGCAAGTGGCTCTCTTCACCTATGACACCGTTTTGTGTCAAGTTAAGACCAGATAAAGCAGCTACCAAGTCTGGAGGCTCATTGATACCAGATGAGACATCATTAAACGAGTTAGGATTCATAAGCCTTTTCTCAGATGCAGAAACTCTACCTTTTCCTATTGGAGTAGGGCAGGGACTGGGAGCCCTAGCAACAAGTTGAGGGTCAGGTGTAGTACTTCTAGACAAGGAAGCACCAAGAACAGCAGCGTAAGTAAAAGAAGTTTGACCGCTATTTTGAACAGCAGATGAGGCCTGAACATTTGCGCCAGTACGTAAAGTATCAGCAGATGAAGCTTCAGCAGAACCAACAGTCTCAACATTCTCACTAAACGCATTTCGGCTAGCTGGACGCGAAGGGTGCCCTTTCACCAGTGCTGAATGCCCCAAGTCATCCTGCACGAATAAAACATTGATAAAAGAATATAAAATTTATGACAGTTCCTGATGACAATAAAGTGCAATGAACATGCGATCAAGAAGACCAAGACTGAGACACAAGTTAGTAGCTTTCAAAGAAAAACAAATGGTAGTCTAAAGCATGTACAGAAACTAATTAATGTTTGTGACACTGGTATAGGCTTTTCCAGTAGGATAAAGAAGTCAAGTACATATCACTAAAACAAAGTATGCTTGATATTGAATTCATAATTAGTGTTTCAAGAGGAAACATAACAGACATTGATAAAAGTCGATCTCCAAAGGAGTTTCAAACAAAAGCCTAAGCATTAGTCTAGAATTAGCCAAATTAATTGGAAAAAGGTGTGAAATTTAAGCAACTGCTATTACAAGATGGCAACAAAAGAGATCGCAGCATCCATGAAGAGTACTGAACAAGCGCAACGGAAGAATTAATCACTGGAGCCAAGATTATAGACTGGAAAGTAAAAGAAATTAGATACTCATGATTACACACAAACTCACACTTAACGACGGAAGTACCAAGCCAGTTGCATACAAACTATAGGGCTCAGCAAAAGAGTGATAGCCATTATATTGTGAAGTAACAATCCTATCTGGTAACTGCAGGAATTCATTCCATTAACAGATACAACTAAGATTGAAGCAATAATTACAGAATTAATCACCTGAAAGATTTCTGCAAGACTTTTCTGTTTGTTTCCAAGTCCTAGTCCAGGTAAACCTATAAGTCCATCACCACCCCACTCTGTTGAGCTCTGCAACTTTTCTGACTCGATCTCAGTTTCTTGTTTCTTGGAGTCAAACCCAGGTGGCATGTACAAGGACCTCCCACTTCCATTATCAGCCCTACTCACCTTCCTTCGATCCCCAATACCGCCTAAAACTGAACTGCCTCCTTTCAATCTTTGCGCAAATTTCCAATCTTCCCTTGATATTAAAGGAGGTGGAAGCCTAGGGTTTAAATTCACATTTGAGTAGTAATACGAAGAATAAGCTGGATGAGACCTCAGCTCCTCCTCGGATAAAAACCCGTTTCCATTTCTACCACTAGCAAAGTCCGAAAGGGTAGCACCAACACCGCCGCCACCGCCGCCTCCACCACCTAACAACCCGCCCACTGCGCTCAATGAACCTTCGACAGTTGGTGGAGCAGACCCGCTCCTATACAAATTAAGCTCTCTCTCGCGATCATCCGCGTCTTGCCTACGCTGCTCTCGCAGCAACAACCCTATTTCATTTTCTAAATCGTCTCCAAGAGATGATGCATCGCTTGCTCCTATCATCGGTCTCCTCCCCAATTCAGAAAGCATATTCAAAAACCCAACTTTATCATTAACCACTACAGCTCAACTACTGATTTAATAACCCAGTATCAATAGTAAGACCCCGTAACTAAAAAGTGTTAAAAACCAAAACTTTCTACGTAGAAACAGTCTAAAAGACTAAACCCCATTTTTACAGGCACTTTAAACTACAAAAGATCAAAACTTTAAGACCAAATATAGTAAAAAAGAAATCAAGATTAAAAAAAAAACTAAAACTGCGAAAAGCAACGATTATGAAGCGTAAAAATAAAAATCAAAACATGGGTTTTTTTTTCTGGTTTCCTCCAGAAATGGATTCCTTGAAACAAGAATTAGACAGGTTCCATGTAATAGTAACAGCAGCAGCAGCAGAAGTGGTGAGGAGGAAAGAAAAAAACAGTGAGCTGTCTTAAAACGAGGAAAAGAAGATGGGAGATAGAATTTGACGGCTAAGATCAATCTGGCGGCGATTACTTCTTACAAGAACCCTTAGGGTTTTGTTCTTTAACAAAGCGAGAGATTAAATACATGTTACAGCTGAGAGACAGCGGTTAAAAAAAAAACCAAAAACGAGATATTTTTCCATTTCTTTCCCTTCCAAGAGAGAAAGTAACCAAAAGAAGAAACGAAAACAACTGTTTGTAAATTGTAGTTTTTTAAAACTCAAATTAAAAAAAAAAGAGGCCCTAAAATTGAGGGCCATTGACCAAGTGATAACTGACTGATGTAGTCATAGGGCAACACTTAATGATGTTTGTTTTCCTCGTGTTCCAAACGAGGAACGTGTCACTGACACGTACTCTCCTTTCCATTGCTTCCTCAAACTGCACTTTCTTTTTCTCAGCCATGCTCTTGCACTGTTCTGTTGTTACACTTCCACATGTTTGCTAGTTTCAGTCCCAACTACTGTCGTTTTAAGAAAAGAAAACTGTGTCTCTATCTGATTAATTTGGTACATATAATCTGTATTCAGAGGTTGAACTATGCTTTTCTTTCATTAAAAACAACACATCCCTTTCTTCTGCCAAATGAATGCCACTTGTTTCCAAAACACTCTTTTGTTAGAAATGGGACATGTTCCACTCCTATAATGGTGTTTTATAACGAACCCAACCCAAATCAATCTCCCATTATGGGTTACGGGTGTCTCTATGTCATTGAGATTATATTTCAGTCGTGCAGTTAAGGCACTATGTTTAATTAAGTAACCTCCTTTGCTGCTGTAGATACTTTGTTGGACCAACCAAATAGATTATTTAATTCAAGTTCTTTTACTCTTTTCATACAATAAATACACATGCTTACCATATACACTAGTAAGTTTTAATTTCTGATAATTGAGAAAATATCCTTACTTTTATAATAATCAATCGGAATCTTAGAGACTGTTTGTTTCCACTTTTTCTTCCGATTTTTGTTGTTGTTTTTATAAAAAGAAAAATTGGTAAGTAAAACGTGTTTATTTAATTATGTTGTAATTTTTTGTTTCTGAAAATAAAAAAAAAACAACGGTTTTACAGAAACAAGAAAATATCGTTTCTCTTAATTTTGACAACATGTTTTCTTCGACAGAAAAATAACATTTCTCTCTTTTCTATCTCTATTATTGTGTGGAGTTGCGGTTTTCATATCAGTGTTTGATTTTTTAAATATTTTTTATTTTAATGCTAATTTTTAAAATTTTTAATTTAATTATTAATTTTTTAAATTTTATATAAATCTTTATATTAATAAAAATTTATAAAATTTAATTAATTTAAAAATACAATTAATTAATTTAAGAATCAATTAATTTAAAAATACAATATATTATATTAGAAATTATTAATATAAGAGTATAGTTACAAAAATAGAAATAGGAGG
>JANKOD010000008.1:28434677-28448913 GCA_026284645.1 Erythroxylum acuminatum | reverse complement strand
AGAAAAGCCCGCAATCTGCCAACACAGTAATGCTCTATGACAATGACCTAACACATGATCACTAAACTCAAGAGATGAGTAGAAAAAACAATTGGGAGGCACATCAAGCCCCTTCCGTACAAGAGGCAAATCTTTAGTTACATCCACAGCCGCTGCATCACCATTAGCCTCAAAAAAGAAAATAGAGTCATCTGCAAATGGTAAATGCGAAACTTTTGGGCAGCCCCGCGCCCACTCTACAACCAGTAAGCAAACCTTGAGTTTCAGCATGACAGAACAACGCAGAAATACCTTTAGCTCAGATAAGAAATAAGTAGGGAGAAATAGGATCTCCTTGGCGAAGGCCCCGTGCAGGTATAATAGGACCAACCGGATTACCATTCAAATTCACAATGTAACGAAGATTGGAATCACACATAGACATCCAATGAATCCATTCCTCAATACTAAACCTGTTTTCAGTACATAACATGATGAGCATTTACAGCTTAAACATGCTATATCTCATTGCTCAACATGTGTTTAGTATTAACTTGTCAAGTCTTCTTTAAAGTTTTAAAATTATAAGTTAAAATAAAAAATATAAAGTTAAAAGTTTGTTACTTTTATTCCTTTATAAAAACAACAAAGTCTAAGCTTCTTCTTGAGACATCTCGCATTCATCATGTTATATTTTTCCTTTCCTCGTTAAGTGAAAGCATCTTTCTCGCACTTCACTCGTGAGCTTATGAGGTCTCCGATCACTTACCTTTCAGAATCCATCATATCGAGAATAAGGATAGTGTTATAATTTGTAAAGCACAGAATATGATAGTTACGTTATTTTTATTGTGTTATCCTATCATTTAATTAAAAAAGTTTTGATGAATATTGTTTAATTGATGTGACTTGCTACATTATTGTCTTTACAATAGTAAAGACCAAAGATAAGATATTTTGTTTGATTGAGACTATTATTAAAATATGAAAATATTCTTTTATGTATTTTAATAAATTAAAACTATATCTGAATCTTAATCCAAAAGGGAACCTTTGGCGTAGAGCCAAGAATTCTTATTGGCCAGTATAGTCTTGGACGTAGGCTAGATAATCTCCACTTGGTATTTAGTAAAATCAAGCCAAAAAGCTCAGGTCTGCTGGCCCCAAAAGAAATGTACAACAGTGGACTTATTCAGGGGAAATGAAGAAGATCTGGTAAAGTAGGAGAGGGGGACCAGTGAGAGGATAGCCTCTGCGCACTGTCGTCTTAAGTAATATCGAGAAGAGTTAGAGAGAAGAAAGGCATTAATTAAAAAGCTAAAACACATCTTTTTTAAAATTTAGGGATTTGTTTTTTGTTGTGATGACCTTTGGATTTGGGTTTGGCAGAAGTGAAAAAAACCCATGATACTGGCTGGCCCCTACTTCAGACAGGAGCGACAGTTGAGGCCACGAGGCTACCGTGTCGACTGGAGTGGACAGTCAGATGGCATTTGTTCACGTGTCAAAATTTGATTAGCGGGAACTCCAAAAGCCACGTGCTTGGGGGGCTTTGTCTCACGTGGGGCTTGGGACCGTCTCCTAATTGTGTTGTACTGGCTGACAGACATAAATAGCCAAGGTTCCTTTACTTTTTCCACGATGATAATTATAGTAGATAGTGCTTGTCAATTCCATATTCCCTCACAATCACAATCCCTCTCCGCCACTTGAATTCTTCTCAACAGCTCCTTTCTCTTCTCTTATATAATCCTTCCTTCTACATAACAAGCTGTGTATTACAGGATGAGGCGGTTTTCCAATATGTTGCCTTTATCTGCATTTGCACCTGCACCTTACTAGTGTTCTTAATTCCATAGTCATTTAGTCTATACAAAGATCAAGTGAAGATGGAAAAGAAGCACTTAGGTGCAGGTGTAGGTGCAGATGAAAGCCATTTTGGTCTAAATTTATTTCCTAAATGAACCGTAGTTTCTATATTTCTTTTCGTGTAGCTCGTAGATCGTTATGCATGTTCAAGCACATCGAAGATGGAAAAGAAGCACATAACTTCAGGTGTAGGCGCAGGTCAGTGCCATTTTTGCGGCTGTTAATCTAAATTTCATTGCGAAATGAACCCGTTGTTTCTCGGAATTTTCTTTGTGTAGCTGGTAGATCTATATATGCATGTTCAAGCACATCTAAGACCTCATTATTTGATAGCATCTACAGTTTTATCGACCTAAGTAAGAGAGGAATGTCGATTTGGGGTCTTCAAAGTAGAACAGTCCGATATCGACCATGTTGTGGTGCTCATCACAACTTTGTAGAAAGCTCATCAATTTGAAGGATTGTACTGAGTACGGGTTGTCGATCTACCAACATAGGATCTCTCTGAGCGTTTCTTAGGGATTTTGAAGAAGGATAGATATACGAATCTCCACTCTCTATAACTAGGGCTTCTCAATATACATCAAGTCTACACACTTCTGTCTCCTCTTGCTCTCTTTCGGACTCAAACACACGCTCCACACACATATAGACTAGTATAATGCATATTTTTAGGCTAAATACCAGAAAGGGAAACGCTGTAAGAAATAACGGAACTTGTCCTCTGAACTGTGGCTTCAGCGAAACTCACACTCGTACCCTTGGGTTAATAAACCCTAGGTTGCTTTCTCTATGTGAACCTTTATCTAAGAAGACTTTAACCTCATTATCTCTCCGTGGTTCATCTCTACAACCCTTTTAACAAACCTTTATGTCTTCAAATGAACTGCGTGAGAAAGCACAATAGACGTCTAATGAAGTAAGTGGGAAAACGGTATTCTCTTTAGACCTCTATTCTTGAACATGTTATGACGGTCGGGCAATTGAACCATAACCTGAGATAAGTTCCGTGTCTTACCCTAAAAAGCTTGCAAAGTGCAATTAGAGTCAGCAATGGTAGGCGCAGATAAAAAAGGGGGAGTTTATTAGTAAATGAAAAGTAATAATATTGAACAAAATCTAGGTTTATACAAGAATTGAATACTGTGTGTAAACCCCAAATAACATTTCAGTAGCCATTCAAATGTCAACAGATTCCTAGATTTGATTGAGAGGATCAAATATATTGTCTGCTATGTTAACTAGTCTCTTTCTTCAAGTTGTGGAAAGTTTCTATCTATCCATTCTCAGTCAGCTAAAGCTAAGCTATATAATTAATGATTCTTGTCTGTAGGGCAATCTGATTTCTGTTATATATATACCTGAAGAACAGTTACACACAGTTGGTAGAAAAGCAAAATAGCTGTTCTTTATGATTTTGTTTTTTAAACCAGGAAAAGAGATAAACAGAAGGTCGTAATTTAAGTTATGTGAAACAGAAACAAAGCAGCAACAGGAAAACCAAAAACGCATCATACATTTAGATGTAGATCCAAAACTGCAAGGAGAATGCCAGTGTAACGCATACAAAGAAACAACACGAAACGTCTATAGCACCTACAAGCTACAGCAATGTACCAACTGGTATCCGAAGTAAAACTTCTCACCCGATAAACATCAAGTCGGTGTGGCATATACGGCACCAACAAGAAGAAAAAGCAAATTGAGAGAACACAACCCACGAACAAAAAGCATGAAAACAGAAGCTAAGCTATACAAAGCCACGCACCTATCGGGTGTGGCTGAGCCTCGGCAGAGGCAACAGATCTACGAGGGCAAAAGAAGGAAGAACACAGGAGAAGGAGAACGATGGAGAAGATGGCGGCGTACCTGTTAGTTGGTTCGGTGGAGAAGATGGCGGCGTGAAGTTGTGAACGATGGCTGACGGCGACACTGGGGAATGGATTGACGATTGAGGAAGAATTGAATCAATTATTAGGGATTTCAGATTTGGGTGGGTTTGTACGTATATATATATAATGGCAAAATTGTAATTACTATATAACGGATAAACGGGTAAACGGGTATGGGGGGTGGTATCTCCGTACTCGCCCCGATACCCGACGGGTATTTTAGTTAACCCCCCATACCCGCCCCACGGGTAAAAATTTGCTCCCCATATCCGCCCCCGTTCGAGTAATTTTATCGGGTACCCATCGGGTTCGGGTACAATTGCCATCCCTACCTTTCCTTTTCTTATACCTGACTTGCTGACCGGAGCATTCGCACGAAATGCTGACTGCCTCGACGGCTCTCCCGTTAGTTTCAGCGACAAACGTGAAGGCTCTATCTCGCCTAGACTGAGATGCGGCATGCAGACTAGTTCATCAACATTGACAGGTTCCTTGGGTACAACAGGGACGGGTTTTAGGACTTGATGACGGTGCAGATCTACACCATTCCCTTCTTCTGGAATAGAAACATGTTGAGACCAATATGGATAAGTGACCGGCATATAGGCTGGAACGAATCCAGGAACTAGAGGCATGAATTCATTCGACCTAGAAACGATTGGAAATTCACTTGGCTTTAATTCGGTTAACCCTCCAGGCTCCAACAGTTTCTTCAGATTCTTCAACTGATGCAGTTTCCATGGGTCCATATTCTGGGTTGAGTGTGAGGTTCAGCGAGGGTAGAGAATCTGCATTATCAGTTTCTCTTGCCTGAGTGGATGGTAACTCTGTTTCTTCAGGCACTGTTTGCGCTTCTGCAGTCTGAAATAAGCACCAAGGTAAAGGACTAAAGAACTCACAATATTATCACTTCTTAAGGACTCGTAGTATCATATATTGGATAAGGAGCACTCGTACTACTATCACTTGCCTACCAGAAAAGTGCATAAAAACAACTTATCATCTAGTCATAACATGGAATCACAATGTCGTAGATACGTTGTTGAAAGTTACACAGAATGCGTTCATTCTTTAGAAGCGCCAGCAAATCAAAGATTTGCATCATGTCGGTCCATAGCAGTGATCATAGTCATATTAGTTTCAGTCAACAATGGATTTGAAGCCAGGTTCCACTAGTTAGTACCACTTCCCGCATACAGAAATAGATGTTTAACAACAGATTTGGAAAAGAAATGCAGATAAGTAGGACAAACCATGTCGGGAATCATGTCGAAAAGGCTGGGGCGCCTTTTTTTTCGGGTGCCATTGGTTTGTCGGATGAAGTACTTTTGCGCATGACTTGCCACGTGAGTAGGAGTCCGAGATACCACGTAATTCCGAGCAATTCCGCGCCAATCCCCTTTCCCTAATTTCTGGAGACCAACTAGAAACATGCGATGCTCCTCTTCTGTCCATGGGACACCTGAAATCCATATACGGGACAGAGCTTGATTTGCTCATCCATTAATCAAGCTCATATAACATGACAACAATCACAGATATAACGGTTTCCTCCACTTGTATAAATCATATTGAAAATGCTAATTAAGCACTAAAATCATGTATAACAGAACTTCTACAGTATTTTCCAGAAATGACAGTGTCAAACTTCCTTCAGTGCCTCAAATGCAAAGCATCACTTGCAATTCCAAAACTATAATACCAGCAAATTTTGGGGTTAATAATATAAAGAAGATCCTCATAATTTCAAGGGTAAAAGATTAGGGGCTCTTTGTAATTTATGATTTTCAAATTTTCAAAAGAACCCTTTAGACTTCTGTCAAAAAAATAAAATAAAGAAGTAAATAAATCAAATATTGTTAATATAATATACAAAATTAGTTCTTAAACTCAAACTAAACCAATTAAAATTAGTTTCCAAAACACTCTTTTGCTAGAAATGGGACATGTTCCACTCCTATAATGGTAAAGACTCCCACCTAAGTTTTATAACGAACCCAACCCAAATCAATCTCCCATTATGGGTTACGGGTGTCTCTCTGTCATTGAGATTATATTTCAGTAGTACAGTTAAGGCACTATGTTTAATTAAGTAACCGCCTTTATTGCTGCCTGCAGATACTTTGTTGGACCAACCAAATAGATTATTTAATTCAAGTTCTCTCTCTCTTTTCATACACTAAAAACACATGCTTACCATCTACACTACTAAGTTTTAATTTCTGATAATTGAGAAAATATCCTTACTTTTATAATAATCAAACGGAATCTTACAGGCTGTTTGTTTCCGTTTTTTCTTTCGATTTTTGTTGCCGTTTTTGTAAAAAGAAAAACAAGTAAAACGTGTTTGTTTAACTCTGTTGCGATTTTTTATTTTTGAAAATAAAAAAACTACAACGGTTTTACAGAAACAAGAAAATATCGTTTCTCTGAATTTTGACAACGTGTTTTCTTCGACAGAAAAACAACATATCCCTGTTTTCTATCTCTATTATCGTGTGGAGTTGTGGTTTTCATTTCAGTGTTTGATTTTTTAAATATTTTTTATTTTAATGCTAATTTTTAATAATTTTAATTTGATTATTAATTTTTTAAATTGTATATAAATATTTATATTAATAAAATTTTATAAAATTTAAAAAATATTTTAATTAATTTAAAAATACAATTAATTAATTTAAGAATTAATTAATTTAAAAATACAATATATTATATTAGAAATTATTAATATAAGAGTATAGTTACAAAAATAGAAATAGGAGGATAAAACCAAGCATGTTTTTATTTTCAATTTTTTATTACAAATCTCAACCAAACAGGGTTTTATTTTAAATTTTATACTAGAAATCTCAACCAAACAGGTTTTTGTTTTTTTAATTAAAAAACAAAAACCAAAAATAGAAAACTGAAACTAAAAACCGTAACAGAAAAACAGAAGTGAAACCAAACGGCCTCTTAATGTTTTACTTAAAAAAACAACAATTCCCATGCACAAGACTTCTCTCTTTTACAAATTGAAAAAATAGGAGGTTCTCGTAGCGACAAATTGAAAAAAATACGGTAAGATCGTTGAAGCTGTGTAAACTGATTTAGGGATTAAACTGTGTCACTTTTTTTGAAACGATGTCATTTTATGAATCTTCATTACTTGTGTTAATTTGAGCTAATGTGTATTAATAATAGTTAGGGTTTCTGGAACATGTTGCAAGCCACGTCAGTAAAGATAACATAGACATTAATTTCGGGCTGGAATTGAAAAAGAATGAACATTTAAGCATTTAATTGTCACGTTTTGAAGTTCGTGTTATAATTGTAAAATTGAGCTTAACCCTATTATTTAACAATACATGATAAAAATAATTTTAACATAAAAATAAAAATAAAATATTTTTATGACTTGAAAATTATTCTCTTTTGATAAATACATAAAATAATACTAAATATTTATTTAATGATTCAAAACAAGAAATATTTCCTTAAAAGATATTTCAAATATTTCTTGTATAGTTTACTTTTTCAAATACTTATTTTCTGTTTTCACATTATATAGGCGTAATAGTGAGGATCAAAGCCTTTTAATTGTTTTTCCCTTTATAACACATTAAGTACAAGAGCTAAAAATTTCATCAACCGGAGGTTTGTCTACAGTTTTTCTTTTGATACGAACTAACAATAAGGCAAAGTTTGCCACCCTTTTTTTTTTTATAAAAGGAAAGTAAGCTAAAAATTTCATAACGAGTTTAGGGAAACAGATCCCTGACATATCTTCTATGAGAAAAAAGTGACACCCAATAAGTGTAGTATCAAAATAGATGACCTTAATATCTACAAGTTCGGCATAGTTAGCTAGCCAGTCAGCGTGCAGAGCAACCTTTTTATTAAGTAAATGACATACTTTGCATTCAAATTTGGAAGTTAAGACACTTAGAAAGGAACTACGGGCCCTCCAAGACCGCCCTTCTTTGTCTTGTTTTACACTTCTAAATGAATTTGAGAATTTCTAAGGCATTTGGAACTTCAACATTTTTTAAGGACGTTTATGCCGACCATTTTCATGATGCCTTTGAGGGAGTACCATAGTACAATGTATTTCTATTATTGAACTATACAATACACATCATTATATTTCATATAAGGATTAAAGTTATGATTTTAGTACTTAAAATTATAAAACATCGAGTGATTTGGATCTATAAGTTGCTTACTCTTGCATTAGAATTTAAATTATGTAGACTAAGTAGATTCAAATATTGTTAAATTTTAATCAAATTGAGGTTTTTAAATAGGTCAAAGTATCATAAACTCTTCATAAAATTAGTTGAATATATTTTTAATGAAGTTCTAATTTTAGTATGGAATAACTAGTTTAAGCTTTAAACTTCAACTTTCATTAATTTACTATATATCTACCAACTTTCATAAATTCTTCATAAAATCGTTAAAATTAGTTAAATGTATTATGATTATGAGTATAATGTTAATATCAATTATAATCTTAGGAATGAATACCATTTAGTCTTGCTCAGAATTGTGCCAACAATATTGGTCATAATTTTTTATTTGGACATATCTACAAATCATTCTTTATATAACTGACCAACAGGCTCTTAGTCATATATAATCATATTTAGTTAGTGTTAGTAATAAATATATTTCTTAAATAAAAGCTAATGATGTCATTAAAGATTTATTTGATAACCTAGGAGATATTAATTAAATCTTTAAAGACTTGTTTAGTAACTAGAAATGAAAAGGTGAGAGTACCTTTAATTTTCTAGTGTTTTTGTTAATTTGGTCACTCAAAATGGATAAAATATGGAATAGTAAAATTAGAATGGATTTTAAATAATCTTGAATTTTTATCCATAAGAAAGTGTGTGTATAATCTAGAATCAAATATCAAGAATAATAAACAAGTAATTGAGTGAATAAAATTAAATTCTCCTTTAGTGCTCCTTCAATGTAACATCTCTCTTCTCTTTTTTTTCTCTACGTTCCTTCTCAACTAAACCTTTATATTCTCTCTGTTCCTCCCTAATTGCTTATCAAAGTATCTCTTTAAATCAATTTTTATGGTTTTGAGCTTTTCTTAATCTCTTTATTTTTCTTTTTATGATGGATTTCTGTTTGGCGGAGTTGTTCATTTAAATGGTTACATTAATTATTCATCATTATATGTAATTGGGTTTGAAATCATCGGTCACTTAATTATTTGATTGAAAAGCAAATCCACCGCATTTTACGTGAGAGAAAGTCACAAAATATTGATCTTTTTCTTATTAAGTAATATGGGTTAATTATAAGGTTATGGAGTTTATGGTTGGGTTCATGAGTCATAGTCTTGGATTAATATCATATGTTGTTTGATTGTGTTGCTTTGGCAATTTGTCTTTATGATTTCTACATTCACGATTGCTAGCCAATTCTCCGTTTAATTTTGGGCATATGAGGTTTACGATACTATTTGTATATGTTAATGTTGTTTTCTTGGTTTTTGTTAGTGCACTAATTATGCTGAAGCCATTTAAGAGGATTTTAGACCCTCAGAAGATATTAACTAATAGTTTGTTGGCAATTTCAGTTGGAAGACTTACAATGAATATCATTTGTTGGTCTTCTTTCATAAGGAGCATCATCATGCTCATCGTGGTTCCTAAAAATGCCCTCATTCTCACTCATATATTTCTCATTCTCACACACGTACCCATTCCTACTCTCATTGTCAACAATATCATTACCATTATTCATATAATCACGTTGCAAATTACATGCATCGATTATCTTCGAATAGATATATTTACTTTTTGCAAATTCATTGTTGTGAAATATTATTGGATTAAAAATATTAAAAATATAGATGTAGGGGAAATGGTAGCAATATTTTTACATCTCCTTGTCTTTAATGAGAGAAATCAAGAAATTAAGTATGATTTTCAATGTTTGAGAGAATTATAAGTAGATGTTTTCCTAATGATTTAAAATTCATGCTTAAGTTATAAATATTTATACTTAAAATCCCTAAACATATCCCTGAGAATAGCAGCGGTGAAAGTTGGAAGTGGTTTAAGGTAATAATAGTCATTTATGGAGTTTTATTTGGTACATAATTTATTTTTTATTAATAATGAGTTTATATGATTTTTCTATATTTAGAATTACTAGGGGCTTTAGATGGTACACATATTAATGTAAATATATCAAATATTGAAAAAGCTCGATATCCTACTAAAAAGAACGAGATTGCCACAAATGTCTTAGGTGTATGTTTTGTGGACATGCAATTTTTATATATACTATGTAGTTAGAAAGGTTTAGTTGTTGATGATAGGGTGCTTCCACATGCAATATTTAGAAGAAATTGATTAAAATTTCGTTGGATGAGGTATTCAATGTTATATATCCAAATTATTTTTCTATATATTAAAATTCATGTGGTTAATATATTTAATATATTATGTATTATCTTATTAATGCAAGATATAGAAATTGTATAGGAATTTCTTGCATCATATAGAGGTTAATGATATCATCTTATTGAATGAAGATCAAGACCTCAACTAAATACTCAAGAAGACTATTTTAATTTGAAACATTCTACAGCTAAAAATGTTATTGAAAGGGCATTGACTTTACTGAAGTTATAATGAGGAGTCTTAGGTCCCTCTTATTATTCAATTAACACTCAAAATGATATCATATTGGCTTCTTGTTACATTTACAATCTTATTCATCAACATATGAGGAAAGATCCATTAGAAAAAAGGTTGGATTCCATAATAGAAAATAATGACCATATCAATTATATTGATGATATTGAAACATCTAACTAGTGGATTGAATAGAGAGATAATTTAGTAAGGGAAATGTATGTTATAGAGTGCTAGAAGAGGTCATTTACATTTACTATCAATATTTTTATAATTTAGTTACTTCTTGTTTTCTTGAAAATCTTTCAAAATTATTTGTTATTTAGGAATATTATTTATTTCTTTTACATATGCATTATTTTAATTATTTTTTATTATAATTAAAATTGTATATATCTTATAAATGGAATATCGTGAAGAAATAGAAATAATATGCAATTAGAACTTATTAAAGGAAGAGGGAAAGATAAAAAATATTGAAATAATAAGGAAGAAAAATTCTTAACATACTTTATGATTTGGTAGGCACCATATTGAACACAAACTATAAGAATGGATATTATACTACAATTGTAAGGTGTCTTAAAGAAAGAATGCTAGAAACTGATATTAAATAAAAACCTCATAATGAATTTGAAGTTAAATTTATGCAGAAGCTACTTAAATGTACATTGGATATTAAAAAAAGGTAGCAAATTTGGATATAATGATGAGCAAGAAAGGTGAATGGTGGTGTGATAGATGCAAAACTATATTTATACCCCATATTTGATGTATTTTTGGTTGATATTATATACTTTTATTATATATTTGGTATTTAATTTGTTCCAAATGTGTTTATAGGTTATAATTGCCTTCATAGACTTAAAAGAGAAGAATTAAGATGAAAATTCGATATAAAAGGAAGATTTGATGGTAATCTTAAATTGGATGGATCAAAATTCAGAAAAATCGTCACATTCAAGAAAGTATAACTAACTCTTCCCACTTATTATATATACTTATATTGTACATTGGGGACAATGTTCAACTTTAAGTGTGGGGAAGGGGTTAATGAATTTTTAATGTTTTATTTAAGCTTATTATAATCCTAGTTATAAAATTTTATGAACTTATATCTTGACTTAATTGAAATTTGTCCATCAATACTATATTTCATTATTGAATATTAATTGAATTGGTATGCAAAAGGATGATAGTTAGAATACTTTTCTAAGATATATATTGAGTATTCATTGATATAATCAATTTGAGTGAAATTTCATCTTATTTACACATATAAGCCTATATTTTTCGTGAACTTTTAAGCTTAAGAGCAATTACATCATTATTTTAAGCTCTTTTATTCTTTTATGTGTGCTATCATGTATAGTATAATGATTCTAGAACTTTCTTTTATTAAACATATTAAGATCATATTTGTTAAATTAGAAGCATTGACATGATGAAGGCATTTAGATTCAACAATTTGTTTAAGCCTATTTCTTTGATAATCACCACATCCATAAATTATCTTTTAGGAATAACCAAATTGAGTCTTAGCCTTTTTCATTGTTATTGTACTCACATATTAACCTTTTTCTTATTTTTCTTTGAGGACCTTTTTATTGCTTTAAACCTTAAAAGGTTATTTACATTCTTTACATGTTTGAAACTTGAAATTATTGAAAGGTCCCATGTTTATGTAATTGTGGTATAATATGAATGTTCGAGATTGTTTTGTTTTGATTAAAAAAAAGCATAGAAAAAGACGAGAAGAAAAGTATAAAGTACCATCGTTTTTATAATTAATGGACCTGTATAAATTGTAAACAAGTTTCTTATAAATTCTCTTAGTAAATTTCCTTCAATTAAACCCTTTTTAATATCCCATCCATATCGTACCTAAGCCTCATTACAACCTGTATGAAGACCTTTTGATTTTTGTTTCTAACTTATACATAAGTGGTGGAGCTGTGATAATATTACAAACCTATGTTAAGAGTTACCATGCATTAATTAAGAGTTTTGACAATTTTTACCCTAAACACTTGGGCGCATTAAGTGAAATCTTGATGAGAGTGTAAGGATATTTGCTTTTAATTTCAATGCGATTATTGATGTGATTATTATTAATATGGACTTAGAAAGTTAATTTTAGGATAATTTGACTCTAATTGTATGTTAATTTGATTCAATAGGATATGATTATTCATAGTATGAATGGACATGTTGAGATTGATGAGGGATTAATATTGTAAAATTGATAATTTTGATTATCGTTTGCTTGAGACAAGCAAAAGTTAAGTGTGAGGATGTCTGATAGATGTATATTTGACCATATTTATACCCCATATTTGATGTATTTTTGCTTAATATTTTATACTTTTATTGTATATTTGGTACTTAATTTGCTTGAAGTGTGTTTATAGGTTGTAACTGCCTTTACGGATTTAAAGGAGAATAATTCGGATGAAAATGCGGCATAAAACAAAGATTTGAAGCAAAGAAGGGATACACAGCCGTGCATCAGCCCGTGTACTTCTCTGAGGTCGTGTAGAATCGCAAATTTTGGGTATTTTAGGTTATATATAGTCGTGTATCAGATTATGCATCACCTAAAACTTTAAAAATTACTATAAAAAGACGTGTTCAGAGGCAAAAGAGAAGCAAACATTAGGGGGCGATGGTAAAGGCTGAGATCATTTAGAAGGAGTGATTTTGATTCAGAGAAGTGGAAAACATGAAGAAATCATCAACAGATCCATCGTAATACAAGATCAAACATCTACTTTGCAAGAATATTCAATAAGAGACAAACATGGAGATTTAAAATTATGAATCCATTGTTTTCAATTTGTTTTTCTTTTTGTTTATGTTTGAATTTGTGTTCTATCATGTTTAACTAAATTCTTTTAGTTCTTAGGTTAGATGAATCTTAGTTATATGCAATAACATGTTTTGATTCTTTTATTAATGCAATTGCTTGGATTTAAATATTGTGATTCAATTATATGTTGAATATATGTTCAAACAGATCCGGAATATTAGTGCATAATTTGATCTCATAGCATAAAGACTGAGAAATCCTTTGTGTTAATAGATCAACCATAATTGGAAGGAATTGATTACAACCTTAGAGATAGCATGACATAAATCCTCTAGATTAGGGTCAAACCTAATAGAAGGATTCACAAATCGGTAAAACAAATTTGTAAACTTTAACCTGATTAATTCGGTTGATAACCTTAGGATTAATTGTTATTAGACTCAAGAGTGAGTCATTAGCATCCCATAGGGATTTCCATGGTCCAATAAATCAACAAGACAATTGCATAATAAAAGATAAATCAATTAAGGGTATTTAGGAGGATTCAAAACTTAGATACTAGTTCTCGAAATTGATAATTTCCTAAGTGATTTCTTAATTCTCTATTTAATTTGCTACCTATTTTATTTTATTTGCTTAAGTTTTAATTTCTTTAATTAAAAATCACAACCAAATTCGTAGGCTAGATAATAGGATAATGGTAACTACTAATATTCATTGTCTTTGTGGGGTCGACCCGTACTTACTGGTACTAGTTACAGCTACACTGTGCACTTGCAATTAATTCACAATTCACAATCTTTTTAAAATTAATAATATATTAAATCATTAAAAATAACTTTGATTAATTATCTACAAAAATGCAAACTATTTTGATTAATTATTTGCAAAATAAGTCATATTATAATCAAATATGAGTAAAAAAATTCTCATTACCATTCCTAATATTTGATACCAAATACTAACATAACTATTAACATTTTAAATATCATTCCTAGTGATTTTATACCAAACATGCATAGTCAAGAATTCTATTCATA
>JANKOD010000008.1:28407016-28417365 GCA_026284645.1 Erythroxylum acuminatum | reverse complement strand
CATTGGCCTAGGGCACACTACTAACAATGTATGAATGTCACCTGATGCTATTGTTACAAATGAATGAAAGAGTATAAAGTAATGCCATTGAGTTAGTATTCCCAAGTGTGAGGCATATATTGTATTTATGGGATATATGTAAAAAAAATTAAGAAAATTTAGTTCCTATAAGAATTATAAAAAGTTTCATATATACTTCTGAATGTTGTTTATAATGCTAGCAACACTAAAGGATTTGAGACCAAATGGAATGAAATGGTTGTTCAATTTAATTTAGAAAATAATTTATAAGTTTGTTATCCATTTAATGAGTGTATAAGGTGGGATCAATTTTGAGCCAGAATGTTAATGACACAAATAAGTAAGGATATGAATTTGTTGAGAGAGATAATTTGTTGCAACCATAACATAGTGAGATAATTTGTTAACCAATACAAGAAAGAGATTGAGTGTGAAATGAAGTTTGATTACTTATGTTTGGAAAGTAGTTTATTTTTTCTTACACAGTTTGATATTGAGAAAGAATTTCAAAAAGTGTACACCAATAGCCTGTTTCATCTTGTATAAGAAAAACTAATTAGTTTAATGTCTTACAAGGTGATCAAAATATAGACCAAAAGGGATAGCAAGTTATATAAGGTTAAGGAGATGGGTGAAGGTTCAATGTTGTCAAAGTGTACACTTACATTAAGTGACTCATTTCCATTAGCAAAGTGTATCTACAAGTTGTTCAAATTTAAGGTAGTTGTATGTTAACACATGTTTACATTTTAGTAGAATTAACAATGAAAATTTTCCAAAAAATCTCTTTGTTAGTAAGTGGCACAAAAATGTGGTTAGTTTCCTTACAAAGATAGTTTGGCAATTTTTTTGGAGGATAATGATATTTGTGTTTGTTAAATAAGGAAATTAGAATCGATTTCTATAAGGCCTTTGATAACGTAGTAAATATCAAATCAAAATTTAAGTAATTGTATAATATATTACATGAAGCCAATAAAAAATTACAAGTATCATTAGAACTTAGTTAGGGGATGTTAATAACAATTGTAACAAAAATTAATTCGATGGAAACTGGTACATGAATACAATGTTGACATAGAATTCTTTCTAAAATATGTTAGGTAGAAGGACTTTGTTTGTCTCTAAGCCATATGTTAGGCAAAGAATAGGAAGGATGAAATCTTGAGCAGAGTAGGTCCAAAAGAAGAGACATAAAAAGGAGTATAATTATTGAAGATACATATTGGCAACATTATTTTCACATACTTATTATGATATTCTTTTACATATGATATTAATGAATGATTTGATTATACAATTTTTTTGTTCGACTATTATTAATTGTGATTAATAAAGGTTGAGGAGGGGATTTTGGATACATGCAACAACGATATTGAATGGAGTGTTAGAATTATGAATGTTGATAGCATTCCATTTCATTAGTAGGAAAAATATATCATATGATTTGGTAATTAATATATGTATGCTATCATAAATGTTTACATTAGATAATCTATTAAGTTACTAATGTATTTAAGAATATATTAGTGTTTAAGTGAAACTTTATTTCCAAAATTTAAACAGGTTATACACTTAGTTTCTACCAGTTATATTGAGTTGATGTTTTTCACAAGCAATGATAGAAGTGGTAGATAAGTTTAATAACCAAATATAGGGTGGTGGGTTTAAATTTGTGGTTGACAAGTTACGAAAAGAAGAACTAATGGTTTGCATGAAATAAAATGTATAACAATTAAAGTTTTCTTCCCCTACTTACTTGTGGTATTTATCATGGACGTAAGAATCTTTGTATTGAGTGCATAAAAAATGTTATTCATTATTTTTTCCTAATGTATATCATATTCTCCATAAGTGGAATTGTTCCTCCTATGTAAAATAAAAATAATTATCATTTGAAAAATCAATGCTCTTTTTTCTATGATAATAAGTCCACACATAATATCAAATTTAGGTTAATGTTGACTTTAAGAAATTGAAAACAAAAGGGCTTATGCCAATGTAAAATAAAAAAGAAACATAATTTAGAAAATCAATGCTTTTCTTTCTATGATAAGAACTTCACATATAATATCAAAGTTGGGTTGATGTTGCCTTTAAGAAATTGAAAATAAAAGCCTTCCTTCCATAAGCCATAACATGCCTAGAGTGCTAAAAGGAATTTAGAAATAGAAGATTTCTTGCATAAGTAGTGGATACCTTTAATAGGTATGTCAAGGATTGCCAAGATTAAGTTGGAAGCAACTGGCTTCCTTCTATAAGGCATTGGCAAGTGATGAACATGCCTAAAGTTTACAAAATCAAATTAGAAACATAATGCTTCCTTTAACAAACTGTGGGCACGTTTAATGGGCATGCCCAATGCTGGCAAGATCAAATTGGAAATAGAAGGCTTCCCTTTATAAGTCGTGGGAATGCCTAGAGTTGACAAAATCAAATTGGAAACATAAGGGTTTCTTCCATAAGTTATGGGCTTGCCTAAAATTGTCAACATCAACTAGGATATTTCAAATAAAAATTTGAGTCTTGAAGTTCTTTTAATTACACAAAATTATTTTTCACTCTTATTTAATTAGTATTTTGAACATTATAATATAAATATCCTAACTTCAATAGGCCAAAAATTGATAAGTTGATCTTTTGTACATGAAGGCTATTTCAACCACTTACAACTTCCCTGATTAATTTGAGCTTTTAGTACATCTATATATATTATTTTGTGTAGCCTTAGATTGCTTTTACATATTGCATTTACATATACAACCACCACGTGTACTTTAATTAAGCCTCAATCATTGGAACTCATCTTAAATTATTTTTGCAGCACAAACCTGGTGGCCAACACACAAAATTTTTAACATTTTCCTTACCTCTTAAAATAATAAATTGTGCATTTTCACAAAACAATGGAATGTGATTGTGTATATGGAGATGAATAACCAAAACTTTATATCTCCACCTTAGTTCTACTCATGGAAGGAAATATTTATATTGTATAGAGAAGGTAAAGTGATGTTCTTCGTCCAACATAATGATAATTATATATATGTATTAATTTTTATCTTTTGGAGAATTTAAGTGAGTGAACTATTTTATGATTTTGATAAAAAGTGGAATATTTGAAAATCATCCTCCCACTGGCTTATGTGGCAAAATGCCTTATAAGGTGTTTAAAGCTTAAAAAATATGATGGGTGGATATTTTTTAAGTGTTCATTATCGGTATTGTTAATCTATTATGTTCAAAAATTTCACAATCTATTTTACCCACATTAATTAATATTAATGAAATACAAAACTTATGTTCTAAGCTTTATATAAATTATGACAAACTATTAGTGTCTTCGACAATAGGTGTTGTTTCTTAACTTTAATTGAAAATTCTTAATGAGGAAAGATAACATGTGAGGGGATCTTTATCATAGTTTAATAAATATCATTATAAGGTCCAATAGTCAATGGAGAAAATGAAAAATAATATTGGAATTATAATTACATATCATATAATTTTAATAGGTTCATTATATGTGATGAATGATTGTTAGTTCGTTAGCCCCATTCATTTTAGCTGAACTGAATATTATTATACTAGTTTATGTATTAGATTAAGCAAGTTGTGAATTATTTTGGTGGTATTTTTTTACTGAGCATATTGCTGAACTAAAATCAATACAATTATTTAACAAGTTGCTTGCCCATCCTAATTGAAATAATATTAGTTTACTTTTGATATGATAAGGTGGACTATTTATAAATCATGATCACTAACTTCTAACCACATTTACGAATGTGGGGTGCCGTAAGTGTGCATTTCCTACATGGCCATCAAATTTATTGATGCCTAAAAAGGGACATGACATATGTCCTCTGGTTGCCAAGAACACATTCCCTAAACTATGCCCTTTTGCACCAATTATCAACCTATCCCTCCCATTAATGGATGAATATTGTGAAGGAAACAATCCCTTATCTTAAGATGAGTTTTTGTCACATCCTCCGTAAATAATGATGGTCTAGTAGCTTTAGTTTTCTCCTTAAATATTATCTTTCTTGACAATTTCCAAGACAATGGAGTTGTATAACCCATATATTATATATGGACTTCAAATAATTTGTTTTTAATCTCCATTGACAGTTATTTGAAAGTTAGTTTCTTTACATATAGTTAACATAATACAATAAAAGTGGTAGCAATCTAAATTTTTTAGTCATGTGTATATCAGGTATGCAAGTATTATGGTATTTCTTTCATTACATGATAATTGTCCTTTTGCTAACAATTTTGTTGTCTCCACATATATGTTAATTGGTACAACACTATTACATGTTATGTCTTGCTCATTTTTGAACACCTAACCAATTTTTATCACTTTGTGAATAGACGTGTGTGATTTTGTCGTACAAAAGCATGTTAGACAACTGAAATTTTAGTTAGAATTATTGAGACAAAGGAAAACAAGATTGCAAAAAGAAAATGAACTATTGAAATTAGATGTAAATTTTTTATTACTTATGGTTTAATTTAAATTGACTTCAATTCCTTAGAAGTTGTGTGATATGATATATTTTGGAATTTTTATATAATTTTGGGTTCTTGGTGCTGATAAGGAATCAATAGTGTGACGATCAAGGGTTTGTCAAGAATGAATACAAGATATTCCATGATAAAGAGAGTGGGGAAGGTTAAAAAAATTTAAAATCATTATTATTAGGACAATAATGATATTACACCATTAGATAAAAATTATAAACCAAGCCCTATTAAAGTAGAAATCTGTCAACTTTACAACTTAATGATATACCACTTAGACTTTTTCCCACATCTTGGAATGATAATATTTTATGATTAATTTTTGTGCTTGAAATTGATATGGTTTTGGACTTGTTTTATGACATCATAATACCCCTACTCAAATGGAGGTGGGACACTTAATTGTCATAGATGTATAAATCTTGGCCTTCCAATAGCTAATGATATATATGACATCCATATACTTATTACTGTAAGGAATTCATAAACTTACTGAGTAAGTGTGTTTGATAATGGCTAAGTGCATGTTATGTTTACATTATCGAAGAAATGAAAAAAAGAACAATAATGCCTTCAAATATACGTTAAAGGACATTCACAATTAGCATATAAATGAATACACTTTAGGAATAAACAAATAAGATTTATGGAAACTAAAGAGAAGCCCAAAAAGTTCTGAGTTCTTCCCTCCATTAGAGGTTAAATACACATATTACTATAGGTAATGAGGATGACCATTGTATACAATTTTGTGTATATATTGGTGATATTTTATTTTTGGGAGTGATGATATATTTTTTTGTATGGAGTGATGATATTTTTCTTTATAGAATGATGATATTTTTAGTATAAAGTGATAATATTTTATGTATAGAATGATGGTACTTATAGTAAGGTATTTGTTATTTATAGATGTTGTAATTTTTGGAGCAATGTTATTTTTTTTTTGTATAGATTAGTAATATATATATATTTTTGTATAGAATGATGATAATTTTTTTGTATGGAGTGATTTTTTTAGTATGGAGCAAAAACAATTTTTTTTGTATAGAGTGGTAGTATTTTTTGTATAGAGTTATAGTATTTGCAATATTATATGGAACTTTGGTTTTTCTGTATAAAATGATGGTAATTTTTATATAAAGTGATGATATTTTTTGTGTAGAGTAGTGACATTTATAGTATAAAGGTATTTGTTATATACAAAGTAATGGTAACTTTTAGATGGGTTAATGGTATTTTTTGTATAGAGTGATGATGTTTTATATGGAGTGATGGCGCTTTTTATATAGATGATGATATTTTTTTTGTATATTATGAGTGTTTTTTTTTTTGTATAGAGTGGTGATATTTTAGTATAGAGTTAGGGTATTTGTAATATTAACTGATGGTATATACAATATTAAGTCAAGATATTTTATTTGTATCAAGTAATCATATTTTTGTATAGAGTGATAGTACTTCTTTTATGGAATGATGATATTTTTTGTATAGAGTTATAATATTATTTTGTATAAAGTGGTGGTATTTTTGTATAAAGTGGTTGTACTTTTTATATAGTGGTAGTATTTTTGTATAATGGAATGATATTATTTATATAAAATAATTATATTTCTTGTATATATCACACTAGTAGAATAATATGGCATCCATTAATTTATAGCTGAATTTGTTTGAAACCTTAAATCTTCATAAATAGAAATGAGATTTTACAATGCTATCTATGTTATTTGCATGCTGAGATTCCTCTTGCATTTCCCCTTATCTACATTTCTCTCATTAGTTAAGTCCAATAAATATGTTCACTTTCTTTCCTCTCTTTTGGATGTTTGTTTTAAGAATTATGTGAGACTAGATCCATTTCTTCCAGTTCAAGGGGATGTTGAATCCTAAAAGCTCATTCATGCATTAATCAATTACAAAAAAACTAGTATAAAGAGAGAGAAGCTCTAATATCTCTCTAAATCTTGCATGGAATGTATGCATTCTTGCTAATCCACTAGATCTCACTTCCTTTCTCTGTTGCCTAATTCCTAGTCTACATTGTCTTAGTCTTCTTCTTATTTTGTGTCTTGCTCCTCGACCTCCTCTCAATCTTCTTCAATCTAAAATGATTTTCCTCCCCTAATTTCTTTTTATCCCACATCTTGTTGTACAAAACTGATATGCTTTAAATGGGTTGGTCAATAACCTTTGCTTACTAACTTCTGGTCTAATAATGTCAAACCTCATTATATTAATCAAGGAGGACTTTCCTAACTTAGCTAAAACTCCCTCCTTTTTAGATAGATCAGAACCTTCTACATATCCTATAGAGGTCAACCTTTTTGGTCAGCTCCCTCGTCAGATACTTCAGGACCTAATCCCATGATCACTCTTAAGGAACCTTCGAGTATTAATGAAGCCAAGAGATCTTGGAAGCAAGTGATAAATGATATAACTCTATCCCTCTAACTTCACTTCTGTCCCCAAAAAATGACTAAAAGAGAGGCTATTATGGCTTTAAAGACTGTTATACTAAGGGAGGGCAAGAAAAAGTGGGAGGCAACTCTTGTGGGATTCTTCATGGATAAGAGATCATCAACCAGGGATCAAGTTAAAGGAGCTTAGGTAAAAGAAAGTCCATATATGGGCTAATATTCATAGCATTCCCCTAGAATACTGGACTAACAGGGGCTTAATTAACTTAGGTAGCTATATTAGCAATTCTTTATGCATTAACAAATCAATACCAACCCTAAAGAGGGTCAGTTATGAAAGGATTTACATTTTAGTGGATACTGCTAAGGCACTACCTAAAGTAATCCCTATTTTGAGATTAGATAAGGCAATGCTTTTGAAGATCAGATGTTAGTTACCTATAATTGGAGACCAAAAGTCTTAAAGCCTAAGTAAAAATAAAAGCCAATAGGAAGGATATTTAAGATGGGGGAGTCTAATGACTTGAAACTTGTATAACTTGAGAATGATATAAACAATAGTCATAATGATGTGCTGGCTGATAGTGGAATTATTCCAAATGAAAGCACATAAAACATTGATGCAGGTAAGAGAGGAATGGAACCAAAGAAGGAGAACCATGTAAATATTGACGATATAGGTAATGGTTGTACTAACCAGGGTAATGATTAGAGTTCCCCCAGAAGAGCTATTTCAGCCAACTCCAAGGCAACAAGTCAGTACTAATGATGGTAAATGTTACAAAGGTTTTCCTTCAAGTACCAATTTATTCACTAGTCGCGTTAACCCCTTTGCACGACAATCTCACTTAGGTTCGTTAAAGCAAGATTCAGCCTTTCCTCATGATTGTCGACCAACCTACTTATTCTCAAATGACTTACAACCCTCGAAGTGTTTCTGTAAGGCCCCAAATTGTACCCTAGTTGGAATGTTACATGTTCTTGAAAGTACATGTATGATAGGTGTTAAAAATAGTGATATGATTGAGAATTGCATATGAATTAAATTTTGATTTAATGGATCGTACTTAGTGAATTGGAATCAATTAATACCATTAGAGAATGGAGGTATGAAAATGTACCTTTGGATTGAGACAATTGTCAAGTGGCAAGTCAAGTTGGTACATGAAAAATTAGAATGACTAAGCCTATGAGTTAGTGACATTTGGCATAGCTAAGGCATTGACAAATGGCATAGTTAATAAATTGACAACTGGCAATAATAAGTGAGAGACAAATGGCCTAACATATTGGTGACATTTGGCAGCTCCTATATGGGACAAATGAAGAACATGTATATTGACATATGCTGTTACAATTTGATGACACCTAGCATTGGATGAGACAAGTTTCTGCTGGAGTAATTTCTGTTTTGCTCATTCTTCACCATCTTGCACTCTTTCCACCAAAAATCTCTCACTCACACCTCCAGGAGTTTTTGCTTGATTTTGGGTCAACCACGCTTAAGAATCCTTGCATGAGACTGTATCAAGAAAGCTACTTTATACTACCTTCTATATTGTTATCATTTTAGTGTTAAGATCATCCTACATCTACCTTGATTTTGGAAGTGTGCTGATTGCTTGGAAGGGTTGGATTAGCTGGTTATTTGGAGTTGTTCTTTGAATTTAAGAAGGTAAGGGAATGCCAAACTTGATTGCATGTTATAATATAAATTATTTAATGCTTGAATTGCATATAATATTTATTGAATTGATAATGAATTGAGGTCTAGAACATGATACTTGATTGATAGCTTTTACTTTGGATGTTGATACCTGAAAGCTCATGGATTGTGAGATACTAAATGAATGAATTTTGAATTGTTTTGGACATGAATTTGATGCGGTATTGAAGCATGAATAAGGTAGAATTGAAGTGGGATTGATGAACTATAGTGAAGGGGTGTTGAAGGTGTATGAAGGAGTTAAGTTTTGGAAGCAGTTTGAAGGTTGTGGGTGAGTGAACCTTCGGTTTAATCATCCCACGATAGTGAGATTTATAAGGCACATTCTCACGGTCGTGGGGAATGCTTAGGAAGGTGAAAACACTTGGTTTTGTGCAATTGTTGAACTATATAAGGTTAGATATTTTTATTTGGTCCATTAGGACTTAATTGGACTTGTCTAAGGTGTGAATTGAACTTAAATTGAGGATAGATTAATTTAGTAAAAGTTAATTTAGTTATGGATTGTTAATTGAGGTAATTACTTAAAGAATGTGTGGTTAGTGAATAATGTGTCTAATGTTGAAATGTGTTATGTGTTCAAGGTTGAATGTGTCCTTATGAATACAAATGTGTTTCAAAGGAATTATGTGATGTGAATTGAATATGATTGTTTGTGAGTTGGGAATTTGCATAATTATATGTAATGTGTAAATAAATAATGTATACATTATTGCAAATTTTTATGTTCATAAGGTATGTTAAGTTTGTTTGGATGTGCATGTATATGTTTAATTTGAGAAAAATGGAATAAAGACATAAGTTATGCACTACATTTTTAGTATGAAATTCTGAAATTCTAAAATGGTTTGTTTTAAAACTGCCAAGTCTTAGTCGTGGGTAAATAGGCATGCCTAGAAGGGTCTGTAGCTGCTCCTGTAACTAGACACTAAGGTGTCTTCTATGCAATACACTTTGGTGTCTTCTGATTTTAGACACTTTTATGTTTTTTGTTTCAAAGACTTAAGTTTCTTTTATTTCATATACCAAACATGGGTATCTTTTAGTTCTGGTACCATTACCCACTTCTATAAAAAGGATTAGCAGGCTAACTTGTTTTGTATTCTGATATATGTCCAATTCTGATATAGGCTAAGCTTAGTTCTGATACAACTAAATTCTGTTATGATATAAACAAGTTATGTTCTGACACAATCAAGTTCTGTTTTAATACTTTAAATTTATGTTATAATATTATGGTATTCTGTTATGATACTTGTAAGTTTTGCTCAGAAGCCAATATATCTTGTTTTGATATGTTATATTATGTTTTAAGATACATATTGTTTGGATTGCGCTTTAATATGAAAAATCAAAGATTTCTTGAGATTCGATCTGATTCTGTATATGTGAATGTCAGATGGCTGTTAGAAATAATCATCAAATTATATCTTGTTTAGTTATTTCCTCATTAAGCTTTATGTTTAGCACGGTGGTTTTGCCTCCGTTTAGGATATGATAAGAAGGTTTAAAGACTGGGACAAAGACAACTACAGTGGCCAAGAAGAATGAGTTCCATTTTGGAAGTTGTTTTTGTTTGATTCTTTGTTTGTGTTTAAGTTTGAGTTGTATTTCAATGTAATGCGACATTTTGTATATTTGTGGATAAGGTT
>JANKOD010000008.1:28396504-28406916 GCA_026284645.1 Erythroxylum acuminatum | reverse complement strand
TAAACATAAGAAATTCACGAAAACAATTAAACCCAAGGAGTCTCACGAACTACATGCATCAAACGTAAAGTACCTTGACTAGATTAAAAACTAGCCACAAATAATACTAGTCTCTATCTAATAAAACTGAAATTAACAAATTAAAATTAAAATTAAACCTTCACGATCACCACCGAATCAGCCTCCCTCAAAATTGCTGTTGTTGCCGTCCATTGTTCTCCTTAATACGATGAAATATAATCCCTCCAAGTTACTGTCGCTGTCAACCTCTATTCCTCGTCCTCCAGCTCATGCCCACCAATAGCTATTGTCGTCCACTCTTGTCATTAAATATATAAAATCTCATGCTCCTAAGCTTTCTTTCTCTCTCCACTCACGCCCCCCAGCTACCGCCGCAATCCCCACCCTGTCGAAATTCAATCTCACCAAAAGCCCTTCCTCTAGATCGTCGTCCACTCACTGCTGTTGATTAAAAATCTCTGGCTCTTCCCTTTATTGCCGCAATGTTTGACTTTTTCAATAATAAAAATCGATCCTCTCCTTAAAGTTAATGCTCTCTGCCAGCGCCCACCTTCTCTGACTTTTCTCTCCCAAAACCCAAAGTTCCCTAGTCACCCACTACTCTCGTCCACTATTGTCTTATATTTTTTTCTAATCCTCTCTCCCTGTTGCCGTAATCGTTGACTAGTTCTCCTCCAAAACAAGTTGTCGTCCCCCCTTTTTAGATTGTCAAATAACAATTTTGATGCCTTTTTTCCAAGCTGCCGCCGTACTCTCTTTTTCCTCTAGGTTTTTTGTGCCTTCATTTATGATGTGGGCCCTCTACTTTTAATTCCATGTCAGCCCATCTCTCTATATTTGTTTCTAGTGTCAATGTTGGGCTCTCCTACCTGATTTGCGTTATTTTTGTCCTACTCTCATGCGTGATTCTGCTTCTGTGTTTGCCTTGCTTGATTTAGTTGCTCCTTTAATTTGCTTATTTAATTGGCTCCTCCACTGCTTCTCCCACGTGTTGCCATCTTGATTTTTTTAATTTGCTCTTTTGCTGTAGCTAATTAATTGGAAGTTTCAAATTAGCTACTTCCACTCTAAATTGCGTCATTTGTATTTCGTCACCTAGAACATGCAAAAACATAAATTACCATGGAAACACAAGCAGAACATCACAAAATATAACAAAATAACATAAAATACAAAGAATTAATCATGAAAAAATGCAAATTATCACAACTCGAGAGAGACTAATCAACCTTTTGAAATTCTAGGATCGACACCGAATTAATACAAAAGTGGCTAAGTTAGCAGTAATAATAGGATAAATCCCCTTTCTCATAATTTGTTAATTTTCCTTGTTTGAATTTCAATTGTCAATTGGTGGTGCTCAAATTTGATTTCTTGCGTTAATTTAGAATTATCATTTCAATCACTTCATATTCGATTGTTTACTTTCCTGTTTAGTATTTATTTTCATTTTAATTACACTTTTAGGCCGTAGACTAATTAGGATTCAATTAGTTCACTAATTTCTTATGGGATTGATAGCTCATATACTACACTGCAATATTGAGGATTTTATAAGATTAGAACTTTCTCAATAGTCCTACACGTGAAGTAGTTCAGATGATTTTCACTTCAACTTTGCCAATATTAAAGTCCATTTTTTCTAAAAATTGATTAGTAGAAAAAATGAATATAAGAGAGCAAAATATTGCATAACCAATAACCTTTAATCATATCAATTAGCACCCAACTTTAACTCATGTTCATACCACCTAGATAATGCAAACACCCTTCAATCTATGTTCATATCTTCTAAATAACACAGACACCTTTATATTCTTCAACCCATGTTCATACCATCTAAATAACGTAGACACCCTTCAATCATATCAATTAGCAATTAAAAAATCCCAAGTAGTTTAAATGATTTTTCACTCCAACTTTAAATAAGTTGATGCAAACACATTTAAACAAGTTGACCTAACTTCGTGACTACCATAAAAGGGGAATAAGCAAGCTGTTATAACCCTTTATTAAATAGAAAGATTCGCACAGATACTGAGAAAATACTCTTTAGAAGTTGATAAATTCCAAAAGAAAACTTGGTAAAGTTGATTAGAAGAGACGGGAAGGCCAAATAAGCATCACAAAAGCTAATTGGCTATTGAGGTAAGCCAAAAAACCCACATTTATAGCAAAAACTACAAAAAAAAGTGGCAAAGTTGGGTCTACAAGAAAAATAACGTAATCAATCCAAATGACAGAGAAATGTTGGAGAAAAGACGAGAGCGTGATGAGCGAGAGAGATGAGAGCGTGAAGATGATAGCATGAAGGGTGAAGTTTTGCAAGGATATTTCTATCCTCAACTCATGATGTTTATTCCTGACGTGTGCGGAATAGGTAAAGACAAGGGAGATGATGTATTTAGCTATTCCCCAAAGTGAAAAAATAGTTAAACCTGGGAATAGTTATTTTATGTGTTTTTCTCTAACCAAATAAAGGAATAATTATCAAGAATACATCAGTAATAGAATACTTATTCTAGTCAACCAAATAGGGCATAAGTATCTTAGGGAGATCTTTATCTGTTTCTACTTTTAAACAAACTCTCACACACCCAATTCTTTCTAATTTCATAGATTAAGGCGAATTAGCTTACCAATAGCACTTGCCAAATAGCTTAACTCAATGGTAGTCCAATATTCAAAAGGAATATTATGAAAATTTATCCAAATAGGAATTTTCATCATTTTATGTTTAACAAGATTTTGACCTAGTCTTTATTTTTAGAGCATGATATATTTCCCAAATTTATGTGCTTTTTACAAAGCCAAGAGTAGGTAAATCTTCTATAAGACCTTTAACAGAGCAAGAATGGAGAGGCAGGAACTCGTTTGGGGATAAACATATATGTTAGCATGTTAAATATATTGTGCTATAAGGTTAGAGGAATGGAAGCTAAAATCTCTAAAGTACGAGGAAGCTTACTATTAATAGGGGGATGTAAAGGAGGAGAAAGGGGGTCAGAAAGGAAGCTAAAAGTTAAATAGAAGAATTAGGTTCTAAGAGAGGTTGGGAAAGATCTAAGGAGTGGAGAAAAGTTAAAGCCAAAATCCAGAGGAATAAGCATGAGCTTCAAAGGGAAATCTAGCTTCTTTCCCATTTGGGAAGGACATCAGAACCTAATTAACTATAAATAGTAAAAAAACTGATTTTTTAAGAGAATATAGGGGATGGCTTAAATTAACTTGTATTAACCAACAAATTACTATAGAAGTAGAGTTTGTGACATGTTTTAAAGTCATGGTTCATGCATTGTGGTTGTAATAATTTATTTCAAGACTTTGGGTTGTCGACATTATTATCAAACTATTGAAATTTTATTGTGATAATTTTACAACAATTTTTTTCAAGAATAAAAAATATTCAAAAGGTACCAAACATACAAAAATAAAAATATTTTGTTGTTAAGTAGGAAGATTAGAAACAAAGAGTATCTTTTTAGTATTTTAGTACTACTTTGATAATAACATATTTGATAACTAAGAGTTTGTAGCCAAAGATATTTAAGGAATATATGCATATAATGGATCGTGGTTATACTATTTAATAACATTTGTTAATGATAACGCTAGCACTCTAAACTCATTCATATTTTTCTGATTCTACATTAACAATTTTCTGTTTTTAATAATATACACATTTATGTTTTGATATTTAACATGAAAGTCTACAATATATAATTATTGATTATGATGAAATGTGTTTATGTATTTATTTTTTGACCTAGTGTGGTGAGTAACAAATGTTGTAATATATATGAAAGGAAGTATATGTTGCAAAAATAATATATTGTCGCGATAACTCACTTTTTTATTTTTCATATAAAGTTATTTGTGTTGAATTTTTAGAATTTTGTTGGTGCAATTGAAGTTATACCATTTAATTTTATGATTATTTCGTAATCAAGGCAAAAAAGAGAATGTTAAAATATAGCATAACTATATTAACTATATCAAAGAAAAAAATCTTTAAAATATGGAAGTATTATTTAGACATGCAATTTGAAGCATTGAGCCATTGAAGTATTGAACCATATATATCCTTCTAAGTGATGAAGAGACATGACATTTATCAAAATTAAGCGTAAGCTTGACTATTGGATTATGAGTATTGTGAACTGGCAAATGTGAATCCATGTTAAGAGTCATGGACGTACCAGAGAAAGGGCCAGACTCGATAATATTTCAAATGCTTAAGTTATGTTTCAAAGACTTAAAAAAAAAGTTAACATTATAAAGCTTAGGTAAGCATAGTTATAAAATCCTTATATTAGTTACTCAGTCTGAGTGTCTATCACACTTTGGCCCTCTCGTTAACGTAAGTTTTGCAATCCTAACATTCGGTCAAACCGCCGATATTTTAACAAGTCAGCCAATCTGAATCATGACCGAAAAGAAAAAAACATGCAGAACCCAAGATATCAGAAAGGTATAGGAGAGTACCCGACAAGGGGATAGAGTAGTTGGTGTACCTACAAATATAGAAGTTGAAGTTACTAGGATATGCTGTAACATAGGATGACATCTCAGTTTGTTGTTGCTGCTTCAGGACGAAGCTGTTGGTGATTAGTTTCGTTATTTACAATATAAAGACCTAACTAATTTTAAACGACCTAATCACTATCATTCTTTTTTTGCTTGGAAGAAAATAAGGTGGGTCGAGTGTCCTTCTCTACCTTGGCTTGGGAGTCTCCTTGGACCAACAATGGGTACTGTACTCTGTTAGGTTGAGATATATGCTATCACCAACCAAATTCTTTGATGACATTGATTTACATGAACTCTAGATGTACTTGATAGGAGCGTCAACTTCTTTGACAGTTGGGATAATCTTTATGTTGTCTCTTGCTCACCAAGACTAACGGATTTAGCTTTCACATATTAATCCTTCAGTAACCTCTAAATTTACATATATTATATCGAAATAGGTATTACATTCCCTTTTACTGCTCTTTTTATCCGTTAAAAATTAAACAAAATTATACATTCTTTCATATTTATACCAAAATTATATAGAAATGACATTTTAAGAAGAGTCTCAAAATTTTGTTTTTTAAATGGCCTAGAAATATATATATAAAATCGTCAAGAAGCTGAGTCAAGCAGGTGGAGTTTAGGTTTAGTGCATGAAGAACTGATCATGGTGCTTCTTGTTAGAATTTTACAATGGAACTACGGGTCCACACTAGAAGGAAAGTTAGACCACATACAAGTCTAAGTGAGGTTCCATCTTAAAACCAATTGGTTATAGGTGGAGTAGCCCACTAGACTTATATGTTGGCCTTCTTTCCTCTCTTTTTCCAACGTGGGACAAACTCTCACGCTTATATTTCAACACACTTCCTTCACGTGTGGGTCTAACACGTGACATAATCTATTATTTCGAAATGTTAACGACTAACATAAGAGCAACCCCGCTCTGATACCATGTTAGAATTTTATAATGGAGCTACGGGTCTACACTAGAAGGAAAGTTAGACCACATACAAGTCTAAGTGAGGTTCTATCCTAAAACCAATTGGTTATAGGTGGAGTAGCCCACTAGACTTATATGTTGGCATTTTTTCCTCTCTTTTTTCAATGCAGGACAAACTCCCACGCTTATATTTCAACACTTCTGGGAGCTCTGGTTGGCGGATTTGTTGTAGTTTTTGGTTTTAAAATATGTCTTGTAATCTGTTTAAGTTTCCCATGATTCAGAATGGAAGCTACATTAGTGTTTCTTTCATTGTCATTCCTGAGAGAAGCTTGTAACTACCAAGCACTAGGGGAGACTAATTAAATAATAGGCGATATATTACTCTTGAGTATGCCTTGAGGATAAGAGTTGTTCTGCACAGCGTGGAATGGAATATAGGTTAATGAACTGATTGACTTTGATTACACTCCAAAATGCGCAGGGGCCAACAGTAGGTAATCCTCTTCTTTCCATTATCAAACCAAACCGAACCACAGCGCTAGCTATAAAAACAACCTCACTGGCAGTGCCGAGGAACCAAGTTCAGGATTCATCTGATATATGTATATTGCTTTCCCCATTTCCTGCATATAACAAATGGCTACTGCTTCCTCTTTTCTCACATCACCAGTTGTTGTGGCAGTCATCCTTGCCGCAAGCTGCCTCTCGGCCTTCCCTGATTTAGCTAATGCAAAGCATGCAGGCACTACCAGGCACTACAACTTCAACGTACGTAGTTTGCATTGCATGCATTTAGCTATACAACTGAATGAGTACATATCATGGAACACGCATCAATAGCATTTATGAATGATAACCTATGTTATATATATAGTTATGATCTTATACACTGTCACCTTCTTGCAGATTGAAATGAAGAATGTTACCAGATTGTGCCAAACGACCAGCATTGTGACAGTCAACGGCAAGTTCCCAGGGCCTCGCGTCATTGCAAGAGAGGGGGACCGTCTAGTGGTAAACGTTGTCAATCATGTGGCCAAAAATGTTAGCATCCATTGGTATGGAAACCTATCAATCAGATCACTTTACAATATTCATTCATCGTGTGCTGATTGGTTAAGGATTCTTTATCATGTCTTGGCAATTGAACAGGCATGGGATTCGACAGCTTCAGAGTGGATGGGCAGATGGGCCATCGTACATCACGCAGTGCCCTATTCAAAAGAATCAGAGTTATGTCTACAACTTCACGATTACAGGGCAAAGAGGGACTCTTTTCTGGCATGCTCACATTTCATGGCTTAGAGCTACTCTTTATGGACCACTCATCATTCTCCCCAGCCACAATGCTTCTTACCCATTTGCCAAACCTTACAAGGAAGTAACCATCATGCTTGGTATTTACTTATCAAATCCACATAAGCTTCTCTGGCTTCTTCTTTATTTGTTATATACAGAAGCTAATCATTTGCATTAATATATATATTAAAAAAAAAATGGGAACTACAGGAGAGTGGTTTAAGAGTGATCCAGATGCAATCATTAATCAAGCTTTACAGACCGGAGCCGGCCCAAATGTGTCTGAGGCTTACACCCTAAACGGACTTCCAGGCCCATTGTACAACTGCTCTGCAAAAGGTACTTGTCATTTGGTCACACAAGCTTTTTCTAATATTAATATTTCTCCAAATCAAAGATTTTCGTCTTGGCATTAATCTTGAGCTTGTGCCTTAGCAGATACATACAAATTAAAGGTAAAGCCTGGGAAGACATACCTTATACGATTGATCAATGCTGCACTTAATGACGATCTTTTCTTTAGCATAGCCAACCACACCTTCACCGTTGTAGAAGCCGATGCCAATTATGTTAAACCTTTCACCACCAACATTGTGCTCATCGCACCAGGTCAGACCACAAATGTACTCCTTAAAACCAAACCCACCACTCCAAATGCTACATTTTACATGTTAGCTAGACCATATTTCACCGGCCAAGGCACATTTGATAACACAACTATGGCTGGGATTCTGGAGTACGAAAGCTCAAGTTCCTCATCGACCAAATTGAAAAATCGCCCACCTTTAAGGCCCATCTTGCCTGCCATCAACGCAACAAGTTTCGTCGCCAACTTGAGCAGCAAGTTTCGCAGCCTGAATAGCGCTCAATTCCCAGCTAATGTGCCCAGAAAAGTAGACCAGAACTTTTTCTTCACTGTAGGTCTCGGAAACAGCCCGTGCCCAAAAAATCAGACATGCCAAGGTCCTAATGGCACAAAATTTGCAGCTTCTATAAACAACATTTCCTTTCCCCTTCCTTCAACAGCACTCCTCCAGTCCTACTTCTTTGGCAAGTCCAATGGGGTTTATACCACTGATTTTCCAAGCTTCCCTATTAATCCTTTTAACTACACTGGGACTCCACCAAACAAGACGTTTGTAACCAATGGAACCAAAGTTGTGGTGCTAAGTTTTAACACTAGCGTGGAGGTGGTGCTCCAGGATACCAGCATCTTGGGGGCTGAGAGCCACCCTCTTCATCTTCATGGCTTTAACTTCTTTGTTGTTGGTCAGGGATTTGGAAACTTTGATCCTAAAAATGACCCAAAAAATTACAATCTTGTTGATCCTGTTGAAAGGAACACTGTAGGTGTTCCTTCTGGAGGTTGGCTTACTATCCGTTTTCAGGCAGATAATCCAGGTAATTGATTCAGTATGTGACTGTGATTCATTAGGTAATCTATGGTTAAAAACGTAGAGTGGAATCTAACACACTTTCTCATATAACATATTTTACAAGAGATCAGCTACAGAATTAATTAATGCCATTTTGTCTAACAAATCATCGATGAAAATTTGCGTGATTCAGGAGTATGGCTAATGCACTGCCACTTTGACGTGCATTTGAGCTGGGGTCTAAGGATGGCTTGGATTGTGTTGGATGGAAAACTCCCAAACCAGAAGCTCCCTCCTCCTCCTTCCGATCTTCCAAGATGTTGACCAACCTCATTCAAGAGCGTCATGGCTTTGCCTCTTTAGTTATTATTTTCTTCCTGTTCATTGGTGACTCTTTTAAGTTATGATTTTGGCTACTCTAATTTTTTCTACCAGAAAAAGATCTCCATGCCCGAAAATAAAAGGAAAAATAACGGTGTAATTTTTGTATTGGCGAAGAGTTTGATGTCTTCTTACTTGAGGTCAATAAGACTACAGTACTGGTCAATATATTTTCTCTCTATGTACTACATCTTACTTATGTTTTAGTTGAGAAATTATTAACTAAAATGTTCCTCAAATATTTCACTTTACAATAACTTGAAAGATATCATTTTTTGGTTCACTATAATCTTTAGCAATGTCCCACAAATTTTCAACGTCAACATACCTAGTACACAAAGCTCCCCGCTTTGTAAGGGTTGGGGAAGGTCATGATGTACACAGTCTTACCCTTGTATATATATATAAAGAGGTTGTTTCCATGACTTGAACTTGTGACCTTATTCTTACCCTTGTATATATATAAAAAGGTTGTTTCCATGACTTAAACTTATAACCTTATGGTCACAAAAAAGAGAACTTTACCTGTTGTTCTAAGGTTCACCCTTTCAATCATTGTTTCACTTAATTATAAATATGAAACTTAGCTAAGACCTTTTGGAATAGAGACAAAAAAAAAAAGATAAAGTATTAAGAGTTTTAATTATTTTAAAAAGGGGTAAGTTCAACTAAGAGAACATTCATTTTTATTAACAAGTTGAATCCTTATAATCAAGGACTAACTAAATTGTCCAATAGAAATTGGATCTAAACTATATTAGGATAGAGTTAAAATATACTTCTTGAATGATTTCTTATAAAAGGGAGACATAATATTCTCATAACTACTATCATTAAGTTCAATTAAAGATTTTTCTACATGCTTAGTACCCTGTCACTAATTTAAGCATAGGAGTGTCTTTATTGAAAACACTCTTAATACTTTGAGAAGTTGCTTTTATAAGCCTATAAACTTGAGGTCAATCCACTAGACCTACCCTAAATTCAATCTAAATCATTTGTCAGAATCTTTTGAATTTTTTTTTGATATTACACTTATAGATGCATCAAATACTATCGAAATAACAAACACTCTTAAAGCCCTTTAAACCAATGATCAACCCAACCCAAGGACTATGCTATAAAAATCATTATATTGTAAGAACTAGTTAGAGAATAGATGCAAGAGAGGTAATAGACTCATGAATGACCATAAACTCATACCTTATGACCATTTTCAAAAGGAGCCTTATTTTCACTTGTGTATTTATTATCATTAGAACATACCATATGAGGACAAGTCTAACAGAGAATAGCTTGATGATACTCTATGTTTTCTTAAAGCCCAATAAGTTATTATTTTTGACCTAACTTTGGGTATAAATTTCTTTAATGTGTTGAAATTTTTATTTAAAATTAATGGACTTGTTTCTTAATTGTTATTAGGTGATTTTCAACATATGGGAGATGAATTTGAATAAAAAGATGCAAGAAAAGTAAAGGCAATTCGAATTTTCAGCTCACAGAAAAGTTTCTGACTAAGTGTGGGCACGTACAAATGAAAAGTTTATCAGCAGAGTCTGATTTAAAAACAGATTCGATAAACTTAGGATTATAATTATTTTGGGAATCAAGTTGTTTTCTTTATGTGGGGATCTGCTACTTAATTTTATGGGAAGTGTATGTGATAAAATAACTTAAAGAAGGGATATCTTTCACGTTTTTTATTGGCTTTTCAGGAGTTTTCGTTTCTTTTTGAAAAGGGGGCAGAGATGGAGACTAGATGTTTTGCTATTTTTCTGTCAAGTTTCATCACTATTATGAGTAGCTAAATCCTTCTTCTTGTTTGAAGGAAACCAACGTTATCATCTAGTATATATGAGATTTTCTGAATA
>JANKOD010000008.1:28383580-28396404 GCA_026284645.1 Erythroxylum acuminatum | reverse complement strand
AGGAGTCCAAAATGGATCATCCTAGCCACAATCGGGCAGGCGGGCGAAGCCTTTTCATGGTCGACGTGCACGTGACATTTCTTGGGGACTGTACCTTACCCATATAACATGTAATTCATGCATAGAATTGGGCTTTTCTCGCCCAATAGACTGGTTCTTGAAAATCTGATTTTTCATGCATAATTCATACTTTTTGCATCATGTTCATTTCATCTAGCTCTCAAGTTACTCAACCATCATCAGACAATTAACATTTACTACCATCATGCTCACATAACTCATAATTTATAATCATCTAACAACAACAACAACAAACATTTAAAACAACCATTAATACTCACTTTACAAGTAGTAGACAATCATTAATGTCATGAGTTAATTTGCATTTATTGCTTATAAACATAAAGATAAATATGTAACCCACCTTGTAGACTTGCTTAAATCTTGGTTTTCTTGCCTAGGAGTGTTCCTCCTCTTGTCCTTCTCCTCTCTCTTGCTCCACTTCATTAAAAGCCAAAAACCCAAATCACTTAACTTCAATTGAAAATCCAAATAACATCTTACATGAAATTAACTCTAGATTCACTATACCCATTCCATTTCTAACCTTTCTCAACCAAAACCCAACTAAAAGCCTAAACTTAAACACAAGGCTTACCTTAAATCTTCAACTATACAAAGAGTTTCTTGGATCAAGATGAAGCTTAGACCATTCTCCACTCTTTTTCTTCTTGAACTTTCTTCCAACCCTTCTTTAATCTCTTGGATAACAAAACCCTAGCACAACCCTTTTTCTTCTCCTTTCTTTCTTCTCCACGACTCACCCTCTCTCTTTTCTCTCTTCAATTTTCGTCCACTTCCTTCTTTTCTCTACTACTCACTTATTTCTTCTTCTTTTTATACTTCTTCTACTATAACTTAAGCCCATTTGGCCCAAGCCCACTTGTCTTTTAACTACAACCAACTCATTTCCATCTTCTCTTTATATCTCATTTAGGCCCACTTCTCTTCTACTTCATTAAGCCCAACTTACACATTAAATCTCATTTATTCTAACCACCTAACTCATTTAATGTTATCTTACTTACCTAGTAACAACTAAATTAATGCTAACATAATTTACTTAATTAAGTTAATCATGCTTAATTATATAAAATTTTTTTTGGGGCTAACACAAACTTGATAAACAATGTAAACTTACATGGAAAGATGCCTCTCATAAAATATACAGATGTGATCAATTATCATCTTGTCTATCATTTTCGTATAAGATCACATGCAACTAAACTTATCATTTAACAAAAGTGTAATCATAAGTAGACGGTAATTCTATGAGGATAGAATAGTGTAACTACTAATTCTAAATCTTATATTAATATCTAATTAATAATAAAAAGGTTTGTGGATTAAAACTAAAACTAAATTAAACTAAATAAGTTAAATCACCATTAGAAATAGTCAAGCAAGTAAACAAAAAATATAAATAAGATAATAATAATTACATCTAAACTAGAAATCCCCATAGCGTCATCATGTACTTTTAACTCAAATGCTTAAGAGTTTTATTATTTGGATTGACAAAGTTTTCAAGTATAAAGAATAACCATATTTTGATGTACAACCATAATATATTTCAAAAACTAAAGGACTCTATATTATAAAGCATAAATGAATTCATACAAAGTTCAAATAAGGATTTATATAATCTACATATAAAGAAATCTAACCACTAATCATCCTTAAAACAATTAAAAAAACAACAAAAGAATAAAAGAGCTCATTGTAAAAGTTTCCCTTTATAATGATCATAATATTTTGCATTGCTTTACTTTCTTAAAATGATGTCAATCTCTGATCTAGTTGAAGAAAGTTATGAGATATGTAATCCAATAGCCATCTTGCCAGGTAAGTTTATAAATTAAAAAAAAGTAAAACTAAATTGAACTTATTCTAAGCTACCTTTATTTTTAAAGATTTTATGTCTCTTTAAATAATTATTTCTATTACAAATATGATATTGGACACAATCATGCCCCAAGCCATTTATCACACTATTTCTTTGTAAATTTTTAAAAAGTGAAATATCTCTAAAATGCTCTTTTTTTTTGTTTGTATTTCATAATATTTCTTGTTGTTATACCAAACAGGCTCTAATCCAATTGTATAGGAGGCCATGTCTTCTTCAACAAATTTATAATAGAGATCATGTCCTAGATTATGACCATATCCTATACCATGTTTTTTTTTAATGTTTTAGTTTAGAGAGGGACATGCCCTAAAACATGTTTATATGTTAGGTCATATTTAGCTAATAATGACTTCTAAAAACCCTGTAAAAATGTTCAATCCTTGTCTAATATCATTCCCAATCAGCATTTCTATAATTACCTAAACTAATACTTAAACTAATTAAATCAAGATAATTTGTATGGAAAATAGAAAAATATTAAACAAATTATATGCACATGACATATACATCAATAATTGACATCTATCTCCTCCCACCTTATGCCTGTCCTTGGGAGTCACATCTCACAAAACATTTGATAATCACTCTTAATTTTTCTAAAGTTGGTGTCAATCTTCTTCAAATTGAAGTTAATAAAGGAAAAAAAAGAGATCATCTTTCCATAAAGGCCTATTTAGGACATAGATGTTCTCTATAAAAAAGGATGAGGTAAGAGGTGAAAGATTAGAAAAATACGAAGTAGAATGAAAGTAACATAGAGAGCCAACTCTATAATGATGACCTTCTCACTATAGGTCACCTTCAGCCTTTTCTTCTCCTTAAAGGATGAAGCAAGCCATCCTTTCTCCTTTTTCCCACCTTAGTTATCAAAATAATCTTGTTTATATTCATGATTATCACATAAATGACAAGGATGTTAGTATAATGTTTCAAAACACAAGTTATGAAAAATAAGGAAAAGTAATATATATGCTCTTCTCTATAGAAACCCTTGAAATGCTAAGGTAAGGTTCCAAAGTAGATTCTCTTAAAGTGGAAGTTGTTTGGTTGCATTAATGAGTTTTTGAGATAAAAACTTCTAGATTGTGTTGTTCCTTTCTCATTGGGCTAACCTCTCATCTCATCCCCTACAAATACTGATATAAGAGGGTTGGATTAAGGAGTTTTTGGGACATGAGCTTTAGGGTTGGATTGTTCCTTTCCTAATGGAAAACCTCTCATATAATCCTCTCAACACAACCCTAAAATTCCAAAAGTTTATCTCATATAATAAGAGTACAAACTTGTCCTTCCATTATTGCAACCTTAAAGAATCATCAATAATCAGTACCCACTCCTTGTTCTCAAGTTGAACCATATGTTTTGGGTTTATAATTATGTACATCAATGCACAAACTTGAACAACACAACCTCTTGGATATGATAGGCAATGATGAAGCTAACTAAAAAGCTCTAGGAATAAGGATAAAGTTGACTTAAACTTAAGCCTATTAAGTTGGTGATTTGAAGAATGGTTGGGTAGAGAACTATAACCTATACTTGAATGCTTTATAATATAACCCCACTTTTCCAAGCATAGGGAACATACCAGTTCATCATCTTAGGATATCTTAACTTTATCTCCTCAGAGGTGTGAAATTTCTCTCTCATTTTTAACTTACCTTTCCTTAATTTGCTCATAAGTTATTATCAAAATCACTTGGCAAGGATTCTAAAAAAAGAATTACGTAGTCATATAACCTTACTAGGCCTTCTGAACTAAGTTTATATAACTCTCTAAAAGAGGCCTAATTGATATGAGGGATGTGAATAATGTTTTTACAGACCTGAGGGATACGAGGCTACCACTCGTAAATTCATTTGTTTTAATCCTATATCATTAAATTTTCTAGAACTATTAACTTTACTCCTTAAACTAATCATCACATCTCTGCTACTCTCTATAATTAAAAAAAAAAGAGAAAGGTAAGGATATATTCATACCTTTTGAAATATTTGGTCCCCAACAAGAGCATTAATAAAGAATCTTCTCTCTTAAGAATACAAGCAAACAAACAAATGGAATGAGTGTTTACTTCAACAACTTTCATAATATAATAAAATTGAGCCATCTTCTTTATATATCATGTACCATATATAACAAGATTGACAATTGAGATTAATATAGATTAAGTGTTAAGATTAATGAAGATTTATCTCCAAGAAAATAGTCAAAAACATCTCCATGATGCTTGCAATTCACAAGATATATTCCCAGAGAATACTTTAAGTGATGATTGATATCAATTCACCAACCTATCCCAAATAGGCACGCATAAGTAAACTTAAGATGGATGTCCAAAATTCGATGTTTCTTCTATACCTATTAATAATATGTCTATATAATTTTAGTAAATGGAGTTTTTTTATGGTGAAACAATTGAGTGATTAAGGATGATCCTCAAGCACTGATGGTTGTCTTGATTAAGCAAACATCCTTACATATTTGAGTACTAAAAGTTTCATCCTCCATCTAAGTTTCAAGAAGAAATTAGAGGTCAAATGATATTAACCTTAATGAGTTTACAAAAATGGGTTTGACTTATTTGGTATGACCCATCACTCATCTTCAAGCTTATGGATTTTAGCTCCATATAAGAGGTCTAATTATTTGAAAAAGGTAAGTTCAGTCAAAATAAGACTTATTCATATATGGAGGTAGAATCTTAATCAAAGACTAATCAAGCTGCCTAATAGAAATCATATCAGAACTCTACTACAATTGTTAGAGTCCATATATACCTTTTGAAGGATTACTATAAAAATAGACATCCTAAGGTAAGTTCTCATTACCACTATTATTAAGTCCAATTAAATATCAAATACATATTTGGCATCTCTCTTCAATCTCTAATTTGAATATCAGAATGTATTCACTGAGAACATTCCCAACAATATTTTGAGTGGTTGTTTCTATAGGTTTATAGATCTAGAACAAAACCAACATATCTACCCTAAATTTAGTCAAAGACACTAACTTAAATGCACTTTTAATAGTCCAAATTATAGGTTATAACTGATTTTGTTCATCTGCGCTGACATCATATTAAAAAGTGAAGAAGTGATGTTAGGTGGATTACATAAAAGTGCTCATCCATAACCACAGCCACAGATTAGTAGGACCTGATTGCTCAACTAAAAACATGAACTACTGAAAGAAAGAATGCACGTGAAAAATCACATGAACACGAATGCCAAATCAGTTGTAGGCCTATTTTCTTTTTAAAAATATTTATTATAGATACATAAAAGTAGGAGGACGGGATACGGAAGAAAGTTGAAGGATACCCCTCTGTGACCTTAAGAGTATACTAATACACATAATATTAATTACTTAGAATGGAATACGTTTTTTCAATAATTAAATAATTTGTTATGTAATTATTACTGCTGTTAGTCCGAGATCCTCTGTCCAATATTATAGTGTCTTATTGTGTCCAATAAATCTCAGTCATTTATTTATATGAGGTCCGCATGGGATCCGCGTGGGTCTCGCAAAATAAATGGCTGAGAATAATAAGACAGAGTAAAACTGAACAGAGAATCTAGTTTGGTTAGTCCATTTCATCTGGACAAGAAGGAACAATTTACGTTTTTTAAGGACTATCAATAGTGCATGTCAAACTAGAAGATATGCGTGAAGTTTAGAAATCTGATCGCCAATAAGATGTAATAGGCAGTCGTATCATTGATCTACCATAGCCTGAAATCAAAAGGTAGGATTGTAGAGTAGATGGTGCTGAAGAGCACCCAGAAACTTATAAAGCTCAATCTGAAAGGAAAAGAAAAGAACGAGAGAAAGAAACAAGTGAAAAGTTAGATATGTAACCATAGCTGGAGTTCAAAATCTATTTAATACGTGATGATCTTCTTACTAACTTCAAAATTGTAATTACAGAATGAAATAGAGCTAGAAAGCTCCAAATCTGATTCATGGATCTCTTCTTCACGGCGATTAATAGACAAATTTTGACTCATACCCAACATTTGTCTCTCATAAAGATGGCAGAAACAGAGGGGGAGAGAGAGAGAGAGAGAGATAGAAACCAAGAGCAGATGCACTTAACCCCTTGATCTCTGTGCAAATGCAATACAACCCTAGATCTTATTGTTGGTTTCCTCTCAGGAATCTCCGTGTTTGTGCCAACAAACAAGCATTGCAACACACCGCCTCATAATATAAAACCTGGCTTTCTGTTCTTTGGCCAAGGTACTACACTTGCGAGTGATGGAAGAGTTTTTCTGGGAAAAACTCCTTGGAAGAGAACATTTGGGAGAAGAAGACTTGAGAGAAGAGCTCCTCAAAAGAGGGGACTTTGACGATGAGCTCTTAGTTGAGAAGCTCCTCGTAAAAATTGACGATGACCCTTCTTTCTTTGACGATGACTTCCAAAACTTATCGTCCATATTCACCAAGTAGCTGTAGCCCAATGATAATGATACTTCTATGTGTCTACGTCTGCTGTCTATGTGAAAGAGGAGGTTCTAAATTCTAAGGAGAAACACACACACGCACAGAGAGATAGATAGAGAGAGGTGTGATAGGAGATGGGGCTCATACTCTGCAGTGGGGCTTTGTCATTATATATACAATTATACATACATAGTGATGATGTAGCAATGTTAGTTCGTTCAAGGTTTACTTGACTTGATATTTTTTGTTAATTTCTAAAATATAAGTCCATCATTTATGTGGAGACACCGGTGTCGTACCGTGTGTGTGTGTGTGTGGGCAATGGGGACGGAGCAGTGGTCATTGGACAGTTGTGTTATCTTGTTCTGTGAAGAAAAGGACAACGTTGGTTTCATAATTGATACATCTTTAGCTCATACTAGCGATAGTGAAACCAGGGGGATAGGACCCATGCATGCTCTTTTCAACTTTTCCTCTTGCTTCCTACCCACCAAGCTAGGACATTACCTCAAACTTTTGCTTCCTGCTTCCTGCCTACCGAGTAGGAAATTAAGCCGGAAAGAAATATTGCTTATGCATATCTGTAATAACTATATTCATGTAGAGATTTAGAATATGTTGTCGGTGTACGTATTGTTCGATGGAAACAATACAGAAGATATCATGGGTCCTTTTACCATTTCTAAACACCATGTCTTGCAATCCCATGTCAAGGGAACAAGATCCTCTGTTCAGTTTTATGATGTCTTATTGTGTCCAGTGAATCTCAGCTATTTATTTATGCGGGTCTCACGTGGGCTCCACGTAAATAACGTGGAGCCCGCATAAATAAATGACTGAGATTCACTAAACACAATAAGATACCATAAAAACTGGACAGAGAATCTGGACTCCATGTCAAGTGCCTATTGTTAAATTTTACTGCAACCGTCATCGAATACCTCGTATTTGTGTCATATGTGACCAAATAATTATATCGTTAATTATTTTACAGTATAGTGTTGTTTAAAAGAAACTGTGCAATAACGTTTCAATTTTGGATTCACAAGCACATGCAAGCCTTTTAATCGTTATAAGATTAAAATAACCAGTTCTTCCATTGTTTTAATTAAGAAAAGAAAAACTGAGGCGTTCAGATTAAAATAATTGACCAGGGTACTCTTCTGGAACCCTGCCATGTGGGAAATCGAATTATGCTTCTGCAGCTCACTTGCCTCTTCTGGAGCTTGCCAAACTTCAAGACTGTTCTGCTTAACGTATTGTTACTTGTTTACTATAAACCACGGACAGATCGCTCTCAGTTTTAAATTTCAAAACTTCTTTCGTCAAAATCTGATCACTAAACATATCATTTGTATATATCACAACTTCTAATAACCTTGCTATATTAATTTCACTATCTTAGTTTGTATTGTTTCTTAGAATTTCGTTAATGTTGTCAATAGTAATATTTTTCTTAATATTAGCTGCCTTGATATTAACCTTATAAATTTGTATATTTTCATTTATTATATTCCTACTGGTTCAGTCTGATTCTGATGGGGCTGGACGTTGCTATTCGGATCCATGATTCTGTGTGACTTTGGCTGCTGAATATCTGCAAAACAAATAAGGCACGCCGGAGGTTGATTGCCAGCAGGTCCCTCCGACGCTCAAGTTAGTCTTTTTGAGGAGGTTTTGGTTGCTGAGAATAGAGAAAACTAAGGTTGTAATGTCGTACCTGTATCATGGCCAAATAGTACCTTATATATGGAATAACTGCTAGGTTTAGGTCTTCACGTAGGTCTTTACGTTTGCATGGGAGATTATCACCTACGACTGGGCCGTTGACACCTGGACCTGGGCCTGGCCCTAGCACAGCCGACCTAACCATAAGCCCCCCTACTCCTCGAGTCTGATCTAAGAGAAGGATCGAAGGAGTACCTAAGGATTAAATAGCATGTCTTCATGGCAGCTCGTGCTAGGCCCGACCAATCAATTGTTGTGATGTAAACTCTCAATCAGGCGCAATGACATGGCGGACTGATCGAGGGTAACGAGAGGGCCGATTGTTCGGTTGTGGTGATATGGCAGGTCGATCGGAGACCAATGCGTTATGCGCAATAGCTCTCGCTATGACAGGAGACCGATCGGGCATCCACGTCTAGTGCGCGATAGTTCGGGCTAGAACAAGACGATCGGTTGACTCGTGCTAGGACAGGGCGACCGACCGGCTTGCTAAGACAGGGCGATCAATCGGACATCAATATGTTGTCGCGACACTAGGTCTAATCATTACTTGACGATACGTATCCTTCAGGCGCCGTTGAAAATTTGAAACGATGCGTCCTTTTAACTGCCGCGCAGCTATCATGCGCTGTCATACGCTGTCATGTGTGTCCTTTCGACTATCACGCCTCTTCAGGTCTTTAACAAACCTAATTTACCGTAGCTCAGATTTTGCCATGTGTTTAACCTCGGCTCAGATTTTATCACGCGTCTATCGTAGATTGGTACTCCCGTTCAGTTGATGTTATAAATTTTAGAACCGACAGTCTTCTTTCGCTCTGCGTATTTGCTTTTCTGCTTCTATTCTCTACATTTTCATCTCTTCTACTCTCTGCAGTTACCGGAGTATACTTTTCACCACCGTCTTCCAAATTTCAAACCTCAACCACTAACTAGGTACGTCCTTTTTCCTCCCTTTATCCCATAAATTTTCTTTTTGTAATCATGTCGTCAACCAACCCTAGAGGGGAAGTTAGTCCTAGGGAGGAAACCGCCGAGAGAGCCTTACAGATTGTTGGGCTGCTGGGGATGGCGGCGGAAACGGTGGAGGTGCCAGAGGCTGGTGGGAATGAGGAGCCTGAGGCAGAGGGAGCTGAGGAAGTTGGGGCGACCGCCCGGAAGGATGGGTAGATCGTCGAGAAGCCGCCGACTGACCCATCTACGATGACTGCGAGGGAGTTAAATCGATCGGTCATCAGGAATAACATCCCCACTGCGTAGGGACCCAGACTGGCCTCTGAGAATGAAAGAATTCATAGCAGTCTAGGAGGGTATTTTGTTGTTTCAGACAGCTTTTTTTTCGGTCAGTGGTATGAAGCTCCCATATGTCCCGGTTATTGACGAAGTGTGCTGCACCTATCAGTTGAGGTCGAGCCAAATTCCTCCGAACAGCTGGAGATTTATGAACGGTTTGGCCTTGCTATGCTATCAGTTTAGGTGTCCCCCATCAGTCGGCATCTTGCGCCATTTCTTGATAATGAACCAGAGCTTGAGTGCCGTGGTCGGGATCCCTCATCTTTAATACAGGGATGCGCGCTATCGTCCTGCTGGAACGACCTCAAAAATCCAAGCTTGGAGGACGAAGTACTTCTTCGTAAGACCCCCAGGATCGCCTTTTGAGTCCAGGCCGTGAAGATATCCTCTGGCCGAGCGGTGGAATGACCTTTCAAACGTGTCCCTTACTAGGGAGGAGTCGGAGGCGATCGATCGCATTAAGGCGCTCAGTCGGTATGACTTCGATCGCCTTGTTCGGGAATATGGTGAGGGGCCTCGGTCGATTCGTTCTTAATCGACCCCCCGCCTCGAATTAGCGGGCTAGAAGAAGAAACTGCCCCTTTTGGTTGACCCCTCGTAGTTTAATTATCTCCATGTTGTAAATGCTGGTTTCATTTTCTTACTTGTTTCCATATTCGTGCAGCCATGGTGAAGATTAGTGACTTCACCGGGTCCTTCAGCGCTTCCAAGGGTCAGCGCAAGGCTGCTAGGCCATCTAAGAAGACAAGAGCAAAGCAGAGAGGGGGAGACCAACTTGGAGGTCGCTCAGCTGACCGTTCTCGAGCCGCCTATAGCGCTCGTCTTGGCGGCAGCCCCCGAACAGCCAATGGTGATGACCCGATTGGCGGGCGTAGAGGAGGAGGATGAGGGGATGGAACCACCTCTTAAAAAGAAGAAAACCGTTCGGGTTCTCGACCAACCGCCCCGCTCGTCAGATATAATCAAGGGGAAAGGAAAGGAGAAGGGGAAAGGGGAAGAGCGTGTTGCCCGGTCGGATGAGGACAAGAGGAAAGAGAGAGTGGCGAGCGCCGATAAGTGGGAGCCAGCGATCATTCTGAATAAGATTGCGTCACTTGGGAACTTCGATGTGGCGCTTCATATTGTTGAGAATGTCATTCCTCCTACGGATGAGGAACTTATAGATTCGTTGTATAACCAGGAGCTGTCGGTTCGTCTCGTCCGCAGCTGTGCAAGGAGTCTGGCGTTCGCCTTTGCAACGCACCGTCGTGTCGAGCATCTGGATTCGACTGCTTGAAATCTGGATCGGGAGGCTAACGGTCTTGTTGAGCAGTGCAACGTTTTGAGAGCTGAGCTTTCAGAGGCGAAGGAAGAGAGAGACGTTGCGCGGACTCAACTTTCTTCTTTGGAGGAGGAGAATAAATTTTGGGAGGAAGACAGGAGCGTCTTGATAGCTCAACTCGCTTCGCTGGAGGAGGAGAAGAGCAGGATGGCTGGAGAATGTGAGGACATGAAGGGACAAGTCCTCATGGCCAACGCTGCGGCCAAGTGGGATCGAGAGCTTCGTGTGAAGGCCATCCGTGACTGCCAGCAAGCTCAGATAGAGCAATCGAGGGCTGAGGGGGAGTTGCTGGAGCTACGAAGCTCTGTCAGAGAGGAGAGGATTAAGGCAATCAAGCAATGGAAGGCGCGACACTTGAATGAAGAGTGCATGGAATTCGCTGTCGATTTCGCGCTTTCCATCTTGAAGAATTGCCACAACGTCTGTGTCCCTAACCGGTTGAAGGGTCCTTCCTTTGAAGATTTCGTTGAGCCAATGATTCCCTCCGAGCTCGGCCTTTCCCTCGAGGAGATAAGGGAGATAGCGGAGGCAGAACGAGAGGCATTATCAGATGAGATGCTAGATCTGAGCTCAGATGAGAAGGAGTGGCGAACTCGAGGGAATGCTCGTTCGTCGCCGATTGCTCCGATAAGCTCCGCTCCTGTCTTACCGACCTCCTCTCCTTCCAACCCAGTTGTTGGCGCTTCTCCTCCTCCCGATCCAGATTCGGCTGTTTTGCCGACCCCTGTAGCTGCTTCGCCGACCTCCGAGGCTACTTCTCAAGGACTGGTTGTTGGCTCTTCCCCTCCTACCGGGGAATGATTTTTTGTTTTTCTCCTTTTAAAGCTCATCTGGTCGGGCTTATGACTAGAAAAACATAAGGAAAATAAATGAAAATTTTTGTTTTTATCCTTCTTTGCCTCGTTAACTCTGTAAATGAAGCTTGAGACTGCCATTAACTTCGTATAAGAGATTGCACTTTCGAATAGCACGTAATGAATTAGCGCGTTCAGCTTAGGTCAAGCGTGGTCGCTAGATTTGAAGGAATTCAACCGAGCAATACTAAGGCCAATCGACCCAAGATTTTGATTCTTGGCGTCGCCTGGCTCCAAGATCTTGTCTTGGCAACCTGGCCGAGCGTGGTCGAGGCCGAGCGATGCCAAGATTTTGTGACTGGACATCACCTGGTTCCAAGAATCTTGTCTTGGCAACATGGCTGAGCGTAGTCGAGGCCGAGCGGTGCCAAGATTTTGTGACTTGACATCGCCTGGTTCCAAGAATCTTGTTTTGGCAACATATCCGAGGGTGGTCGAGGCCGAGCGATGCCAAGATTTTGTGACTTGACATCGCCTGGTTCAAAGAATCTTATCTTGGCAACCCGACCGAGCGTAGTTGAGGCCAAGTGATGCCAAGATTTTGTGACTTAACATCGCCTGGTTCTAAGAATCTTGTTTTGGCAACTTGGCCGAGCGTGGTCGAGGCTGAGCGATGCCAAGATTTTATGACTTGACATCGCCTGGTTCCAAGAATCTTGTCTTGGCAACCTGGCCGGGCAATGTTGATGGCAATCAGTCTGTCTTTTCGTTCTAGTGCATTTTGGCAGCGAAACTCTTTGCCGAGAAACTTGAAAACTCTTTATTAATGATGATGAGAGCGTGGGCCATTAAAAAACCTGACTAATAGGGCCAGGAAAAAGGTACCCAAAAAATGTGCATGCACAAAAGCATAAGCAATAACAAAGTACGAAACAAGGAAACAAGTGAACTAAAATAAAGCTTATCTACTGGTAGAGCGCCCTCAAGTTTTTGCCGTTCGTATTGCGCAGGGGGTAGGGGCCACGTCTGGCTTGTTTGACCACATGAACTGGTCCTTCCCATGTTTGACCGACCTTCCCTGGGTGTTTTCCAACTGTTTCAGCCTTTCCCAGAACATCACCACCAATCTTTATGTCGCTCGACCTTTCCTTTTTGTTGTAAAACTTTGTTTCTTCCTTAGCTCTTACACCCAGAGAACTCGTCAAAACTACTGCTCCCTCAAGGGTTCTCGTTTCTGCCAAGTAGCATTCCCTAGCGATTCTCTGT
>JANKOD010000008.1:28368844-28383480 GCA_026284645.1 Erythroxylum acuminatum | reverse complement strand
CAACGGGTTTCAACAAAGGAATTTAAGTTATTTTTTTAACTATACAACTCAAATGTTAAAATAACAAACCATTAACACAAATTAATTTTACAAAATGAAAATCTTTCTATATAAAATGCTGGCTAAGCAGCATATGTATGCAATTAAATGGGTGGATACTTATAAACTTAAATTTATTTTTGGTTAAAATATTTTTTAAAAAACCACAAAATTCATATTTTTAGATTAATATGAATCTAGCTGATGGCGCCTGACGTTATTCTATTTTAAATGGGTCAGGCATGCAAACTTCTTGAGATATTATCACTTTGACATTAAAGATGTACAAAAATAAAAGAATGGAAGACATTTTTAAAGATATTGATGTGGGTATCTTTTTTATGGTATTCTCCCCACATATAAATAATACGTATTAGAAGTTCAACCTAATTATAGCATGAGATTTATATATGATCATTTTGATATCATCTCATTTGAGTAAATAGAATTCTTATAAAAAAAACATAATATATCACAAGGTCTACACGATCCTTAGTAAAGAGAATTCTTATAAAAAATATGTAATATACATCACAACATCTAATCAATCCTGAAAAAATTATAAAGGAATTAATTTGAAGATGTCAAATTTGACATTTATAGGATTAGGCCTTCAGGTTTTACTTAGATTGCCATATTTTGTCATTTTTATTACAATAATCGCCGGTGGATTTCAACAATGCTTTTGGCATTATTAATAGGGACTTTATCATGTAATTACTTTAATTCTTTGATTTCTTATTATTGATACAATTAAAAAATTACAAATACATTTCAAATAAATATTGATACAATTATAAAATAATCAATGAATTACATCTTTCCAATCATATTATACTGCAGGGGCATTTTCGTCATTGACACTATTTTTTTGTTCTGTCCACTGCAACCAAACACATTTCTACAACTTGCGCATTCCCCACAGAGGCGTGGGTCATGCACCCAACAAAACCCTGAGGTCCTGGGTTCGACTCCCGCATTCCCCACAGAGGGCTAGGGATCACCTTGCGCACCAGAGGGGACAAAACCAGGTTGGGGCGGGCTCACCCAAACCACCTACAATTATGTACCAAATTTGTTGTATAGTCTTGTACATAAATACATACACACCAATAAAAGAGAGACAAGTTTTTTCCACCAAACTTTGGTCTTTTGCACTATTATATTTGTATTGTTATCATGGTATCGGAGCCACTCTAAAATTCATTTGTTAGAAACCTATTTTGGATCAACTTCTTGGCTGTTACAAGCAATTAGTTTGTATTTTTAACAGTTTATCTTCGATCTCAACAAACATTTAGGTGCAATCTATAACTCTCTTGTGAAATCATAGATTGTGAAAAATATGATACAATAACTGTTAATTTTTATGGGAGGAACTATCCTCTTTAGGAATTTCATTTTCTTATGTACATAGAAGGGAAAGAATTATTTGGAATTTTAGATAGGTCCTTAAAAGAACCAACTGATAATAAAGAAAAGGCTAAATGGAAAGCAAATAATGCTAGAATTATCACTTGGATTTCTAACTTTGTGGAAAAAGATATTGCTTTGAGTTTGAGGTCTTTTTTTTTACTGCTAGCACCATATGGGATTATCTTAAGAAAGTATATTTACTGACAAATTAGGTTAGAAATTTGAAATTGAGTATGAGAATGGTAAACTTCTTTAAGATGATAGAGACATAAGAACTTTTTATTCTAAATTATTGGGATTATGGACCGAATTGGATATGGTATCTTTGAGTTTTATTGAAGGTGCAGCCTATAAGGCACTGACGAAAGAAAGAGACAGGAGTAGGGTGCTTCAATTCCTCATAAAGTTCAAACCTGAGTTTGAGAATGCTAGGGCCAACATCATCAATCGAGGCATAATGGACACTAATTCAGTTTTTGGTGACCTTCTTCCAGAAGAGAGTAGACTTCTTACTCAAGCTAATTTGGATGCTAAAACTAATTATGTTGATGTTGTTTTCTTAGCTTCGCATGGTGGGCCCTAAATGAAACAATTTGGTGCAAACTCTAGCAAAGTTCAATGCTGATTTTGTAATGGTTTCGGACATATATAAGCTTATTGCAAGAAGAGGAATGAATGCAACTATTACAAGAAGAAAGGATTTGTGAAACTTGAGTGCCAACTTTTACAAAAGAATAAACAAAACCAATCTACATTTTTCATTGCTAGTTCGAGTGAAGAATGTGACACTAGTGGCTTCACTAAAAGTGCCTCGAACCTCACTTAAGAAGCCACACAACAGATAATTCAAACTACCTTATAATCAACTATACCAGGTATTATTTCTTCTGATTTTTTTGTTGCCAGTTTATTGTGTAAAAATAAAACATCTCTTTGGTTCCTTGATTTTGTCGCGTTAAATCATATGTCAAACCATAAACACAAATATTCTAAACTTCAATTTTGTCCTCCAAATCAATTTGTAATTGATAGTGGTGGTGAAAGACTACCAATAAAAGGGATGGGAATACTTTCTTTGAATAAATTTCTTCCTCTTTCTAATTCCCTCTACATCCTTAATTTAAATGCCAATTTAATCTCTGTAGGCTAATTGGTTGATAACAATTGTTTTGTTAATTTTTCTACTTCTGGTTGTTTTGTACAAGACCTTCACAGTGGAAGGGTTATTAGGAAGGGGCATCCTCACGGAAGATTGTTTCACTTGGACTTGCACAATCAAGCTTCTAAGAATAATAAATTTTACTCTCATTTTTGTTATGTTGTTTCTTCTTCAAACAACATTGTGTTGGATAATAAAAAATGGTATCTTTGGATTTAAAGGGTTGGACAACCTCATGTTAGTAGAGTTAAAAAAACATTTCAATTTGGTGTTCTTCTTGTTCGATTAAATGTTAACTGTGACTTTTTCACATTAAATTGTGAAAGTTGTGCTTTTGGAAAGACTACCAAATTACCTTTTCTTCTTAGCTCATCTCATGTTGATGCACCTTTTGATTTCATTCATATTGATTTATAAGGGGCATTACCATCCTTATCGAGGTTGGGATATAGGTTCTTTGTCTTGTTCATTGATCATTATACACGTTTTACTTATGTATTTGTCATAAATGGCAAATCTGAGCTTGCCAATGTAGCAAAAGCCTTTGTTAACATGATTGAAACATAATTTGGCAAAACCATTAAAATCTTCCTCACAGCTAATTACAACATTCTTTCAAACTAAAGGGATTTTACATCAACTATCATGCCCCCAAACCTTAAAACAAAATGGTGTCATCGAAAGACAAAATCGACATGTACTTGAAATTGCTCGTGCCCTTGAGTCTCATATCCCTCATAGTTTTTTGGGTGGAAGCCATTCATATAGTTGTTTTTCTTGTCAATCTACAATCCACATATGTGCTTCAAAACAAAACATTGTGGTTTTGCTTATAATAAAAATCCTCTACATATTCTCAACTTAGAGTTTTTGGCTACATTTGTTTTGTCTTAAAGCCTCGACATGAATCGGCCAAATTATCTCCTAAAGCTACCAAATGTGTATTTCTTGGTTAAAATGACAAGTATAAAGGCGATCTTTGCTAGATCTCCAAGCAAGAAGAATGTGCATCTCATGTCATGTGAATTTTTAAAAATTTTATATTATTTTAATTTTCATCTCATTTGAAACACCTACACATCCTACTAGTGAAACTTTGCCTTGCATGCCTTCATTTCCTGATACTTCTCACTTAGAAAGCAATTCAGAAATTGAATTTTTAAGTTCAAATGTATTTGCATCATCTATGCTTTAAATCGATCCTACTCTTGAAGGTTCACCAAGTCCAAAATTAGTATTTGTGCCCCTTTCTCCTCCACTTAGCCATGTTGTTTAACATGTTCTAACTTAGGAAAACCTCTAGATAGATATGGTTATTCTCCTGAATGGTGTGGTCCTTCCATTGCTTATCTTGGCACTCTTGATTCCATTTCCATACCTTCTAGTTATAAACAAGAAGCAGAAATTGCATGTTGGAAGAGTGCCATGGAAGAGGAAATTTTGGTTCTTGAGGCAAACCAAACTTAGGAATTAGTCCCTGCTCCATTTGATGTATCATCAGTTGGTAGTAAATGGGTGTATATTGTAAAACTCAAACCTGATGGTTCTATCGATAGGTTTAAGGCCAGATTAGTTACTCAAGGATTTACGCAAGAATATAATATTGATTATGAGGAGACCTTTTCTTCAGTGGTTAAGATGACCATAGTTCGAATGTTGTTAGCTGTGGCATCCACTTAACAATGTCCTTTACGTCATATGGATGTCAAAAATACCTTTTCACATGGAGACTTGAAAGAGACTGTATACATGAAAAAACCACCAGGATATCCCCTCTCTAATGCTAATTTGGTATAATCTCCTTGTGCATGGTTTGATAAACTCCCATCTACTATTAAATCAACTGGGTTTCAAAAAGGTTCCAATGATCATTCATTGTTTACTTCACATTCGTCTAATGGGATCATTGTTTTGCTAGTGTATGTTGATGATATGGTTATCACAAGAGATGATCAACAAGGATTGACAAGTTGATGAAAATTCTCCCATCCTCCTTCCACATGAAAGATCTTGGCCATTTGTCTTATTTCTTGGGATTGGATGTTTGTCAAATAGAGAATGGCATATGTCTAACACAATAAAAGTATAATGCTGATTTAATCCAATTGGCCAATCTTCCTGATAACTAATCTAATGCTTTTCCAATGGAGCTCAATCTTAAATTAACAAAAGATGTAGGACAACCATTATTTGATCTGACCCTCTATAGGCGTCTTATTAGTAGTCTTATATATCTTACAACTATGGAGCTTGTTGCATTTGCTAATGGTAATTATGTTAGGTGCTTTGATACTCGGTGCTTTGATACAAAGTGTTCCACTAGTGGCTGGAGTATCTTTTTTGGCTCATCCCTTGTTTCATGGAAATGTAAGAAGCAAGATCAGGTTGCAAAGTCATCAATTGAAGCCGAATACCGCTCCATTTCATTTGTTAATTTAGAAATAGTTTGGCTTCGTCGACTTCTATTGGATTTTGGCATTTGATTTGATAAACCTACATCTCTTAATGCTGATCATAGTAGTGCTATTTGCATTGCAGCTAATCATGTCCATCATGAACGCCCGAAACATATTGAGGTGGATTGCCACTATATTTGTGAGCTTGTGCAAGATCAAATTCTCCAACTTCATCACGTTCTTACTAAAAATCAAACTACAGATTTGCTTACTAAATCTATGACATCTGCATGACACCAGTATCTAGTTTCCAAATTGAAGCTTGTGGACATCTAGCATCAATTTCAGGGGGATGTCAATAGTAATATTGCCTTAATATTAGCCTTCATATTAGTAGCCTTGATATTAGCCTTATAAATTTGTGTATTTTCATTTATTGTATTCCTATACAAATATTGGTCTTTTGTAATATTATATTTGTGTTGTTAACAAATGCATGCATATCCTGCAACTAATCAACATTTTATGTCAATGCAAAACATGATAGGTGTAGTCCATTCTTTTCCTCTCATCCCAACACTAAATTTGTGTTTGAGTGGTGGAAGATATATATGTACTGACTTAGGTTGGTTCTGTTTTCTCTTTATCCATTTAAATTTATAGTTATTATAGATTATCGAATTTTAAAATGCCAATTAGAAAAAGTGTATATGAAACGAAAGAATATAGCCCAGACATTACCAACCGGAAGTTGTAGCTCCACTCGCAATTTTGAGCAAGCAGTTCATCTGACCTAATATTAAAATGACTATGTATAGAATATTTGACCGGACCCTAGAAAAAAGAAACAGATTATCGTTGTAGGTGAACATGTTTTGGGCATGTGATGGTGACATAAAAATCCCATCAAAACCCATACATTTGCGTGTAAAAGATCTCGAATTATACCCCAAGGAAACCAAAGGCGTAGCCTTGTTGAGGAGTATTTCTTGAAGAACTTAAACCATCTGATCGATCAGGACGCAAGATAAAGATTTGATTGGTCAAAGAGATTGATAGAATGGGTCAAAATAAGGTCACATGGTATGTTGCGTTTGGTATACAATGTACGTACCTCTTCCGACTTTCTTCAGGAAAGTAAAATAATTCTATTGGCTTAATTAAATGATATGGGAAACGCTTGAGAAATTGGAAGAGCTAGCCCACATGGAGACATGTGAGCTGCACAAGGGACGGTCAGGATTAGGAAGTGATATTGTATATAGAGCCAATCGACGGGCACTAGACTGAATAAGAAACCAGGTCAAAGCTTCCATTATTTCTTGTCCATGCAAGCTAAGGTCCACGAATTTTATGATCAAAGAGTTCAGTTTGTTGGCTCCATTCACGTACATGTGCCTAAAGCTTGAAACATACAGTTGACGGATGACGTTTAAATCTTGCCCTATGTTTTAGCTGTTCTTCTGGTCGACTAGCTTCTTAAAATGTATCAAAGTGACTAAACGACTATATAAATTGTAGGTCTTGTGTCTGCTTATAACTAGATGAATGGGGATCTAATAGAATGGTACCTAGCATAGTAGATCTAGGACAGACTGGGCACCACTAATTATTTGTTTGTTTTCAGTAGATAAAATATTTTCAAGGGAATTTTATTACATAATTCACAAAGCTAAACATTTTTGGGGTATCTAGGTAAAATACAGCTATTGGCACAGTTTAAAATAGTAGTGTTGCTGGAGTAACTTTAATCAACCTGTCTCATGACCCTGGTCTATTTTGTTCATAAAGCCTATGCTTTTGTTTTTTTGGATAAATGGTAAATTAGTATTAAACCAAAAAATTATATACAAGGCCATTAGGGTATACCCCGACCAAAAGAAGTAAATCAAAACGTCAAAACAGTCCAACGACAATAATAAAATCAAAGAGTGATCAAAGTTTCATGATACATTCTATACAAAATCTTATAAATCATAATCTTTATCTTAAATACTACATCAAAGCACGTAAAAGAAGTAGAGTCTAAAATAACTACGTTTCTTGTCTTCCACAAAGTGTAGATGGTGCAACAAAATGCTAGTCTTGCAGCCTTGCTTCTCAATCTTGCTCCATTGTAGTCTTTACGGATCCATTTAATAGCACTAGTCAATGTAGACAACCCTCGTGCTAATCCAAGCCATCCTCGAACTGTATCCCAGACTGTACTTGAAAAATGAACATCTAAAAAACAAATGGGCCACCGTCTTCTCCTCAACTCTACATAAACTACATATTCTATCTATGTCTAGAAACATCAAATTTTCTTTGGTTGGCAATCTGTTACGTAAACCAAGCCAAGTAATAAAGGAGAACTTTGGAGGAATGTAGTTCTTCCAAATGAAAGACATCTATGGTCTTTTTATTTGCTTCATAGGTAATAACTCACACACCTTCCTTGAAGAAAGTTTTTCATTTATACACATCTTCTGAAGTGCCCACACCACAATTTCCCTTTCACCAAGTTTTTCCATCAAAGAATCTCTAATAAAGGCAAACATCTTCATCAAAGGTGAATCTCTATTCTAAGGTTTCCAATCCCAAACAAAATTCCCCTAAAAAAAAAACCTCATGTTTCCATCGACCCAAAGAGCGTCAGCTTTGGAATGAATATTCCAAAGAACCTTTGACAATAGCGCAGCATTCCAAACTCTACAATTTTTTAAACCCAAGCCACCTTCTTCCCTTGTCATCATCCCAGGCCACCTTATAACGTTTCTCTCCCCACAAGAACAACCTGCACATAGAGGTGATTCTGTTCAAGATGGTGATAGGTATTGGAAATGCTTGGAGCCAGAATGATTGTACTCCTTGTATTACCACCTTAATCAACTTAAGGTGTCCAGCATAAGAGAGTGTTTTAACATTCCAATTATTAATATAACCCTCAATAGTCTCGATTAGAGAGGAGAATTGGGCCACTGAAACTTTCAACGAAGTCAATGGAATGCCCAAATAACGAACTGGAAATTCTCCTTATGGAAAATTAGCCAATTCCATGATGTCCTCCCGGTCTCTACCATATACTCCTGCAAGATACATATTATATTTGGAAGGTCCTGAGACCACTTCCAAATCTCTAAAAACATCCATAAGAATTTTAATAGACATAAAATCCCCTCTTAAGAACAACATACGATCATCAGCAAAGGTAATGTGCGTAATACCAAGTTTATTACTGTAACACCCAAATAGCCCCTGGAAGAATATATGGATGCCACACAAATAGTACAAACGAACCAAATCATTATAAAGCTTCCTTTTTAGCAATTCAGACAAATATACATTATATTTCATTCCAAGTTGAATAACAAACAAAATACATTATACACATTGAACTTAATACAAACTAGCCCTTCCAAACAATCAACACACATAAAGATTTGCAAGTGAAGATGATCCAAAACCAAGAAAAATTCCAAAAGTTGAGAGGGGTGAGTAGTTTTAGTTTAAAGGAGCAAAAGTTAGTGAGTAGGCTACCGAAATGAACTGGAGTGAGTTAACTCTTTCTTTGCTAGGTGTCCTCAAATTTTCAAGCCATATGTCTTAATGCATGTAATGAGATTTGCCTAATTAAGATGCTGCCATTAGTAACCTACAAAACCAATCCACATGTCAATCAGCCAATGATGCCAAATGTCATTTAAAGTATAGGTGTAGTCATACTAATTTTCATGTACCAACTTCACTTGGCACTTGATACTTTCCTAATCCAAATATACATTTAATTAAGTTAATCCTCTAATGGTATCAATTAATTCCAATTTACTAACTATAGTCTGTCAATACTAAAATTCAAGTCATATGCCTTTCACATTCAAATCATAGCACAATTTTAACTCCTATCTCACATATACTTTCATGAACATGTATCATTTCAACTAGGGTATAATTTAGGGCCTTACAAATCTGTCACTATAAAAGAATTTCGTCCTCGAAATTCATACTTGATTAGAATAGTTAAGGATACTGAGCTCTCATGGTCTCTTTTGGTTCCCATGTTGCTTCTTTAAGTCCATGGTGTTGCCAGAGTACTTTCACCAAAGGTATTTGCTTGTTCCTAAGTTGTCTGACTTCTTTGGCTAATATAGAAACAAGTCCTTCTTCATAAGACAAATCCGGTTGTCCTTGAATTTCTTGCACAGGAATCTTATATTTATCATTAGACCGATATCTTCTTAATATAGAAACATGTAATACATCATGTAATTTGGCCAATTCTTCAAGAAGAGCTAACTAATAAGCTACTAGTCTGACTCTTTTAAGAAGTTCATAAAGACCAATGTATCGCGAACTAAACTTACCTTTCTTACTGAACCAAAGTACATTCTTCCATAGTGACACTTTCAAGAACACCTTGTCACCTACTTGAAGTTCAATATCCTTCAATTTTAGATCAACATAAGACTTCTGCCTATCACTGGCAGCTTTCAACCTATGTTGAATAACCTGAACTTTTCTCCAGTATCTTTCACAATATTAGGCCCGATCATCTTGTTTTCATTCAATTCGGTCTAACACACCGGAGTTCTGCACCTTCTACCATACAATGCTTGATAAGGCATAAGCAAACTCCATCAGAGCTAAATAATTATCCTAACTTCCTGGAAACTCTAACACACAACCTTAAAGCATATCTTCTAATATCTGTATAACTCGTTCAGATTGTCCATCTGTCTGAGGATGGAAAGCAGTACTAAACTGAACTTGAGTACCCAAAGCCTTTTGCAGACTTTTCCAGAATCTCGAAGTAAATCGAGGATCACGATCAGAAATAATAGATAGCAGTCCTCCTTGCAGTCTCACTATCTCATTCACATATAGATTTGCAAACCTATCCAAAGAATAGTTAGCACAAACAGGCTGAAAGTGACCAGATTTGGTAAACTTATCCATAATCACCCATACAACATCATGTATCCTTTGAGTAAGAGGAAGTCTAGTGACAGAGTCCATAGTAATGTTATCCCATTTCCATTGAGGAATAGAAATAGGATGTAACAAACCTGATGGGACATGGTGTTCAGCTTTAACCTGTTAACATGTCAAACATTTAGCTACATAATCCACAACATCCCATTTCATACTTGACCACCAGTAATGCCGCTTCAGATCTTGATACATCTTGTTTCCACTAGGATGCATAGTAAAGACTATATTATGAGCCTTAAACAACAATTTTTTCTTCAGTTCATCATTATAATACAATTCAACATCACCTTTCACAGAAAAATCAGGTTGTTTATCATCCTGAGTAGCTATGATAAGTTGTTGTAACTTATCATCAGCTCGCTTTCAGCTGAGCTATTACAGCTCCATCAGATACAAGTTCCCATTCACTATGCTTCATTGATAATGTTGAAATGGTCTTCCAACTCAAGGCATCAGCCACGACATTAGCCTTTCCCTGATGGTAGTCCACAATACAATCATAGTCTTTAAATAGTTCCAACCAATGCCGTTGTCTCAGATTGAGTTCTTTCTAGGTAAGCAGATACTTCAGACTCTTAAGATCTGTGAAAATTCTTCACCTTTCACCTTACAAGTAGTGTCGCTAAATTTTCAAGGCAAACACTACTATTGCAAGCTCCAGATCATGGGTAGGAAATTCTGTTCATGTGACTTTAGTTGCCTAGAGGCATAAGCAACTACCTTTCCATCCTACATCAAAACACAACCCAAACCATTTCTAGATGCATCACTAAACAAAACATACTCCTTACCAGAAATAGGTTGAACTAATACAAGAGCTTCAGTAAGCATGCGTTTCAGTTAATGAAAATTATTCTAACATCTATCAGACCATTCATACTTCACTCCTTTTTGTAACAGTTAAGTTAAAGGGGATGCTATCACCGAGAACCCCTTCACAAATCAACAATAATAACCAACCAAACCCAGAAAAATTCTCAGTTCTGTCATATTCCGTGGTGGCTTCCAGTTAACAATTGCTTCTATCTTACTAAGATCAACTCTAAGCCTTTGAGAAGAGACAATATGTCCCAGAAAAGGTACCTCTTAAAGCCAGAAATCACACCTGCTCAGCTTAGCATACAAATGTTTTTCTTGCAGAGTCTGTAAAATAATTCGGAGATGCTCAGTATGGTCATGTTCATTTTTAGAATAGACCAAGATGTCATCTATAAACACCACAACAAACTAGTCTAAATAAGGCCTGAATACTCTATTCATCAGATCCATAAATGCCACTGGAGCATTAGTTAACCCGAATGGCATTACCAGGAATTCATAATGTCCATAATAGGTCCTAAATGCAATCTTCGATACGTCCATATCCTTTACTCGAAGTTGATAGTACCCCGATCGCAGATCTATCTTTGAAAACACTCCTACATCTTTCAACTGATCAAATAGGTCTTCAATATTTGGCAACGGATACTTGTTCTTCACTATAACCCTATTCAATTGCCTGTGATCGATGCACATCCTTAGTGTACCATCCTTCTTCTTAACAAACAAGACTGGTGCTCCCCACGGTGACACACTGAGTCGAATAAACCCTTTATCTAGAACCTCTTGTAACTGCGCCTTCAACTCCTTCAATTCAGTAGGAGCCATTATGTACGGTGCTCTAGACATAGGAGCAGTGCCAAGCATAACTTCAATAGATAGCTCCACTTCCCTTTCAGGAGGGAGTCCAGGTAATTCCTTAGGAAACACATCCGGAAATTCATTCACCACTGGAATATCTAGCAATTTACCACCCTCGTTCTTAGATTCAAACACAAAAGCTAGATAAGCTTCACATCCCTTCCTGAGGAACTTTCAGGCTTGCACAGCAAATACCACATTAGTTAAAGAACTAGTGCAGATGCCATGCAATACTATTTTAGGCTTATTAGGCTTCCTAAACATAACTGCCTTAGCATTACAATCAACTACTGTCTAATGCTTGGACAACCAATCCATACCCAGAATCAAATAAAATTTATGAAAAGGCAATCTAATCAGATCTGCTACATATTTATTTCCTTGGATCATAATAGGACAACTCCCATACACTTAATTAACCAACACACTACTACCCATGACTGGTTAAATGAAGATCATACTTTAGCTGATCTATAGGCATCTCCTTATCAAACACTTTTCTAACATAGATATAGGAATGAGTAGATCCAGGATTAATCAGTGCATGCATTTCAAAATTAAAGAGAGAAATAATACCAACAATGACTTCAGGTGCATCCTGATCCTCATGTGCTTTTAATGTATAAGCTCGAGCTTAAGTAAGAGGCACAGTTGGTCAATCCATAGTTTTCGATTGGGTACTCAGATTAGGTATGTTCTAACCAGATCCTCCTCGACCTCTACCACGTCCTCTATTCCCAGCAAATGCATGAGAGACCTCCCTACTGGCTTGCGATGTCTGAGACTATCTTAGAGGGCAATTGGTTATCAGATGCTCAATGCTGCCACATCAGAAGCATGCACCCGTAGCCCTCCAATAAATACCCCAATGATGTATAGAGCAAGGAACCCCTACCAGTAGCATTCGATGAGGGAAAATTTTGTCTCCTTTCCTGAACCACAGATCTTTAATTAAATTCTAGTACAGAGGAAGCACCTTCCTGACTTCGCTTACTCGAAGACTGACCTCCTCTAGCAAAGCCCCTTCGTTGACTCCTTTCTCTCCTAACCATCACCTACCTTTCTATTTTCTTAGCAGCTTGTACCAACTAATGGTAATTCACTTGCTGCAAAAGGGTGAATGCCGCCAGATGCTTCTTGATGGAATCATTCAAACCATCCTAGAACTGATGACACTAGAACTCCTCAATAAGTACCAGTTCGGGGGTGTACTTACTGAGTCGATTGAATTCCCGATCGTACTCAGCTACCGAGAAGTTCTTCTGTTTCAAGTTTAGAAATTGCTTCCACTTCTCCTTTCTATAAGCCTCCGTAACATACTTAGCTTTAAACTCTTGGGCAAAGAAATCCCAAGTCAAAGGCACCGGTAGCTGAGGATTTCTTAAAACAAACTTCCACCATTTGTAGGCTGCTCCCTGAAGAAGAGAGACAGCACAGTGCACAATTTGATCTGATGGACAAATGATTTCATCTAATACCCTCTTCACTTTCTCCATCCAGAACTCAGCTCTTTCAGATCACTCCAAAGATGTCCCAGTAAATTCCTCAGCTCCATACTTTTGCAGCTGATCAATAGAAGCCTTGGGTGTAGTCATACGATGCAGTAATGTCATCATATCCTAAGACAACTTAATTAAAGCCTCTCCATGAGTTGGCAGAGGAGGTGGCACTTGAGCTTCACCTCGATTGACCCCAAAGGGTCCAGATATTGATGGACAAGATCGATCAGGATTATTACTCTCATCAACCTTGTCAATGGCTTCGTAAGATCTTTCCATCTTTAATTCTATAATCAAAACATGGGACAAACCGCATTAGGCTAAAACACAACTTTTACACTCAAGTGTAAGTAGTAGTTAAGTGCTGGTTAAACCAAAATCGCTTAAACCACGCTCTGATCGTAAAATGTAACACCCAAATACCCCTGAAAGAATATATAAATTCCACATAAAAAATACAAACGAATCAAAGCATTATAAAGCTTCCTTTTTAGCAATTCAGACAAACATACACTATATTTCATTCCAAGTTGAGCAACAAACAAAATACATTGTACACATTGAACTTAATATAAACATGTCTTAAATCCCAATCCATCCTGTAGTATAGTTATTACAAACCTTCAAACAAATTCAAAAGTCATCATTTATTAGATACAACACAAAAACTTACAAACTCTAATATACATTTTGTCAAAACAAAACTCAATCTCCTTGGCCACTGCCGTCGATATCATCCCAGTCTCAAGTCTTCTTAACAAAACCTACATGGGGCAAAATCCACCGTGCTAAGCATATAGCTTAGTGGGGAAAACCTAAACACATATAATCTGGTGATAGTTTCTAACAATCGTCTAGCATTCATATACAATGAATCATATCAAATCTCAGATAACCTTTAATTGTTCAAATTAATGAACAACCCAATATCATTTGCATCAGAACATAATATAACATATCATAATAGAATACATAATATATTTTCTTCAAACTTACTCATATCTGAATAGAATATTATAATCACAAAATAGAACTTTAAAGTATCTGATTAAATCTTATTTACATCATAACAACCTTTAACTGTATTAGAACTAAACTTAACTTATGCCAGACTTGAACATATCAGAACACAAATCAAGTTAGTCTGTTAATCCTTCTTACAGAAGTGGGTAATGGGACTAATGTTGGATCCCGTTTCCAGAACTCAACTCTTGCTCTGATACCATAAATGTTGGATCCCGTTTCTAGAGCCCAACTATTTAGAGTCATAAAGCATGAGTGGGTTCCCCTGTAGGGTTATTTCAATGAACCCTCATTAGCCAACATCTCACAAGGGTGGTGCGCCCATACCAGTCCATCACCAAAATTACAATTTTACTTCTTCAAAGAAATTGTAGCTCTAAGTCTCTAGTTTGCTTTGAAGCAAGAACCATCTTAATCGGAGCTCTACAGATCAAGATATGCTTAAAAAGCCAA
>JANKOD010000008.1:28355788-28368744 GCA_026284645.1 Erythroxylum acuminatum | reverse complement strand
AAATGGAGTTATGAACTTACCATTAAATGGTTTAATGGTTATCTTTTAATGTTAGCATGTAACCTATTAGCATTGATTGGATTAAAGAAGAAAGATGGACATTGGATGGACCATCTTCCTTCTTACATCTCCAAAAACCAAAATGAACATGATAATATTAGGTTAATAGACTTTTCATATAGTCATCTTAAAGACAAATAAGAAGAGTCTCATTTAATGGCTTCTTTATGATTGACTAAATGAAGAAGTGATGCATTGGATGGAAAACTCTTCTTTCCTTTGATGTTAACCAAAATTGTGAGGGTGTAAGACGGGGTTCTTACATTTTTATCACTCTCTCTCCTATCTTGCATGAAAGATTTCGAAAATTGCATGAGAGTATCTCATTTTTTGTCTTCTTTCTTTTAAGAAAATTTTCCTCCAAAGTGTTGCTTCTCCTTTCCCACCAAAGGATCTTATTAACCAAGTTGTCTAAGAATAACAAGTGGTAGATAAAGTTAGTTGAGGATACAACAATAAGGAGAGGATAGATTGACAAAGAAAAGGATTCAAAAGCAAGGATTGGATACAAGAAGAAGGAGAGGATAGCACAGCAAGGAATTAAAACTATAGCGAAGGAGTCGGTAATATCACTATCTTGTTCTTATGTTAACAATTATTCTTATACCATATCATGTATGGATTGACATGTTGATTTGGTTATCTTGCTTCCGCTGTGTTATGATTTCTAAAAAAATTTTGAAATCTACCGTTTAACCAAATCTTGAATGTTTTCCTTTACGATCAAACAAGTATGAGTTAGTGATGATGGATTAAGTAGAAGAGAGGAAGAATAAGAGAAAACTTATGCAGTGAATCTAGAAAAATGGAGTGACCAATTGTGCTCTGCTGCACAATCACGACATTGGAAGGGGATCTAGAAAAGCACGATTGTGCTTCTGCACAATCATGACTTTGGTGGTGCATCTAGAAAGTGCACGAGCATGCACAAGCATGATCATGACATTGCACTATCGACTAGGAAAGCACGATCATGCACAAGCACAATCGTCCATCTCGCAAGTGCATGTCCGTGCATGAGCACGATCGTGACAATGAGGAAGCGTCTCGCAGTGCACAATCATGCACAAGCACGATCGTGACCATGCGCGACAATTGTGAACATCCTTCATTCTTTTGGCTATAACTTCTTCTCCCGACCTCCAAATGACTTGATTCTTGATCCAACAAACTCATAAAACATTTTTATTTCTATACACCAAAATTTAGGGGCATATGAGTTCATTAGGAAAATATTAAGTGATGAATTTAGGATGAAAATGATGAAGTGTGCTGGAATTTCTTAACTGGAATGATTTCACTGAACACTCAGCAGTATTTTAGTTATATCATGATCTGTAGATTTCCAAATGAAATGATTTTTTTATTTAGATTAAAATAGAGAATATGGCTACAAATTGACTGAAGAATTCCAGAATCTGGTTTTAAGTTCAGTACAGAGAACTGTTGTAGTTTAAGAACATCCCTAAGAAACTAAGTATAACATTCGGAATACTGAATCAAATTGTATGATCTTATTTTCATTAGAAACTTAATACATAAGAGAACAATTTGCTAGAAGGAAGTGTTGCTAAATTACTCCATCTCTTTTGTCAGAATGATAATGCAAAGTGGACCCGAAAGTATGTTTTTAAAACAAATTTGGAATCATCAATTGGGTTATGAAATTAGTTTCAAAATGTTTTATTGTGGTCCAAACCCTTAGTACAAATTAACTTATGTGAGTTTTGATATATGAATGATATTGTGACAAGAATAATGATAAGATACCCGAGATTGTCATTGAACATGTATTGTATATATTTCATATACATAGATGTGCATAACTGAATTCTTATACAATTATGCAAAATTGTAATATATGTAATTGTGTTTTGCATGATATAGAGGAGCATTTAGAGTGCCATCATCTAGACATTGCCGGGACTTTAAGGTAATAACTTTCTGGAGCAATATGTGAGTAACCTAGACGGTCTCACATAATTATATGTTTGCTTGAATTATGTTCTGAATGTGGAATTGATTGTACTGATTCTGGATAATGAAGGTCCGAGATTTCTTATTCATGAATGGGACAATTGAAGTGCTCCTTGTATGTGAATTTGGCAAAACAAGTGTTTCTCAATATGATTGTTGAATATCGGGCTAACATCTAATGATAAATGGGAATGAGATTGCATTTATGATTGTTTGAACCAATGATTAATTGAATATGAATGTCATGCATTTCATACACGAATGCATGATCAGATAATGATAGTTGTGACTTGAGTAGCCACCGAAAATGAGCTTAAAGCTCGGAATGTGGTTATGAGCCAAAGGCTCAATATGTATCAATAAGCCCGGTATCCACAATGGTTATGGGACAGATTAGACACTCAATCATAACAACGTAAAAATTGAAAGTAAGTCTCACAAGCATTTGTATATATACTTTATACATGTGTTTGACTAACTGAAATAGAATGTGGTCATGTATTTGAATAAAAATGAGATATGTGATGTTATATGCTAAATGAAAAGATGTTAATTATATTTTTACATGTGTTAATATATGATATGAATTGAGAGAACCATTGAGGATGGTTATATCACTGAGTTCACAAAACTCAACAAAATTGCAATGTTGATATTTCAGGATCAAGAGAGGAAATTAGCGGCAGAGAGACACTACAAGAAGAATAATTTTTGTACTTTTGAATAGAAAAAATGGCTCAAAGGTCTGTTAGCTGAGTGTAAAGAATTTAGTTAGAAATTTTGCAAAAATTCCTCATGTATAGAGCATGTTATATACTTAGTTTTGACATTGTACATATTTGGGAATTATTGTAAAGCTACAATGTATATTCGGTTTTTATGGAATGAAATGAGAAATTCGATTTTAAAATTTGGTGACCTTTATGTATTTATGATGATGCCATAATTAAGTTAGTGATGTGATTGCTCTAACATACTATTATTATAGGTTACGTACTGGAATGTCCTCAAGGTATTTTAGTTTGTACTCTATGATAGTGGGTTGTTACAAAAGCAGAGCAAAGAAAATAAAGATAACTGCTTAAAAGGAAGGGAAGACATCAATACAACCAAAAATGTTTCAATCAGCGGAAGCAGAAGTCTGCTATAAAACGCAATACAGGAAAAGAATGGTAGTTTTTGGGAGAGACTTGCCTCTAATGATGTTTGATAAAATAGGTATACATATCTCTTCTTACTTTGTTGCAATTGGTTGGGAAAACTTTCTAAAATTAGATGAGACAGTGTGTGATGTGTTAGTCAGGGCATTCTACACACACATAAGAAAGGAAATAATTGATGAAAAGCTAACCATACTCTCATGGGTATGTGAAAGTGAAATTCTAATTACTGGAGAGATTTTAAAAGATATACTAGACGTCGCTCCTATAGGAAGAACTAATTTTCCTAGTCATAAATAGGATCAACGATCTAGATTTAGGAGAAGTTGTTAAATCAATCTGCTTTAATGCTAAAAATAACTAAGATGGGAGACCTTGGAGTAGGCAAATTGACTTACTATCATGATGCCTTGCATCGTTATCAGCTACTTTTATTTTCCCACGAGTAGTTCTGCTGAAAGGCGCAATTTGCTAAATACTTATGTAGCGTATAATTTGCTAAAAGGAAACAAAATGAATCTCCCTGCAATGATCGTAAGGTTTATCCTGGATAAAGGGAATCATAAGAATACCACCAGTTGTCTACTTTATGGGATGTTACTCACCAAGATTTTCCATTGTTATAGATTACCTTTTGCAAATTTGAGTAGGTATAACTGGCTAAGTTTCACCCTTTTATTCCATACAAATTTGGATATAAATTGCAAAACAATGTTTTGGTGGAAAAGAAATCTGAAAGAGAAGCAAAAATCCTAGGTTCTGCTCTAAATCAACGAGCTAATGTTCCTCCTCAGGATGAAAATAATGCAAGTATCCAACAACAACTGAAGAACATTCAAAACAATCAAGAAGAAATGCAAGAACAGATAGTTTGCAAAATCAGTTTCTTGACATGCAGATTCTACTCAGAAAAATCTCTGAGTCACTTCATTAACTTTGTTTTCCTTTGCATGGATCACTTGTATTTATGATATTATCTTGCATATCAATGATATTATTGTTGACTTCCTCTCCATTTCTTTATTTTTTCTATTTTTTTATAATGGCAAAGGGGGAGAGCTTATATATGGACATATTTTTTGCATATATATGATATGATTTCTCGATGCTACCTTGATTATATCTATAATTGATTCTGCTGTGAAAATCTGTGATACATAAGTGATAGGCTTCTTTCTTAAGAGGCAGACTCCTTCTAATTTTGTCTTAACATACAAAAGTCTCAGATATCTTTCGAAATCATCCATTATCTTTTTAAATTTCGAAAAATATATCTATTATTGTTTATCATCTTAAAAAAGAGGGAGATTGTTAGCTTAACGTTCATTTTTAACAATTTTGATGATAACCTTATAATATTTCAAAATTCAAATTTGAATTATTTCCTTATATATAAACAACAGTATAATTCTTAAAATGAAATAAAATCATGGAATAATTGCTTTCCTTCTTGTAGGAACCTTCTTTATGAACTTACCTTATTAAAAAATGGCTTATCGGAAAGAATCCTACTTATTATGAAGGTCATCTCTTAGTCACGTGATTACTGGAAGATTTTTTGAAAAAAATGACATCGAAGTTATTCGAAATTAAATCCATCCAGTTGACTAAGGATGCAAGTGAAATAGACTACTTATGGAAGAGCAGCTGCTTTTGCGAAAGTAGATAAGAGTTGAAACACAAATCAGAATTTCGAAATACAACTATAGCATAAATTCTTTTAAAAGTGATATCATTGAAAAATCTCTTGTTCTTTAGAAAGTGAAAATATTTTTAAGGGAGATCAGTGTAGCTCATATCAAGCAAATTTCATTTTTTGTTAAGAGCTTGTAGAGGCTAGCTAAATACTACTAGTTTGGAAGGTTGGAGAACCTTGAAAAATATTAACTTGTGACCTTGAAGAGGCTTGTCAAATTACTACTTGGATTTTCATAGCGAAACACTCAAGTTAGATACTTGGGAACTGGAAATAAGCTTGGGTTGTAAGTCAAACCAGTATAAATCGACTGCGTCCTTCTCTCTCTTCTCTAAACTTTTATATTTTCACATCATATTGTGTGTTTGTTCATTTCAGCAAGAGGCTCCTTCAATTCTAAAATAGGTTCCTTCTGTTTATATATAACCTACTAAAGGTTCTTTTTATTTCAACAGGCACGTTGTGTTTTAAAATTATTTTTTAGGTGGCCTTATTCTTTTACAGGCTCTTGTCGTTTAACGGGCTACTATCATCTGACAGGTTCCTATTGTTTTTAATTTTTAACAGGCACATGTCTTTATCTGAATTTAAAGTAGTTTGTGAAAATTTTTTAAGTTGCACATAATTCACCCCCTCTCACGTGTGTTTGCTTTTATCATAACACACAATTTAAACTATCAGATCATATACTATTATAGCGACAATAGTTTCATTGCATGGTCATCGCTTGAAATGATGTCCATTTTTAAGCATTTAAGATGTTAAAATTCTGTTACTAATTCATAGTTGTGAGCTTAATTAAAGTCAAAACATTGATCATCGTCATTAATAAAGGACTACGTGGATTATCATACATATAATATATATGCACACACATTTATATATAACTTTATAAGGCGTTCCATCCATTTAAGTCAATGATATACCTACTATAACTAATTACAAATTGACAACTAGTAGAAACGGTAGCATTATTCTTCGCGACAGACATGTACTTCTTCCTACCTTTGATAATATAATGTTCGTGTGCTTATTAATCTATAGCACATAGAAACCATAATGCGATCTTTTGAGTGCCATGAATTCTTTTCAGTACCAAACCCAACTTACAAATAAACTTAAATAAGAATGGGTTAATTACCAGTCTATTTCAGAGATTGCTTCTCAGCTTTGGAAACGGATTTATTATTAGGGTTCCAAGACTTATCCTGCATATATGTCTGTGTATATACATATATAAAGTGGACTGTTATTCTAATTAAAACTAAAAGCTTCTCTTAATTTGCTGATTCTCCCCTACAATACTGTTCGTTTAACTGTCCATATTGATCATAATAACTGCTAAAGAGACCCTCCTAGTTAAGGATTTTCCTTGCGCATGGTTTCAACTTGCTCACGAAGATCCACAACATTATCTATTAGACATGCGTAAATAGAGACTTTTATCAGGTCCGAATCCCATCCAGAGTTTCCATACATTCTGGAAGTATATAAGAACATAGAGACAATAATCACCAAACTGCCATTTACAGTATTGGTCATACGGGAGATGTTCGATTATCGTGTAAAAACATTTCTCAGGTATTCTTTCTTTGATACTCAGCCATGACTTGACTTCGAAATAAAACATAGTTACATAGTAACATAAATATTTATGTATATAATTTGAACTAATGATCATATTGTAGGGAAACCGAGATGGAATCAGATCCCAACCGTAGCAAAAATAATTACGAAATTTTTTTGGTAAATTTGTTTCCAAAAAAACAAAATCTCTTTAATTATATAAAATGATTAACACATAATCATAATAAAGCGTAAACTTAAATTCGTACCTTATTTTGAAGTTTAACTGTAATCGTGTTGTATCCCTTAATCTGTTTCCAAAACTAATTTGTCTCAATCACCGTAGCCACATAAGTTTTCGACATCTGACGGTATCCACAGAATAAGTTGAGAGAACTCTCTAACTCTTACAGAGAGGGTTAAGCAAGAAGTGTTGGCTCCATTAGAGTTTAAGTCTATTTATAATATGTTTTGGACGTTTTAATAATTTAATTGAAATTAAATTATAATTTTAACTAAACTTTAATTAGAATGACAAATAATTCTAATTAAGTACTAATTATGTTCAAATTAGATTCAATATCTCATATTGATCTTTACTTATTAAAATTTTCATATTTTACCATAAAGTTTTTTAAACTTTACAATCAAGTCCAACTTGATTAAAATAACTTTGCTCTCTCCAACTCATTCTTTATTTAAGACCCATTAGGTTCCTAAATATGTTGGCAATAATTATAAATTCTAATTCTAATTCACAATTAGAATTAGATAACCTTTTAATTTATCTTTAATTCTTTAGTTAAACAATCTATAAACGTAGATCAAGATTGACGTCTAGCAACGTATCATGACCACCCAAATATTTAGGAATATCAAAATATTTTTGACTAACCTTTTCGTGCATATAAGTTTACCGTATAATTCAATCTTTTCATCATACAATATTTCGATTAGATATAGAATATGAAATTAATGTCTTCTCTATTTTGAGTCCAATCATAGTAGTTCTCTGCTATTAACTATCCATTCAATTAATAATATTTGTAAACTATTTACAAATTGTCATTCCATCTTAGTCAAGGATTTCCCGAACTAATACTAATTGAGAGCAATGAAACATTCTCTCTAATTACTTTAGGATGATGAATTCTATCTTGATCATTCAACTATCACCATATAGTTCATGCTACATCCAATGACTACATATTAAACGACCCATGATTAAATAGATTATAAGGAGTATTAAAACATAGCAATTCTTATACAAAATAACTTTGGTGATCTTAAGTCAAAGGATCACTTATACAATCATCACAATGAAATTTTTTATAGATATACAAGTAATGTTTCAAATGGAGTTCTCATATCGATTAGGTTGGGTAACTTATTGTCTAACAAATACCTATACGTTTGTTTAAGTATCTTCATACTTTAGACTATGAGATCGAATACTTCCTTCATAAGGAAAAATAATATGTGCTAGTCTTTTTGCATTCTATTAATGTCCAATCTTATTAAAACAACGAATAGTAATAATTTAGGAATAATAAATAAATGTAATATGAATCTTATAATTATAATCTTATTATAATTTCATTTACAATGTATAATTATTCTATTGACTTTATTATATACATATAAATATGTACAAAATAAAAAATGCCTTTAAATAATTGTCACTAAACTACAGTTAAAGCGATTGGCTATAGGGCATAAACTAACACATATGACTTTTACAATGGATTTTTGAATAGTATGCAATGAAAGGAAACGTACTTTATATTTATCAGGTGAAAACAAATAACCACAAGGAGTATTGATCAATACTGAGAAAACTTAAACATGAAAAGCTCGATTATTATTTATGAGGCAAATATCCCCTTATTTTTAAAAATAAACAATTAAGTGATTAGCCACTTTATATTGTTTCAAATTAATAACTAAATACGATTTACTTATGAAATGTTGGAATGCATGCACCCGTGCGATATGTTACTATACATAAATAGTGAAGAGAAACCTTAAAGACATATACATGTAGACGAAAAGACAAAATGTTTTAAGGATGATCCAGAATTTTATTTAATTTTGATTGAGGGATTGATGCACCATGATCATGTAAAATTACTTCAAAACTCGATTAAAAAAAGAAGCAATTCGTTCAACGAATAAGTACTTCTTTGAGACATAAAATGAATCAAACGAGCCTTAAATAATATAGGCATGTCCAAATTTGATTAAAGGATAATTTCAAAGCACATATAATTGTATTTAATTATTTTTTATATCAATATACAATTCTTAATCAAACATTTCGATGGTTAAAAAAAATCATATTATAATTATTTTTTGAATAATTAACTTGTATTAATATTTCAGATACTCCGTACAATTGGAACAGAAAGATCGTATCGTATACATGGCACACAGTATTGGATTCCAAGCGCTAATGTACGAAAAGCTGATTGCTTGATAGCCATAGGGATGCATTGAAGTTAATAATTGACCAGAAAATCTAAAAGATGCAAGAAGTAGAACCAACTATATGCTTTCACGTATGTACTTGGAGCTGTTGCACATGTGACCCATAGTCTTTAGCAAAAATAAAGTAGAAACCATAGTTAGGTGAAAGTTGTCTCACAAACACAATCAGCCTTCGTTTTTTTGTTTTTTGGGAAGAAAAACTTCAAAAAGGAATTCCTAATCGTATTGACCTAATTTAAAATATTGTGTAACTTGCGTGTTAAGGATTGTTAATTATAAATGTAACAGACGAAATATATCCAAGTTAAAGAAGCCATGCGTACCTCCTGTAGTGCTTGGCCAGCTGTTGAAACTAGGTCCTTGATCAAACTTGATTAATCAGCGGAGTTTGAAATAGATTCCCTTTGAATGCAAAAGCTAAAAGAGACAAGTGAAACATAGTCACATATTAATTGATGCAGCATCATCAAGATTCCCACAAGAAAAGGAACCTTTCGAGTAGCGGCGGAGAGCTTAAAGTGGGTTTTGTGTACACCCTATCCCCACTCGGGTTGGAACCTTGGACTTAGTGAATCTTGATGATGCAGCATCAACGAATACTGACTGTTGCTTGCCGGGCATCTCGATGAGAGTATATTGTGAGGTAGAATGAACTTGTATATATGTATGGAACTTGATCATATTATCTATGCCTAGACGAAAACAAACTGAAAAAAAGGACTCGGAAACTGACGAGATCAAGCCCCTTTTGTTCAATTTTTCTCTTGTCACCTACACCTGGCTACACCTACGGTTGAAGGGTAAAAGGCAGTAGAACACGTTTCTGTTTATATACACGAAGTTAAACTGCACAAGAGGAAGAAAACAGGAGGATAAGGCTAGTTGAGACTGGTTATGACGATAAAAGACAGCACGAAGAAGTTGGATTTGTAAAAAGAGAGGAAGAGTTTCGACCAGGGCATTAGATGTTAACTACTGGATATAGATATCTTCTCTTGCGTACCAGTCCACCATTTAATGAAACAATCTGGGGTAGATACGACTGACCATACCTTGCCCACTTGTAACTATAGGTGTCGAGAAAAGAACTGTAGTAAGATCGGAGAAAGATACAAAGCTACAGTGTGGTGCTTGTTGCCTTGATCATGAGCAAGGACTAAATTAATAAGAGAGATATAAAGCAGATCGATCCCCTCCCCTGGCTTTATATAAAGAAATCTGATGTCAGGAGGACTAGTTCATCAATTAAACAAGCATTTCATGTGGATTGTGGGGGCAAACTGAGGAGGACCGACCCCAGATAGCTGATGCTGCTCTCTCCAATCATTTCTTTCTTAGACCTACTCACCTGAAATTTCGGTGGAACTAGGATCGTTAGAAAGATGCATAGACCTAAGAATCGATGAAGGTTTTTCTTGGAAAAAAAAAAACTTTCTGGTGCATTAAGGTAATTAGAAGAAACTGGGACCTCTACTTGGTGAGGTTGTAATTTCGTCTTGATGACCACTTAACTAACGTAGACTTTGATATAGAAAACATATTATAGAATTCTATCTTGAAATTAATAGATTTCTGTTAAATAACATATCAAATATTAATCAGCGTCTTGAGAATAGTAAATAAATTCTCTTTTGCATTGCATGTTAGTTTCTGCAGTTTACTTTCTTTTGTCAAGTAACCATCAGAGAGTTGGAAATCCGTCCTTTCCTTGATTGAATCAGATGAGAATTTTTGTTTTACTAAGCATAACTTTATGTTTAATCAACCATTCAGCTGAGTTTCTATTATTAGTGAACATGATGAAGTTTTTCTATATAAGAAAAGAGTATGTCTCGATTGGGTTATTTACATAGTAAATGCTTTAGATTTCATTATGTGAAGAAACTATCATTTTCCTCAACAAAGAGATTTTGTTGAGAATTAACTTAAAATTTTACCTCGTCAAAAAAAAAAATTCAAAATTTTATAGTTGATAAAATTCCTTTAGAATAAGTCTTAGATTATCTTAAAATAAGTCTTAGATTATCTTTAATCTTACCTTATAAGCTAGATTTGTTAGTTGAAATATCTATTTTAGTTTTATGTATTTTGCCTATATAAGGCAACCAAATTGAATAATAAGATGGTATGGGAGTGTTACGTATTCTTTAATCTTTATTTTTATCCCATCTTATTCTTCTTCTATTTTTTTTAAACCCCAACATGGTATCAGAGCCTTAGATCCTTGAGGGACTGTCAGATTGAGTGAGAAAATACAAAGATAGAGTTCCTATGGCTGCCAACAATTCAACATTTATCTCACCCCCAAGTTTCAATGGTGAAAATTATCTAGTATGAGCTGTTAAGATGAAAACTCATTTAAAAGGTCTTAGCTTGTAACAGTGGGTAGAAAATGAAAGGGAATTACCACCTCTGGGAAACAATCCAACATTCAATTAGATAAGGGCTCATGAAAAAGAAGAAGCAAAAGCTCCAAAAGCTTTATCTATAATTCATTATGCTGTCTCAGAAGTAACTTTCACAAGAATAATGACTTGTGAAGCAGCTAAGGAGGCTTGGGATATGCTGAAAGAATTATATCAAGGCAACGAAAGAATAAGAAGGATGCAAATCCTAGATCTCAAAAGAGATTTTGGGACTTTGAGCTTGAAAGAAAAGGAGACCATACAAGAATATTCTGATCGGCTGATAAATGTGCTGAACTAAATTTGACTGCTGAGAGAAGATTTACCTAATAGCAATATTGTAAAGAAAATGTTTATAAGTTTGCTTGAAAGATTTGAGTCTAAAATTTTATCTCTTGAAGATTCAAGAGATATCAGTCGAATAACTTTACCAAAATTGATTAATGCTTTGCAGGCTTAGGAGCGAAGAAGAGCTATGAGAAAAGAGAGAATTGAACAAATAATTGAGGGAGCCTATCTAGCAATGGTTTGATCATCAAAGAAGAAAGGAAATATTCCTCAATGTGGACATTGTGAGAAGTTTGGTCATGAAGAGAAAGATTGTTAGCACAAAGGAAAGCCTTAATGCTATAACTGCAAAAGATTTGGTCATCTGCAAAAGAATTGCAGATCTAAAAAAGAAGAACATGCAAACTTGATTGAAGTGGCTGCAGAAGAAAATCTTTTTTAAATTTGTTGGTAAGAAGTACACCAAGATGTTTTTGGAGAGATGCGCTCCAATAATTGTAGGTTGATGAGAAGGGCATTAACGAGAATTGGTGAAAAAAAGAGCTTCACATAATATTCTAAAGATTAGGAGAGAAGTGCTCCATCCTAGAAATTTTGAATTAAGAGGGAATGTTGAAAATTAATCCAAAATTTTATAGTTAAAATTTCTTTAGAATATGTCTTAGATTCTTCTAAAATAAATCTTAGATTATCTTTAGTCTTATCTTATAAGCTAGATTTATTAGATGAAATATCTATTTTAGTTTTTTGTATTTTACCTATACAAGACAACCAAATTTATAATAAGATGGTATGAAGTGTTACGTATTCTTTATTCTGTATGCTTATCCCATCTTATTCTTCTTCTATTTTTTAAAATCCCAACAGATTTACCCCAACTTGTATAAAGTATACTTTGATCGAATACATAAAGTCCACTTTTTATGTCGTGGACTTGTGCTTAGTGGCAGCTCTACTTAAAGCCGACTACTGCTATTAAACCTTCACCATAGTTACGATTACTAATTCTTCAGTCTAATTTGCTTACATTTTTAAAGAAACAACAGAGAAATACGAAGCATTAATTTGCAGGAGACCAAATGGGTAACGCAGAGGCCACTGCCAACTTCACTATATAGTCAGCTATCTACGGCTCTGTTTGGTTAAGCTTTTATCAGTAGAGTTTTTGTTAGTTGAGTTTTTCTGAGAATAGCTTTTTTAAAAAGCCAGTTGACTATTTGACTGTCAATTTAAAAAATAGTTTTTTTTAAAAGAGCTTCATACAGTAGATTGTTTGGCAACATAAAAATAAAAAGCACTTTTATTAATTTTAACTAT
>JANKOD010000008.1:28288043-28298798 GCA_026284645.1 Erythroxylum acuminatum | reverse complement strand
CCATGAAGCCTGATTATTTTGTCTAAATATTTCCTGGCCAAAGCATTCATAGGATCTGTTTGTTTAATTGGCAAGAAATGTGCTGACTTAGTTAGCCTATCAACTATCACCCATATTGCATCATGTTCCTGCTAGTCCTCAACAATCCCATCAAGAAATGCATCGTAACCTTCTTCCTTTTCCATTTTGGAATTCACAGAGGTTTAAGCTTGCCTGAAGGTGTTTGGTGTTCAACTTTAAATTGCTGGCACATTAAGCATCTTTTAGCATATTTCGCAACTTCTTTCTTCATTCCTTTCCACCAGAAATGCTCTTTTAAATCTCTATATATTCTTAAACTTCCTGGGTGCATAACATAAGTTGCATTGTATGCCTCATCAAGAATCTCATCTTTCAACTCCAACATGTCTGGAACACATAATTTGTTACCTACCACCATCAATCTATCTTCTCTGATCTCTATTTTAGAAGGTTTACCACTTTTATTATCTTTTCGGAGCCTGCTCAAATACTCATCCCGTTTCTGCAATTCCTTGATCTTCTCATTCAATACTGGCCTCACTCTGAAGTTAGCCGATACACCATCAGACTCAACTTACCTCAATGTCACGTTAAGTTTAGCTAATTCCTTCAACAAAGGAATGTATATTGTCTCTACATGTGATATAATGGACTTCCTACTTAGTGTATTCGCTATTACATTAGCTTTCCCTACGTGGTAGTCTATCATCAAGTCATAATCTTTCAATAGCTCTAACCACCTTCTTTGTCTCAAATTCAACTCCTTTTGGCTCATCAGATACTTAAGACTCTTGTGGTTCGTAAAAACCCTGGTGTTGACTCCATATAAGCAGTGTTTCCATACCTTCAACGTCAAAATTATGGCAGCTAACTCCAAATCATGCGTAGGATAATTCATCTCATAGGGCTTTAATTGTCTAGAAGCGTAAGCAATCACTTTATCACCTTGCATCAACACACAGCACAATCCCTTCCTTAAGGCATCGTTAGACACTGTGTATCTGTCACTACCAGAAGGCAAAGTCAAAACCAGTGCAGTTGTAAGCCTGTTCTTTAATTCTTGAAAACTACTCTGGCACTCCTTTGTCCATGCAAATTTCTGATTCTTTCTTGTCAATTTGGAAAGTGGAGTTGCTATCATGGAAAAGCCCTCTACAAACCTTATGTAATAACCGAATAAACCCAAGAAACTTCTCACTTCGGTTACATTCTTAGGTGCTTGCCATTTCACAACTGCTTCTATCCTCTTCGGATCCATATGTACTCCTTGCTCTGAAATCACATGTCCAAGAAATGTCACTTCCTTTTGCCAAAATTCACATTTGTCGAATTTGGCATATAACTCATTCTTCCTCAGTGTCTTCAAAGAAATTCTTAAATGTTCCTCATGCTCCTCATCACTCTTATAATAGACCAAAATATCATCAATAAAGACAATGAAAAATTGGTCTACGAAAGGCTTAAAGACTCTATTCATCAAATCCATGAAAGCTGCCGGTGCATTTGTCAACCTAAAAGGCATGACAGGAACTCAAAGTGACCATACCGTGTTCTAAAAGCAGTCTTTGACACATCGGACTCCTTTATCCTCAACTGATGATAACCTGATCTCAAATCTATTTTCAAAAAGACCCTTTCCCCTTGCAACTGATCAAACAGGTCATCTAAGCGTAGAAACGGATATTTGTTCTTGATGGTGACATGGTTAAGCTTCCTATAATCCACACACATTTGCAATGATCCATCTTTCTTCTTCATAAAAAGGATCAGAGCTCCCCAAGGTGAAGAGCTCCGCCTAATGTAACCTTTCTCCAAAAAATCTTCCAATTGCTCCTTAAGCTCCTTCAATTTCACCGGAGCTATTCCATAAGGCGGAATCGAAATTGGCGTTAGCTTAATGGGAAATTCAATTTCCCTAGGTTGCAGTAGTCCTGGTAATTCCTCAGGAAAGACATTCGGGAATTTCATGACCACAATTATATCTTTTAACTTCCCTTTATCTGCCCTCGTGTCTACCATATAGGCCAAAAATGCTTCACACCCTTTTCTCATCATTTTATCTGCCATCAAAGCCGAAACAATTCACGATGAGCTAAGTTTTTTGTCTCCTATAAGCATCACCTTTCTTCTATTATCCAGCTCAAACTCCACTGTCTTTTGTTTGCAATCTAAGTTGGTATTATATTTCTCTAAGGTGTCCATACCCAAAATCACACTTAATCCCCCATCCTTAAAGGCATTAGATCCACCACTAATTGTTCTCCTCCAATATGCATCTCAAAGTTTCTATAAACTTGGCAAATAACGATACACTGGCCGATTGGAGTACTCACCATCAAAGGTGTATCCAATGGGCTCAAATCTCTACCATACACAGTTGTACCCGATGAAATAAAGGAGTGGGTAGAACCCGGATCAATCAAAACAATTACATCATCATCAAATAATTTAATCATACTAGTCACAACCTATGGAGCTGTCTCCGCGTCCTCCCGTGTCATTGCTAACACTCTAGCTGGTGCTTGGCCCCTTAGTCTTCCTAGAGGATTCACCCTCCTAGTTGCATCAAAGATGCCCACTTCCGTTGCAGCCTTATGCCCCACTGTTTCAGTTCTCTTCGAAGCTTGCACCTGGGCTCCATCTCTTCTTGCATACTTTTGACACTCTCTGGCCATGTGTCCTTTCTCTCCACAATTGAAGCATGCTCCTGTCTGTCGGCAACATTCCCCTCTATGAAACCTTTCACAGTGTTCACATTTGGGAATGCGTGGCTTATCTCCATCTCCTTTTCTGCTGCCTCTAGCAGTTGAGGCTTGATGTGAAACTGTGGAGGTTCTCATCGGTTTGGAACTGCTCGCGCCACTGCTCCTCTCTTCAGACTGCATATGGAAAGTCCTGACACTCCTTTCAGACAAAGAAGTACCACCTGCCCTCTTGAACTTTTCTCTCCCCTTTCTCTGTTTTCTCACGGCGTTCTTTATATTCTCAATCTTCTTAACCCTCAGAGCTGCTTCAACCAGCTGTTGAAAATCATAAAAGTTTTGCACCACCACTTTTTCTCTGATAGCTAGGTGCAACCCTGATTCGAACCTATGGCACTTAACTACCTCAGTCATCATCATCTCCGCTGCATATTGGGAGAGCTATGTAAACCGACGCTTATATTCACTCACCGTCATTTCCCTCTGGGTGAGACTCAGAAACTCTCTCTACTTCTGCTAAATATACACCTCAGACAGGTACTTCTTGTTGTAAGCAGCTAAGAAGTCCTTCCATGCTAACACTGGTGGTCTAATTTGACTCCCTGACACACTCTCCCACCAATGTAAAACATCTCCCTGTAGTAAGCTTACAGTATACACAACTTTCTCATCATCCTCAGTATCCATCTGCTCTAGTATCCTCTCAGTCTTTCTCAACTAAGTCTCAGCTTTTTATGGATCCGTTGTCCCATAGAAATCCACTGCCCCATACTTCCTGAGCTTGTCAAACTGTTTCCCCTTCTTAACTGGAGTCGGAGCAGAAGATTGCGGCATCTAGCCCATAGCCTGGGAAAATGCCTGAAACATCCTCGGATCCAATGGAGTAGGCACTTGCTCTTGTGGGAGAAGAGATTCCCTCGTCGGTGATAGAACGGGCTCACTACCTTGCCCTGCAGAAGCTTCAGCATTTCCTGGGGCTACTGACTCATCAATACTCTTTTCCCTTAGCGGAGAGTCAAGTACAATCGATCCTAGCAATATTCCTCATGTCCTTCTATGAGGTGGCATCTTACTCCTTCAATGTAAACACTAGCTATTAGCTCACATCTCATTTTAAAATCCTAATCCCTACATGTATGCATGACATGCATGTCACTTAATGCAATTTAATCAATCCACAATGCAACATAAAATCACATAGCATAACAATTAATCCTACTATGATTTCTAAGCCTAGGAAAAACCTAAGCTCTGATACCAAACAATGTTGAACCTGCTTCTGAAGCCCAGCATTCGGAGACGTTTAACAAAAACAGTACTTGTCCTCAACCATATTGAACCTGCTTCAGAACAATAGGCATAACATTCTCTAGATATATCGGATTAACGTAGTTCTTATATGTTTCAAATGAGGACTTCAAGATCTACAACTTTCGTGAAGGCCTTGAAGATAGGTTCTGTCATCTAGAGGGTCAAAATTGGACCCGACAATAGGTTCAGAAGAAACCAAATGAAGGGTCAAACGAATCGAAACAACTATCATAACTTTCTCTAGAGTTACCTGATTTAGGTTGTTCTTAGGTGGTTCGAAAGAGGACTTCATAAAGATCTTGAAGATAGATTATATCGTCTAGAGGGTCGAATTTGGACCAGACGATATGCTACACGAAAGGTCAAACGAAACCAGACAAAGGGCTAGACGATTTGGAAAAATTTTCATAACTTTCTATAAAGATATCAGATTAAGGTGTTATTTGATGGTTAGAAAGAGAACTTCACTATCTACAACTTTCATTCAGACCTTGAAGGTAGATTCTGTGGTCTAGAGAATCAAAACTGGACCAGACGAAACCAGATGATTTGGAAAATTGTTATAACTTTCTCTAGGGATATCTTATTAAAGTTTTCTTTGAATGGTTCGATAGAGAACTTCAATATCTACAACTTGTATGAAAACCATGAAGACATATTCTATCTTCTAGAGGGTCAAAATTGGACCATATGGTAGGACAGACAAAAGGTTAGACGAAATTAGATGAAAGGTCAGATGATTTGGCACAATTGCCATAACTTTCTCTAGAGATATCAGATTAAGGCGTTCTTTAGATGGTTCTAAAGAGTACTGCAAGATCTACAACTTTTATGAAGAACTTGAAGGTAGTTTCTATGGTATAGGGAGTCAAAATTAGACCAGATGATAGGTGAGATGAAAGGTCAGACGAAACCAAACGGGCCAGACGATTTGGAGCAATTATCATAACTTTCTCTAGAGATATCAGATTAAGGCATTCTTTGAATGGTTCGAAAGAGGACTTCAAGATCTACAACTTCTATGAAGACGTTGAATTCTATAGTCTAGAGGGTCAAAATTGGACCAGATGATAGGCCAAATGAAAGGTCAACAGTGCACCAGACGATTCAATCTATAGTGCACCAGATGATTCAGTCTACAGTGCACCAGACGATAGGCACCAGACGATATGGTTCCTACAGACTCTTCCTCACATTACCAAAGTTCTGAATCACTAATTACACTCTCCAGAGCATCTTCACTTATATAGATCATAACTTTCTACTCCGATGTCGAAAAATCTTATACTATATACCATTGGAAAGCTAGAAAGATAATTTACGACTTTCTAGAAGAAAATTTTGTCTAATTTAGCCTAGATTAATCCAGATTTGCCCCTGAATTTAGAACACGAATTTTATTCCTATGGTAGACTTGAAATATGAAATGTAAGACTTGGAAAATCACAAGCAAAGCCAATCATATTTCATTAGCAAATCCAAACACAATTCGAGCCTAACTTTAATTACATATCAACATGCTCATCAGTAGCTTAATACAAATACAGAGGGATGCTCAATGTTTGATATGCTAATAAAGCTATCCAAAAATCACTATCTTAGTTACAAAGTTTCTAATATCTTGGAGTTTCTAATGCCTTACAAGGATTGCTAACCTTCTCGTTCTGCACCTGAGAAGGGAATAGTGGGGTGAGTAACACAACTCAGTGACTAATATATTCATAGCCATTGGCAATTGACCAAAGTCAATCATATGTACACGTATATATATAGATATGTATCCATCAATTTAAGCATTCATCAATTTAGCTCAAAACTCATAACATATAACACTCAAAATGCTTCATACTTGACAATTTAAAGATGTAATGCACAAACAAATGGCTTGAGAGTTCCGTGGAACCAAACAGAGAAACACAAGTTTACTCCGTGAACAAAACGAGTCCGAATTCTCAAGATCTCATAGCCTCAAGTGGGCAGCCGAGAGAAGGCTATGGGTTAACGTGCATGTAACTAACGAAACGGGTTCCTCTCTTACCCAAACAAAAGCACATATTCATTTTATCACATGCTCATACTTTCATGCTTTTTCTTCTTTTTTTTAATTCAAAATGTTATAACCTCTTTCAAGGTATAACATAATCACAATGCATCATGCATTTCTAATAAGTTATAACAATTCAATTTCAAGAATCAACATACACACACATAGACAAGAATTTGCCCAATCACACAATAACTATAAATATATTACCTACCTAATTAGCTTGCGAAAATCCAAGTCAAGCTTGCCTTTCCCCTTGCTCTTGGGTAGGATTCCCTTGGTTTCCTAAAACAACCAAGGTTCCATTCAAAGAACATTCCAATAAAATTCATAAACATTCCAAAATCACAAAAATTGCAATAAACACAAATTAAGCGCAAATCTAACCTACCCATAGCGCATCTAGGTTAGAAAACCTAGGATCTAGTTTAGAAACCCTAAAATCACTTATTTCTAATAACTCATCTTTTTCCAACACAAACCTTTCATTCTCTACACAAACCCCTTTCTCTCTCTAACTCCTTCATCCTCAACACAATCCATTTCTTTAATAAAGCAAGAAAAAAGATGGTTATCCTACCTACCATAACAAACTTGATTTCTCTTTTTTTCTTCTTTCACCGAAACCTCTCTTCTTCTCTCTTAATTTCGTTTGTCATTCTTCCCCCCCCCCCTTCAATTCATTTTTTTCTCTTCTTAACAAGCAAGACGACATATTCTTCTTCCATTTCTACCCTTAGTGAGCCCAAAAGGCCATTTTTACTATTCCTTATAAGCTGGTATTCTTTTATGCTTAGTGATCTCCCAAAAATGTCCTTGCACATCCTTATTACGTTAACACTTTAATTCCACTTAGCCATTTAATAAATTCTACTAACTTGATGTAATTATAATTTCAAAATTTTAAGTCTATCTAAACCTCAAAATTAATTCAAATCATGCTTGACTTAAAAAAATTAGGGTCCAACAACTCTCTCCCCTTAAAGAATTTCGTCCTTGAAATTATTACCTGAGACATTGAAGAGGTGTGGATACTTCTCCCTCATGGCCTCCGAGGGTTCCCATCATACGCTTAGCATTGTCTCTAAATGTGATGAATCCTTTATCTTAATCTATATGTCTTGAGCATCTACTATCTATGTGCCACACGTTCCTTCTTTTCCTAGAGATCTATAAACAACAACAACAACACCTAGTATAAATTTCACTGACATGCAGGATTTAGGAAGGTCCAGTAGTACATAACCTTACCCTTAACTAGCAGAGATGTTGTTTCCAAATGACCTTAAGAAGGAGAAGAAGAAGAATGAATGAATGAATGAATAAATAAATAAATAGTTATAAAATAAAATACAAAATAAGAAATAAACAAAATAATTAAAAAATAAATAATTAATATAAATAAAAATAATAGTAATAGTAATATATAAATATAAATATAAAATCAACTAATTAATATGTTTTAGGTATCATTTTCCTTTCTTTTTATCCCACTTCTATGAGGGTTTACTCGTTAACCTTTATTTTAAGAAGTCAAATTTTTAGTATGCATATATTTACCATAAAAGTAACATGAAATGTTATATAAGTAATGTGGGTTAATGGTATGACGATGAACCATATGATTTTGGTGCATAAATGCATTCCTTATCCTTCTGTAGAGATTTCTTCTTTGGATAATTAAATTGAATTCTCTTTTTAGGTAATGAAGATAACTAGCTTAATTGTGTGTATAAGGCATATTTCTTTATTATTTTGATGCTTATGAGGACTGCATATTATCATGTATTTTTTTATAGGATTTGTACCTATTCTTTCCTTAAGATTGTTGAGTTTAAGGCCAGAATTATGAACCATACATGAAAGCATGAGGTTTGATCTTATGTGTCACATGCATATGTTTTATGTTTATGTTTAGATATGGATGCTCCATGCTCATTTGTCATTCTAGGAAATGGTTCTTCACTATGTAATTTTCTACCTCTGAAACAATTAGTTTTAATGTTAGAAAGACTCTCATAGCTACATTAAATTCCATACCTTTTTTTTTCTTAGCTCCTAACATGTTTTCAAGTTTCTCACTTCCCTTTGTAAACTTGAACAATGATTCCTTGAGATCATTAACCTCATTTTTCAATGCTTTGTTCTCATTTTTAATGAATCTAAGTCATGATTATCAATAATGGCCATAAGTCATAATAGTCAATAATGGCCATACTAGATGCCTTATTACTATGTAATTCACACTTTATCTTTTCATTCTCACTTATTCATACATATAGATCCTTTTGAGACTCTTTGAGTTTAGAGGATAACTTTTCTTTTTCATAATTTTAAGGATCTGAACTAGTTTATTATAGTTCAAATCACTGTCGTTATCATTAACACAAGATTTAGAGTTAGAGATTTCCTCATCATCATATTTTTCCATAAAGTACACATAGGCTACATCTCTTTAATTATTTCATCCTAAGTAGAGGCTTTAAATGCCTTCTTTTTTACTTTATTCCTCTTTTCCTTCTTATCAATTCTCTCATATTTGTTATTTTATTTGAGGAGAGGGCATTGAGACTTCATATGTTTGAGGTTCTTCAAATAATACTATTTGATTAACATTCTTAATATATCGTATCACCTTTGAATTCCTTTTTGTTTTAAAAGTTCTTCAAGAATGATTTGAAGTTTTTGGTGATTAAGATAATGTCTTCTTAATTACTTTCACTAATTTTTGTTTCTTCCTTTTCACTTAATTCTTCCTTTTAGGATTTAAATGTTAAATATTTTTCTTTGGAGGCATCATTTCTTCTTGTGTCTCTTGGGGCCTCATATCATATGTAAGAAGTGATCCAATAAGCTCCTTAAATGATAGTGTTATTAGATCCTTATCTTTTTATATGACCATTACTTTAGCTTCTCTTATCTTTGAAAGTGATCTAAACAACTTTCTTATCATATCAACTTAGAATTGGTCTTTCCAATACCTTTTAGATTATTAATAATATCAATAAATCTTATGTATGTGTAAATTATAATTCATTTGAAACAATTCATATTGGTGTATTAGTATGCTAACTGTACATTCCTTTACTTGATTTTTTCCATTATGTGTAACTTTAGAGTATGTTGAATTCCATTAGTAGTTTCACATATAGAGACTAGTGAAATCGTTTCATTCTAACACATAAAATAAAATGTGAATAGTTTTGTGATTCAAAGAAATTAATCTCATGTCTCGAGGATCTCATTCTTCTTTTAGCTTGGGAAATTCTATCTTATTTATAATTTTAGTAAGAATGAATGGAGCACTTGAGACAATTTCCCACAAATTAATATTTTCTTCAATCAAGAAATTTTTCATCCTTATTTTAAAATTGCACCAAGTTAGCCTATGCAATCATAATAAATAAGGATTAACTTGCTTTCTATTTTGTTATGTGTTTATAACTATTACAAAAAACGATCGGTTAAGTAATAAGTTGACCTATTTTTATTGAGCTGTGGGTAGCATTAAATTGTAAATGTAGGGACCCAGGAGAGCCCTCCGGGTATGCACCATTGACCCTACCGGGGTGGGTTTCCCCTCGGTATTGTCCTCTTTAGTACTTGGATGAGTCACCACTCCCAGTAAGGTCACCGGTGCATACCCGGAGGGCTCTTCTGGGTCCCTACAGTAAATCATCTACTTCTCTCTTATAATCTTCTTTAATTTCTAGTCTCCTTCTTTAAATATACTTCAACCTTTCTAATGACTCTTCATATTTGTTCAATCTTAGACAATTTTTCAATCTCCATCTCTAATCAAACTTCAACTCTTTTAGTAACTCTTCAATTTTGTTAAATCTTTCTACTAATCTCTAATTTGAATTGATTTTCTTTAATTTTTATTCTATTTTAACCTCTTTTATGTTTTTCTATATATATTATTATTTTAATTCAATGTGCCAACAGATCATAAGTTAACCCTCCTTTTTATTTTTATTTCTTTTACTGGTTGTGGTGAATGAAGTTAAATCTCATAATAACAAATAAAGACAAAAGAAACAAGAGTCACGCAGATAAAGTTAAAGGGTATTGTCATTTTCATACTTTCATCTTCTTTCTCTTTATTTCATCTTTCTTCTTTAGTTCATTTTTATAGCATTTTATGACTTATTTAGTTACTTTTGTTCTAGTTATGAATCTATTTCAAAGACACTGAGGTTTAGGGTTATTTTTTTTAGATTTATTGGGTTGTAATTTTTGTATTAGTTTATGAATCTATTTCAAAGAAGTGATTTTATGTTGTTCCTACCATGACAAATTCTTGGTCTATTTTTGTGTCCATTATTTATATTATCTATGAAGTGAATCACACGTTAATACATAGATAGTCAAATGCACAAGAAGGGGGGTTGAATTGTGAAAACTTTTTCGTTAATCCCTTCTTGAAGAAAACTTATTGATTAAAACACAAACTTGTCCAGTTCAAAATTATTATAACTTTGTCTGTAAACGTTTTTCTAAAAACTTGCGTATGTGAGATATCAAAAATCAAAATAAAGAAATAGAGAAAGTTGAGAGAGTTTGACACAGTAATTTTTATACTGGTTCACCCCAAACTGTGGGCTACGTCCAGTCCTCAGATAACCTTCTGAGATTTCACTAACTCTCAAACGTTTACAAGTATTCTTTTCGCTG
>JANKOD010000008.1:28243818-28254280 GCA_026284645.1 Erythroxylum acuminatum | reverse complement strand
CCTTTGCAGAAATTTTTGGGCTGTCAAAATACAGCCGTTATGCTGCCCGATTTTCGAGAAAATCGGGTTATGGCAAAATAAGAATAAGAATAAGAATATGATTAAGAAGTTAATTTTACTAAAGACAAGTGTTTAGTAATCGATGAAATTTTGGGGCATGTATGATTTGATTAAGAAGAAATTTATGAATTGAGTTTGATTAAGGATAATTTCCTAAAGGGAAATTGGAATGGTTTTGTATAAAGAGGAAAAAAAATTTATACCGGTTTTCGGGTTTGGATCAGTCTAGGGTTTCCAACGCGTCTCACATCGTTTCCCGATTAATCTTTGTTCCAGATGTCGGACTTTCGTTTCTTAATCCGATTGGATTCGTTTCGCCTTATGTTTTCGCTTCAGCCCACTTTCGGATTCGATTTTCGTTTTCCGTTTCTATTTTCCAGTTGCGATCCGGTTCCTGATATCGGGTCCCAACATAAAGAATGCCTTTAAATAATTTGTCACTAAATTACAACCAAATCGATTGGCTGTAGGGCATAAATCAACAAAAGATGTGGTAGCAATCTCTTATTAATGAAAGTTAAATCTAAGCCATCAAGAAATGAAATTGAACTTAACAGGAAATATCTTCTAATAAGGGGACTATTATGAGTTAATGGAAATCAGGTTTCCTAAAGGGGTAGGAGAATTAAGTATTATAGGTATGAAACAAGAACAAATTTTAGGTCACATCAAAGGGATGATGAAGTTTCCAACAATCAAATGGATAAGTAAGATAATGGTAAACTATCAAGCTTGCACATTAAAAGGTCAATCCTCAGTACCCAAGGCTTCTTGCTTTGTAAGGATTAGAGAAAGGTCATCAATTATACCGAGCCTTCTCTTTGCATTTTATAAAGAAGTTATTTCTGTGACTTAAATTCGTGACATTTTGTGGTCACAAAGGAGTTACCGTATTAGTGGTTCTAAGGCTCACCCTCAAGCTTGCAAGCTAGAGGTACTAGTTATAGTAAAAATATCAATAATATTAATGCTAGGATAAATAAGCAAATATCCAAAGATGATAATTAATTCCCTTTTGGTATCTGCTCTTAAAAATCATCACAAGTGGGTAAATAGGTCCTTGGGATATTGTTAATCTTGAGAATGAATTCACTATTTCAACTAAGAGACCGTCAAATATAAAGAATAATGTTAAGAGCTCTAAACCATTAACCTCCTGTTGAAGCTAATACTTGCTTAATAGGTTTCATAGCCCCAAAAAGTAGCAAGCAATATATGATTATCTATATTTAATGAAAGAGTTAATTACAAAAAAATCTCAAACTTTAGCCAATTTTACAATTATAGCACGAACTTTAAAAAGTGGAAATAAAATGCCCAAATAGTATTGCTGTCGCCTGCAACCAAATTAAAAAAGAAACCAATTTCCATTAATACAAATTAATGTAGTAGTAGTAAGTGGATATCGTTCCCCCGAGAAATTTTAATGGTGAAGAGTTTACAAGTTCAAAACTAAGACAAAGTAACGAAAAGGGGGGGTTGCAATTCACGTAAAATTAAAAATGTAGAAATAAAAAATATGAAATTAACAAAAGTAATTGAATATGAAAATTTAATAGAAAACCTTGGTTTCGGGTTACCGATGTTATCACACTAAAATGGATTCTCGATATAAAATTTCAGATCATTAATAAACATTCATTGGGGAATGTTTTCTCTTAAATGTAAATGACTAGAAACATGTATTCTAAGAATTCTTATTAATCAACAACCTAGATACGATCGTAGGTTTAATTGAATAATAGCTTTAAGAACTAATAAACCAATGAACAAGATAACATATGTACGACATGCAATTAATCAAGATGAGTATCTTCTTATAATTTCCAACTCTAACGTAAAGAAGGTAATCCTAATTGCTACTTGTTATTAACAAAACTAAACGTCATATTTTATTAATCTAGCTATTAAATGAATCAATCCCTAGTTGCGCACCTAGAAATCAATCAATTCAATTAGAAAATGTAATTAAGAAGATACTCAATGTTCATCAATAAAACAAGTTTTATTGAAACATCTCACACATAATAGATGATAACACTGTTTCTCTCAACTAAGAAAAGGGGTTTAGCTACTCATAACGAAAGTAAAAATCAAAGAAATAACAAAACACATAGTCTCCATCCATGGTCTTTTCCTAAAGAATACGAAAATACCTAGAAGAAAAGTGTAGAAACAAAACTGAACTGAACTGAAATAAAAGTACTCTAGAGAATTCTAAAACTATGCTAACTTAAGGTATAACGTGAACAGTAACATTTTAACGTGAACAGTAACATTTTTCTTCTCTTTATGCCTTATCGATCCCTTCTTTTTCCATCATCTTTTGCAGATCACATCTCCCACGTGTTCAGATTGCAAATCTCCAGCAATCTGATCTTCTAAGATTATGAAAATCTCAAACGAATTAGATTTGAATTTGAAAGTAGATCTGCAAGTTTTTTTCCATCCTTGCACGTGCCCACGCTTAGTCACTGAATTCGCTGCTAATATGGAATTTCAGATTTTCTTTGCTTCTTTTGCATCTTTTTGATTCAATTTCATCTCTAAAGTGTTGAAATTCATATGAGAAAAATTAAGAGATAATTCCATTAATTTTGAATAATAATTTCAATACATTAAAGAAAATTAAATATAAAATAAGCACAAAATGACAACTTAACAAATTCCCTCACACCAAACCTTTGCTTGCCCTCGAGTAAATATGCTAAACGACTACACTTTATCAATTCATCCTTCATAAGATTAAGTGCACACAATCCATTAATTTGGGCTAGTAAGACTTAAATTGCAACACATATCATAATCACTTTTCACCAATACAATAAAAAAGTTAAAATAAGACATCTTTGTTCAAAAGTAAATATGAAACCAAAGTGAATCCTTCTCATAGATTTCTCTCTTACGCTCAAGTGTTTAAGGTCCAAGTGTTTCACTCAAATCTCTCTCGAACATATTGCACTACCATAGGCTTGCAAATTCACCAGTTATCATTCATTCAGATTACATGGGCTAATAGATCATAAGGACTTTATTAAGGGTTGTAATGGGGCTAGGTTCAAAGGTAAGGTAAAAATTGAAGTAAATCACGCGTTAGTATAGACTTTATGTTCGATATACAAAATGCACAAGAAGAGGGGGGTTGAATTGTATATTCTTTTTCGTGAATACAGTCCCCTTATATATTTTTGAAAACTTGCTTTCTCAAAAATTATTAAGTAAGAATATCACGATGTACTCCAGTTCACTTTTAAGTACTTGTATAAAAACAATAGGAATAAAAGTTGAGAGTTTGAGAGTAGAAATTGACACAACAATTTTATCCTGGTTCACCCCAAACCATGGGCTATGTCCAGTCCTCAGAATCCTTTATGAGATTTCACTATACTTCACAAAAATACAAGTATTCTTTTCACCGAGCCTCTTCAGGTCTCTTACAGCAAGTATTGTTTTTCTCACTTAGCCTCTTCAGGCTCTCAACTTTTCTTCTTTCTTATAGAAAGATGTTTGCGAGCTTTGTTACAGAGAATAATAGCTCTCAATGTTTAGCACAATGAATACAATGTTTCTAGCTTTCTTAAAATCTATAATTCTTTCAAAATCACTAACTTCTGCAGTCTTCGACTCTGACTTGTATTTATAGCCTTCGTCTTTAAGTGCTTCTTGATAACCGCTTCTTTCTTCTTGTTTCTTGATCTTTGAAGAAATAATTATTCAGTTGAGTTCTGTAACTAACTCAGACTGATTAACCATCCGACGTGGTATCGGGTCTTTGTCTTAGTTTTGTTTTGGCTTCGTCTTTCTTTTTATCGTCTCATTTTCGCTTCCGCTTCGTCTTAGTTTTCACTTTGTCTTAGTTTCCACTTTGTCTTAGTTTCCACTTCGTCTTAGTTTCCACTTCGTCTTAGTTTCCGCTCCGCTTCGTCTTACTTTTGTTTCTCCGTTTTGTCTTACTTTTGTTTCTCCGCTTCATCTTACTTTTGTTTCTCCGCTTCATCTTACTTTTTTTTCTCCGCTTCGTCTTACTTTCTAATATTATTATTATTTGATTTTCATAAAAATTATTAATCATGAAGTCATTTTGACTTAACAATCTCCCCCTTTTTTATGATAACAAATAATTAAGGTTATTAGAAAGATAGTATTATTTATAAGACGATATACAATATAAGACGATATACAATTGAAAAAATTGTAAACTCTATCTTCTATACATTTCTCTTCTTCTTCTCTTCTTTTGTTCTTCTCTTCTCTTTCTCCTCTTCTCTTTCTGCCCCTATCTTTCTCATTTTCTCCTTTCTCACCCTATTTGTTATTGATCAAAAGAATTATGACCGAAGATGTTTCATAATTTCATAAAACATTTCCTTCATTTCAGTGCGGAGTGACTTGAAACATTTCCTCCATTTTACCAGGTCTAGACGTATCTACCCATATAATGTAATATCTTTATCATGAACTTGAATACAATACGCGTTGTTATGTTAGGCCATGCAAAATATCATAGAGGACAAGAAGATATTTGGAATATGTATATATATATATACACGAGATGTTTTAATAGGGTCTCAATTATATATTCCCACGAGATGTTTTAAGAGGGTCTCAATTATAGGAAGACGTCTTTAAGTCATCCACACTCAGACTAATCTCCGTTCGAACCGGATAAGTCCTTACGATAGGTAAAACTCTAACTCTAAATTTTAAACGACTGTATACACTATACACGAGAGCAAGCTGCGATCTAAGAGTCCTTACCAATATTTGGAAATATATTAAAAAAAATCTAACGAGTCGAACTAAAGAATCTCGCAATTGAAATCTGTGGGCTGTCTCGGTTTGGTGGTGTCTAACGTGCTTATCAAGTTCTCCAATGAAACATAACGACATAACTTAGCCAAACCAAACACGAGTAGAAGATTATTGTACTTTTTCATCTGGTGCTCGCACACCAACTCCTACGCATATACTGTACTTCCTTCCCTCTTTTATAAGGATTTCTGATTGTCTCTCTTGATTGCGTAGGTTATTGTACCAGATTATTGTTTTAGATCTGTTCTTTAATTTTTTGTTAAGAGTTAAATAATGATTTTCTCGAAGCTTTCCCGTTCATTCAATCGATCTTCTCGGTCTAGAGTGAGTGTTTTCCCTCCCTGTCTCTCTTTGTTTTGAAATTGCTGTTATTCCTAACTGGGAACCGTAATTGGGTCTCTTGTGTAATGGTAGAGTGTATTGACGAGTGGTGCGGGTGGGTACGTCAGATATGCGAATACTGGATTACCCGGCGTTGGGGTGTATGTGGATGGTGTTGGAGGATTAGGGTTTTTGAGGCGCTATTTAGCTTCTATCAGACCTCACAAGGACTTCCTGCCGAGTTCGCATTTGTCCGATTTGGATTCCGTTCTTGCAAACCCTAGAATTCGTCGTTTCTTCTCCAGCGAAGCTCCCAAAAAGAAGAGTAAGTAAATTGTATAAATGTATAGCTTCTGGCTTCTTTCTGTGAAATTTTGTTTGATAAGCTACTCAATTGATTTATTTAAAGTGAAGGAAGGAGTGGTCTTGTCATTTGTAGCAACGAAACAGTCAAGTAGTGCTGTTAGATGTTCTTGGGCAATGTAGTGCATTATTTTGGTGCTTCTCACTCGTTTGTACGTTTGCGTTATTTGTGTTTTGATGTCTCTTACCAGATTATGAGAACTTCTATCCCAAGGAAAAAAAAGAATCCCCGAAGGGGAATGGCGATGGGAAAAATGAGCAGAAATCTGAATCCAAAGGTGACACTTTCTAAGACTTAATATTTAGCTTTTTATTTCTTATGCCTTCCATTATCCCTTGTCACTATTTGATGGGAAATATCCAGGATGTTCAAGTTAATCTTTCTTTCTATATCAGAGGAGTCAAATGCTGATGAAGAGTGGAATTTTCAGAAAATGACTATGAAGCAGATCAATTTACTTCTACCTCTCATGGTGATTGGGTTTTTCCTTTCCTCGTTACCTATTGGAGCTCATGAGCAGCAACAGGTAACAATATCCTTTAAGGAAGGTTTTGAGATACTGAGTGTGTTTTTTGAGGCTCATCTCGTAATTATTGGCATTCTTTGTGGGCCTGACATATTGTTCTGCATTTCGCTTTGTGTGCCTAGATTGATCAAGTTTTGACACTTTTTTCATCTTCAACTCTTTTAAGATTCGAAAACTTTCCTTTTTGGGGATTAAGTTTTGTTTCTATGCCAAAATACTCTTTCACTCAACTGCCTGACATTGAGTGAAAGAGGTAATGCATGGTATAAGTACAGAAAGTAATTCTTCTGTTTTTGTGAAGTGGTGGTGAAATGAGGGCTGATCTTTGAGATCAAGTTGATTTGTACTGCAGAGGATAATCCAGTTTTTTGGCCCTTAGTTGAAGAAAGCTCATCTTGTAGTACTGAATATGCACCGATTACTTTATAGGTCAAACATTGCCTTTGTTACAGTTGTTTTAGCATTTAGAGGGTCTGATAATGTGTGCATTTCGTTTCTGCAATTCCAGGATGTTGACTGTTGAGTTATAATTGGGCATAGACCAACCTGTATAACAACAGATTGCTTATGTTTTTGAGACATGGAATAGGAAAGACGGAATAAAGGGGCCTAAATAGTTGAGGGATCCTCTTCTGTAGGAAATTTTTATCCATAATTGTGTATCTTATTCTTGCTGTCGTAGTTTGTCAATTCCCTACTTCTTATTGCCTTCTAGGCAATTACTTATTGAAATTAACTTAAGACTTGGGAAATTTTGCTGCATTCTGTTTTGGTAGCTTGACATTTCATGTTAAAGAAAGGTTGATAGGGTTAATTTAGTGGAATTTTACCATTTGTTTTTATTTCCAGGAAGTTATTTTTCATTTTACCATGATGAAGTATGTAAATGTACTGTCTAGTTACTGCTTTGAAAATTAGGCTTGCAGCTATATTGAACTAATATACATCTATGAACTGCTTTTGACTCGTTTCTCGTGTGAAATTTAGTTGGCTAGTGTTCCATTGATCTTACGAATATGTTGCCTTACCTTTTTACTATAAACTATATTAGACAAGATATGGGACATCCTGCACATGTATATTTAGTTTCATAGTTTTCATAAATTTATTTTCTTGCTGGTTTTGGTTGAGATGAATTCCGTTGGATGTGTTCAACAAGTATTTGCTCATTATTGCTTTAGGTGATTGCTTAAGTTGGATCACCTGTACTTCTGAGTTTGATTGTATGGTGTAATATTTTTTTGTGTCTTAATAATTTACCTTTCATTTCTTGTTTATTTGCAAGTTCGATTTATATTTTTTGACATTTATTCTTGACAGATTAGTTTCCAAGAGTTCAAAAACAAGCTTTTGGAACCAGGTTTAGTGGACCATATTGTAGTTTCAAACAAATCAGTCGCAAAGGTGTATGTGAGGAACTCACCAAGGAATCAAACAAATGATGATGCTGCTGGAGATGCTCACAGTGATGGTACCCGGGCCAGAGGACAATATAAATACTACTTCAATATTGGAAGTGTTGAATCTTTTGAGGAGAAGCTAGAGGAAGCGCAGGAAGCATTGCGGATTGATCCTCATGAGTTTGTCCCAGTCACATATACCTCTGAAATGGTGTGGTACCAAGAACTGATGAGGTTTGCGCCAACACTCTTACTTCTTGGATCACTCATGTACATGGGCCGAAGGATGCAAGGTGGATTTGGTGTTGGTGGTACTGGTGGAAAGGGTGGACGTGGGATTTTCAACATAGGAAAGGCCCACGTAACAAAAGTGGATAAAAATGCTAAAAACAAGGTGAGCTGAATGTTTGCTTTATCAATAGCGAATGATTTAATATGCCGTTACCTAGCTTTTAAAGTTCCAAGCTTGTGCACACTTGGTGGTATTTTGATAGATGCATCTCTTTGGCATTTGGATGTGGAGGATAGTTTCCACTCTTTGTCAGATATGGTTTCATATTGTTCCTTGTTTGATGTTATTCAGGTCTATTTCAAAGATGTGGCAGGCTGTGACGAGGCAAAGCAAGAAATCATGGAGTTTGTGCACTTCCTTAAGAATCCAAAGAAATACGAGGAATTGGGAGCCAAAATTCCAAAAGGTGCTCTCTTGGTAGGTCCTCCTGGAACTGGAAAGACTCTTCTAGCAAAGGCAACTGCTGGGGAATCTGCTGTGCCATTTCTTTCTATATCAGGTTCAGATTTTATGGAGATGTTTGTTGGTGTTGGGCCATCCCGAGTTCGAAACTTGTTTCAAGAAGCAAGGCAGTGTGCTCCTAGTATTATATTCATCGATGAAATTGATGCAATAGGTAGAGCAAGAGGTCGTGGTGGCTTCTCAGGTTCCAATGATGAGCGGGAAAGTACCCTTAATCAATTGTTGGTAGAAATGGATGGCTTTGGAACTACTTCTGGAGTTGTTGTACTTGCTGGAACTAATAGGCCTGACATTTTAGATAAAGCTTTGTTAAGGCCTGGCCGATTTGACCGCCAAATTTCCATTGACAAACCTGATATCAAAGGCCGTGAGCAGATATTTCAGATCTATTTGAAAAAGATCAAACTTGATCAAAAGCCTTCTTTCTACTCTCAGAGGCTTGCTGCTCTCACCCCTGGGTTTGCTGGAGCAGACATAGCAAATGTTTGTAATGAAGCTGCTCTAATTGCTGCAAGGGGTGAAGGATCACAGGTTACCATGGAACATTTTGAGGCAGCAATTGATAGAATCATTGGAGGTTTAGAGAAGAAGAACAGGGTAATCAATTTTTTTTTTCCATTTTGTTTTATTCAAAAACCAAAGTATTTGTTTGCAGATAAACATTTTTGAATGCTTAGAATCCTTTTTAATATGGTTGAACTTCAGATTATTTGTCATGCCTGTGCAAGATATTTTAATCTCTTATTTCTCAAGCAGGTGATAAGCAAGCTGGAAAGGCGGACTGTTGCTTACCATGAATCTGGTCATGCTGTCACTGGCTGGTTCTTAGAACATGCTGAGCCCCTCCTAAAAGTGACAATTGTTCCACGTGGTACAGCCGCCCTTGGGTTTGCTCAGTATGTTCCTAATGAAAATCTCCTCATGACGAAGGAGCAGCTTTTTGATATGACTTGCATGACTCTTGGTGGTCGAGCAGCTGAGCAGGTATACTTCAGTCCAAAGTTGTTATTTTGGCTCTGTTGATCCTAGTTATTCAACTATTACACTTAGGCAATACATACCTCGCACTCTGACTTTGTTTGGCTGCTACAAATGCATCACCTCATGAAGAAGTTTTTTTTTTCTTTTCTGCATTACTATTACTGAGCAGGATTCTTATGATTTCAGGTTTTGTTGGGAAAAATATCGACAGGAGCCCAAAATGACTTGGAGAAAGTGACAAAGATGACTTATGCCCAAGTAGCAGTTTATGGTTTTAGTGACAAGGTTGGGCTCCTCTCTTTTCCTCTGAGGGAGGATGGATTTGAAATGACCAAACCCTATAGCAGCAAGACAGCAGCAATCATTGATGGTGAAGTTCGAGAGTGGGTGGGGAAGGCATATGATCGCACCCTCCAGCTTATTGAAGAGCACAAAGAACATGTTGCTCAGATTGCTGAGATGTTACTAGAAAAGGAAGTTCTTCACCAAGATGACTTACTTCAAGTTCTGGGCGAAAGGCCATTTAAATCAGCCGAAGTCTCTAACTACGACAGATTCAGGGAAGGTTTCAAAGAGGAAGAGAAGCAGGTAGAGACCCAAGTGAGTGGTCAAGAGGATGATGACCCTTCAGCTATACAGGTTACCCCTGCTTAGTTCATGGATATGTTGGGATATTTGTATATTAAATTGGAAAGCATTTTTTTCTGTCTCTTTTGGCCAACTTTTGTATAATTAATTGCCATTCGTGATCATAGTGTAGTCACTTCCAGTTTATAGTTGCTTTTAAGCAGTGTTTTAAAAATCGGATCGAACCGGTCGGTCGGACCGGAGAACCGAAGCATGAAACGGTCCGGTTTAGCCTGTATTTTTTGTGAGTGATTGACCTGTTCATTTTGCGGTCAGACCGGTAAAAACCGTTGAACCCAATGATTAAAAAATCGGACCAGACCGTTCGGTCCGACCGGAAAAGGTTTGAACCGGTCAGTGGTCCGATTCGGTTTTACTTAGGGATGGTAATTGTACCCGAACCCGATGGGTACCTGATAAAATTACCCGAACGGAGGCGGGTATGAGGAGTAAATTTTTACCCGTGGGGCAGGTATGGGGGGTTAACAAAAATACCCGTCGGGTATGGGGCGGATATGGGGATACCACCCCCCATACCTATTTACCCGTTATATAGTAATTACAATTTTGCCATTATATATATATACATACTTATATACCCGTTATATATATATATA
>JANKOD010000008.1:28164189-28182972 GCA_026284645.1 Erythroxylum acuminatum | reverse complement strand
ATTCAAAGCTCTCTTGTATATTTATGTGAAGTTGTTGGAGTATGTCCTACAACCAATTGATTGGCTTTAGTTTAGAGACATAATTATTTAAGGGCATTATTTATTTTATACATATTTAGATGCATATAATGAAGTCCATGAGATAAATATATGTAACACCCTTATACAGAACTTACAACCTATCACTTAGGTCTATGCGGATTAACACACGTGCTAAGCTTGAAAGCTTAGTGGGAAAAACACTTAGTTTGAATGACCACTCACAATAGTTATCTGCCAAACACACGTTCAGAAATATTACAACTCATATACCACAAATTCACATTCATGAACCAAACATTGATATTCAATGCTCAGGTAAACAATGATGGCATACTTAAACAAAGTACATAATGCAAATATGCTTCAACATATTATCCATATACTGAAAATGCACATTTATAAGCCAAATACTGATATTCAATGCTTATTGATACAAATTATCAATATAATTGTACATCATTACAACCCATATAAATGCTCATCAATACCAATTATTTATGTTGTCATGCTATATTTCTTATTTATGACTATTAAGTTTCCTTTTTGTGTTAAGTCTGCACATTTGTTGTGGGTGTTGATAATGGGTGCTATGGATATCCGAAGATATCAAACTGTGAATATCCAAAGGTATTGAACTGTGAACACTGATGGTGTCAAACTGTAGCAACTACACTGTAACCTTATAAGCATGCCTATTTATCCACAACCAAGAGAATAGAGCAGGTACTGTAAATTTTTTTAATCATTTACCAACTTCATGATTAATATATTGACAAGTCATATGAAATACACTTCAGGTCATAAAATCTATATTTGCGTTCATACATGCAATTTATGGCTTACCACCATTGGAAGGGTATCAAAATCATACTTGCATAATCATACTATACACATATGAGTAATGAATATACATACAAATCATTTATGTACATGTAAATTTTCTTTAGAATGCATTATGCTCAATCATATATTCCAATGTTCAGTCTCCCACATGTAGTAAGTCCTATTTCATTTATTTCTAGATGTTTAAAAAGTTTCATACACATTAAAAAAGGTTTGGATAAGATTCGGAAAAAATCAGAAATAAAAACAAACTCAAAATAGTGTAATTTGAGTTATACTCCAAAGTGGTCTAAAGATAGGCAAACTATCAGTCCAAAAACAAGGGATCATTATGTTTCTCCAAACATTGCAAATCCTACTCTGTTTGGTCCAAGTTCACTTACATGTTGGAAATGTAGCCCTATATTTAGACTTATATTGATGGTGTTTTATTACATAAAAGAAGTTGAAATGGGTTTAAGGAACACAAGATGCCAACATAGTCTTGTGTTTAGACTGTATTCACTAAAAATTTAGGGATTTGTACTTAAGAGAGGATGACATAAAATAGAGGGGAGGAGTTTTGAACATTCAAAAAAGTAATTGGAAGATGAGGGAAAGCATCTAGTATTAAGAGAAGAGAAACCTTGCAGGGAAAAAACAAGAAATCCATCAAGATTCATCAAGAACTTCAAGATTCAAGGAACATGAGAATGTAATCTTTTATCTTTTGTTCTTTTTTATTTTCTATAATTTTTCTTTATTTAAGTATGAACTAATTGGGTTATAGGTTTAAATAGGATGAACCAAGGGACTTGATGTTTTGAATTGATTCTTTGATTTAGTGAAATGTCTTATTTTTCTTAACAACTATTAATGATTATATTATGTTAAATTGAAACTTGTTGGCATTTTAAATCAATTTTAGATTTTATCCACTGGGATCAAGAATTATGTTTGAATATATCATGGTACTAATAATAAGGGTTATATAGAATCCTAGAGATAGGAATACATGATCTTTCTAGGTTATAGTGAAATCTATAAAGGGAATTCAAAGCAAGTTAATATGTTATTAAGGCTATTTGATTATAAAGAGATTTTTGTCAATCAACTTAACAATAGGGGTTGTATAACTCAAGAGAGAATATAGTTGTAACTTAAGAATTTCTATTAGTCTAACTAACTAGAATTAATCATTAAGTCAAGATAAATTCAAGGCATAAGAAAGGTTGTAGAGGAATTCTTACCAGGATCTTGCTTATTTATTAGTTGATTTAATTATATTCAATACTTTAATTTGGTGATCGGGATTAGTTTTTTTTCCTTTGAATCAATTACTCATTTTATTATATTAGATAATAAAAAGATAGTTAACATTGGTAGTTACAATCCTTATAGGATCGATACTCAACTCTCCTAAAATATAATATAGGAGATGATAAATGCACTTAGCTAAGTGATTTATACAATATTATTGTTTTATGTTGAGTTATAATTATATCACATCATTCAACTTTTTATATTCTAAATAACTCCAAAATCTCCTTAATTGGAGAAAGGTGGACAGATTTCCACTTAACTATGTCTTTCTCTTTAAAAATTAAACTTATAAGAAAATGAACTAATCATAGGAAAACATCACAAATCCATATAAAACATTTTATGAAGTGATAAATACTAAATAATATAACCATGAATAACATGTAAAATATAGACCTATCACCTACATCTTTAAAAGCCAAAACTAGTTGATTTTACTATATTTATCAATCATTCACTTAAAGATTAAAGATTTCCTTTATATATAAATTAGTTATATATATTTATAGTTAATTATAAACTCTAGCTATTATAGATTAGCATAACTTTCCCCTTTACTAAACCCAACCTAAATTAAACATAACTCCAATAAGTTATAGAATCTTTCTAGTATTTATATTTCACCAAAAGTACATTTCCAAATAAAGATGTCAATTGCAAACACGACCTAATACATTCTAAGTTACAGATCTCACTCTTCTTCCTTGCATATGGAAATAAGCTTAGCCATGTCGATGTTCTTAGATCATAGATCCTCCTACTTCTTTATGCACTTGGGCATGTTATATGACATTATTGTATCGCAGACCATATCTTTCATAGATGCACCTCTACCACACAAACATACCCATATCTTCACCTCTAATTTTCCAAATAGGAACATGCCCTAGGCCATGTCCATGTCCTAGTTTGTGTTCACCCAAATACTTCCAAGAAAGCACCCACATTCTTCTTAAAACATTACAATATTGCACTCATGTATATAAATCATACACAATATTTTCTACCTTGATGAATATACAGTGTTTCAAATTACAATCCCTAAGAAAATCCTCCAAGATTGCACTTACATGTAAAAGAGCATACACAAAAAAATTCTTATAGCTTAAGATCTATTCAAGAACTAGCATTAGAAAAAAAAGAGATCAAAAGTTGTGCTTTAAATATTAATTTCAATTAGGATTTTGATACAATCAACTAGAATATCTAAAATGGTTAAATCAGTGTGTGATGCTCCCCTACGATAACATCTTAATTAATGGTGAACCAACTAAGCTATTAAATGGAGTTAAAGGGATAAGACAAAGTGATATCTTATCCCTATATCTTTTTACCATTTGCATTGAAGCTCTTTCAAGAATCATTGCCAGTATCATTTATAATAATAAAATGCTCAAGTTCCATTGCAAGTGTGAAAAGTAAAGGATATTCAACCTTACTTTTATTGATGATCTCCTATTTTTGTGTTACTAACTCAAATTCTATCAGAGTTTTCATTGATTCCATGATTGAATTTAAAAGGCTCTTAGCTATATCAATCAATTCAAAGCATCATCTTCATCTCAACAAGATCTTCAATAGCTGAACAAAATTATATATGCACATCTATTGGAGTTTTCACTTCTATTTACTTATTATCTTGATTGAAACCATGAGAAACCGATGAGAAAATTTCTCTAGACTAGAAAAGACAACAGTGCATTTAAGGCTAAAGTAAAATGGTTCGATGTTCACTTACCCAAAAATGAAGAGGGGTTGGGAATCACTTCTATTAGTTATTAATAAGGTCTTGCTAGTTAAAAGACTATTAAAGTTGCTAATAGATAAAAAATTATCATGGGTCAAATGGATGAACACCCACTTCATCAAAGAAGAGAGCATTTAAAAGATTAAATCTAAATTTAGCACTTCATAGACCTTAAAACATATTCTAGTTCTGGGGATCAAGTTAGTAAAAATTTGAAAACTAAAGTTGGTAATGACATGCAAACTTGGTTTCAGTATGACAATTGGCATGAGCTTTGACCTTTTCATAAAATACAAAATTATAGAAAACTTAAGGGCAAGCATTCCAAGCAATGAAAGAGTATAGTTATTAATAAAGAGGATGAATAGAACTAGGTAGCTCATGATCAAGAGAATTCTCTATAGTAATTAATATCATGCCTAAATATAATATAAACTATAAAATGGATGACTCTCTTATATAGGCTAGACATAAATCCAAGGATTCACTTACCAATCATGTTTGGAATTATTCATAGGTTCCTATCCTTGGTATAAATTGGTTTGGCACAAAAAATGATTCCCAAAACCTCCTTCATCTTGTAACTAGTAACAAAGGAGAGGCTTTGCTCTATAGATAGAATCAACATAACACCTAACAACAATCCAACTTTCTTGCTTTACTAGCAGGAGAATGAATATATAGATCATCTCTTTTTCATCTACAACTTCTCCTCAATGCTTTGGCATTAAAATATCTCACTATGTGACATTTACTACAATAGTAATCAACGAAGCAATATAGTATATTCAACTTACATGTTTCAACAAGAAAAGAAAGAAAATATATCAATCTTCTAGGTGGCATTCAGTTGTTCAACTTTTTCCATATGGAAATAAAGAAACTTCAGAGCCTTTAGGAACATACAGATAGACAAATAAGCTCTTTCTTATAAAGTAGTCAACTAGATTATAAAAATAGTATTAGCTAGAGGTATGGTTATTGGAATAAACTCTAATTTAACATTTAACTCGAATATAGTTTGATATGAAATGTCAAAGTAAATTTACTTAAGGTTTAGAACAATTTTTAGTTTTTTAAGGCCTTACTAAGCTAATAGTAGAGCTCACTTGACAAATAACTTATATTTATTACTTTTGACTTAAATGAGATCTTATTCTCCATTTGTAAGTATCTTTAGGGCCTTTTCATTAATTCATTTCAATTTAAAAGTAAAATCCATAACAAGACTTTTATTTTTTATCTTTGGGACCAAATAATTGGTCATGATTTACTATTTCTAAGTAAGAATCTTTCCCTCACATTTTCATTTATTTTGAAACATAGCATTTCATCCCTCATAGCTAGTTTGTCTTTGCCACAGGAAATAGTTTGGTCTTTATCAATGTTGATTTCGGCTCACATCTTTGTGTATATTAAAACTTAATGGGGAAGAAATAAAAGAGAAAAATAAAGGACTTGCAAAGTTTAAACCAATGGTAACCACCAACCTTCCATAAGTTTTTTTAAAATAATAATATTTAAAACTAGCTATAATATGCAAAAAGTAAAATTATAAAAATTACAATATGTTAATAAATGGAGAGAATGAAGAGTATATGACAATATTTTAATTATACACCACATCATAAAACATGATTTTTCTTAGTCTACAATATAAAAAATGTTATTGGTAAGTTTACACAAAACACATAATTAATTAGAATGTGAAAAAATGTTAAACAATATATATGCATAATTTACAATTAACACATTATAAATTTATAGAATTAGAAAACAAGCATTCCTAACAACTAAAAAAAATAATTCATTCATATTATATCTCTGGTAGGTTTTTAGCCACATAATAGCATAATTTGATATGCATGTTAACATGACTATGATACTAATACATGTCAAGTATAATTAGGGTAAATGACACCAAATCACCAAACTCTCATGTAGTTTCATCAATTTTACTAAAATTCCTTTCATTTGGAGGTACTTGTGAAAAGTTCCTTTGTTAAATTCTATTGTTAACATCACTGATCTGGCATTTTTTAGATCAATAACACTCTACATGTATAACCATATCATAAGAGATGATTAAAAATTGATAAACCATAGAGGTGATAAGCATCAAATAGATTGATTTATTATATTTTATATCATTACTTACATTGAAAATATAATATTAAATAAAATTTTAGTATATTTATTGACTATAAGTAATATATTTATTAGTTATTGTAAATTTATTAAATATTTATTAATTATTGTAAATATAGATTGATTTATAATATATATAGATTGATTTGTGTAATCAAATATATTTCTTTTTGTACAAAAATATAAAGTTTCGTTCTTTTTTTTTTTTGGATTCGAGGAAACTCCGTAGGCGGATCAAGCGGGCACACCTCTCTGAGGATCCAACTGATGCACCACCTCACAGGCGGGCCAAGCGGAAAGTTTCGTTCTTGTTAATGCATAACTAAAATATATAGCATTGGAGTTTCTTGAAAAGCTATAGTCTCATGAAAAGTACTAAAACAAACAAAAGAAATCAATTCCTAGTAATTGATCACTGAAGATTTTCAAAATATTACTCAAATTTGATTATTCTGGATATCAGACTGGTTAGACCGTGCTCAATTTGCGTGATGTTCTGCATATCGTCCAAGAACACAGAACTATACTACAACATTGAAGTCCTGTATATGTCAGTAAAATGCTCTCGAAGATTGCCAAGTTACGCCTTTTTGTTTTTGTTTCTTGTGGCAACCTGTCGTTGTTGCCAGCTTCTGCGTTAAACTAAATGAATGTGAAGAAAGTTGCAAATAGATGTTTCCCTTTGTCCTGTAAATCCTGAAAGACCTGTTGATTCAAGTTAACAGGTACACAGCTCTGATGTGAAATTAAGTAAAAATAATGTGCTACTGATATGTGTAAACACTACTGATGGTTCAAGTTGTTCTAACAAAAACAGAAATAAATACATCCTGGCATCCAATTTACAATGATGAATCAAGATTAATGCAAAAAATGTTTGGCTCAGACCGTCAAATTGCAAAACCAGATGTTTGTCAGGGAAAGAACAAGAAGATGATTATATCACATGATGTCCTAAAGAGAACCACCACCAGAAGTAGATAATCAAAATCTCCACAGACCAAGAGGAGGTTTCCCAGCTTCTTCCATAAGGAGTACATCACGTTAGTAATTATACAACAATATGATTGTCATGTGAAATAATTTTCAAAACAGACTAGATCACCCTGAAAAGGTTCTCCAGCAGGGAGACAGGTAGCCCTGTTGAAATCTGAAAAACATGAGACACAGATTAAGCTCCACATCAACAACCTGCCTGACATTCTAACTATTGTGTAAATTTAAGATCGTAATTTCATGGTGCACATGAATATATCTGTGTGTGCGTAAAGAAGTCCAAAATGGAACTTGGAAGGAAATTCAAACTTCTGGCCTTAATTTGTAGCAGAAAGAAGAATTAAAATGTTCTGGATATAAACTTGGACAAGATATGACATAATCCTGTGCTGGCACCCAACAGGAAGAAGCATAGATAATTCGACCCTTCCACCCTTGCAGCATCCATTGTCCATCTTCATCAATTATGAAATCCTTGTGGTAGCCCGCTTTTAACATATCTTTGAACTTCTCTATTAGTTTCTGATTCAGTGGGAGCAGCTGGAACCCTGCCCTCATAGTCCGAGTTTGCCATTGCTTGTATGTCTCAGGCCTCTCAACCCTATCAAGGCCCTCGCAAGCAAGAACATTCATAGCCTCTCGTGCACAAAACTCTCTCTCAAACATCATTCTCTCCTCATTTTCGTGAGGTAAAGTAGACTCAAATATGTCAAACAATGAAGAAAAATGAAAAAGGGTCTCTCTGAATCGTGTAACAAAGAACGGAGCATTATAGGATCCATTTGTAATACAATGGACAAAAATAGCAGGATGCATCTTCCTGATTAATTTAAGGACAGCATCCCTAGGGCAGTTCCCTTCGGCAGTCTCATCAAATAAATTTTTAAACCGATACAAACAATTCACAGCAAGCACCTCATTACTTCTAATCTTGAGCTCCTCAATTGGTATGTTTTCCCAGTCTTTTGCAATAATAGGATTATAATCAAACGGAACATTAAAGCGCTCACAATACTTTGCCAACCAACGTCCTGTTTCCTCAATTCTTTCTGTTGGACGGAAACCACTTTGGGGTAGGTCAATCCCAGTAATTCGTAGCTTGGGAGGCCCCCCGGATCTCATAGAGAGGTGTTGGATTAGCACTGGCCACTGGAATCCATACATGACACCAAAATCTACAATATGAAGAGTTGTTGCTTTCTCAGCTGCATCCAAAATCGTTTTATTTGCAAAGAAAATATTGAGCTTTTTAAATGGGCAGGCATTAAGATGGGTATTGTAAGCTTTTAACAAGACAGCAGGACTTGTTCTCCTTGCAGCAATGATAGAGAGCACATTCTCAACTTTGGTGCCATTGCCAACTAAGCGTGCTTCAAGACAATCGGCAAAATAATGGGCAACTCTCTGAGACCCGTCACCAGATGGGCAAGAGTGCTGCCTGATCTGCTTCAGCAGCTCATTAGCTGTTCTGAAGTCATTAGCAGAAATAGAATGTGAACAGAGAATCAGAAGAGACCTTAAATCCACTGTTTCTTTCTTTTTTCCCTTCTTTCTACCACGAGCTTTGGGAACGTTTCTGCCAGTTGGTTGTTCATCTGACTGCAAAATGTTTTTTTCTCCATTCTGCTCAGGCTCACGTTGATTGCATGAAGTACCTTTTATCCCTGGCCAAAGCAACACCTTGTCGAACATCTCAGACAAATCAGTCTCATCTGTTGAAATGGCAGACTGCTTGTTACTCCTCCATTCTTCCAGATCTGAATCCTCTCCCCAGTGATTCTTTCTTCCCCTGGACCCATTAGAATAAATTTTCAACTCAAAATTCTCATCCGCCACCACTTTTGTAGACACTTCGTTTGGTACCAGTTGATTAGTAGTAGGAAGGAATTTACTAGCTTCATCTATCCCTCTTTTAAATTGCAACATAGATTCTCTATTGTTGAACATATTCTGCACCATCTCAGTTGCAGATGAGCCCATAATGCCATCAGTGATATGAGAAAATCCAACTAAACAATTCTCCAAAAGTTGTTCATTGGCCAGCAAATCTATCTGAGGCTGACCACTGCCAGGAACATAAGTTTGGAGGAAATCAGCAGGTTCAATAGCTTCATGATCAGCAGCCCACTTAGGATCGTGAAAATCAGTAGAGCCAGTGCCAGGGCTGCTACTGCTGGTACTTGGAATTCGAATTCTATTAGCACCACAATCACTCCCATTCCCAGAAGAGTCACGACTTGGACTCTCATGGCTGATATAGAGCTGGGGAGTATTAAGCGCAGAAGGATACCGCTCTCCAATTGTTTCATACAACGATTTCTCGGTAGCTTTTAATGCCAAGGGATCAAAGAACATGTGAAGCTTGCTTTCCATGTTCTCTTCCAAAAGCATTTGGCTTATATATTTAAGAACTGGGTCAGAGGAATCACTACCCTGCGAGGGAAAACGAGAAAGTCCCTCCAGACTCCAGCCAGAAGACGGCTCCAAAACCGTTTCCCTTAGACTCAAGGTTGTAGAAGGCATAAATGACCGTCTCTCTCGGCTCGAGAACAATGAAGGACCATAGCCACTGGGATCTGGATCAAGAGGACCAAAAGGAACATTCACCAAGCTGAAGTCTTGTGCAGGGGTAGCGAACTCAAGTCCGGTTCCGCCAGATGGGTATTCATTATAGTTAGGGAATATTGTCCGCTTATCCATTTCGAAGCCGTTCCTTTAATTTGGGATCGCTAGTCGTGTTGATATATGCCTCAAAACCACCTACGGAAAATAAGCACATGAAGTCTTTAGCTTGAGCGCATCAAATACAAGTTGAAGAGAAATGGGGAAGCAACGCATAAGAACATATGATCCACAAAGAGATAAGCAGGCACATACGAAAAATATAGAATAGCTAAACGCAAACACGAGTTCAAGTCGAAGAAATCATAAACAAAAAACACAAGAATTGATACTGGCCAAGCGAAAGTACTTCAAAGGAAACAGCATGCATTCGCATACCAGGATAAGCGGCAGAGACTCGAAACTCAAGCGAGACAGTGTCCGGTCGCGTGAAACATAAGCGGAGAACAAAGAGAGAGGTTGTTCACTTGCGTCAAATACTTCAGAGGAACAAACACTGCCTGTTTCATGCCAACTGTTAACGGCAAACACTACGAGACATGTTCTACGAGACATATTCTGTAAGTTTTATGTAGTTTTATTTTGTTTCACGACCATTTAGTTACGCTGGTTTTGCGTGAGTTTAGCATAAATAAATATAAGACCCGCATAAATAAATAATTAAGATTTATAAAATAAAATAAGACATCATAAAACTGGACAGAGGATTTATACTTAAATATTACCTGCTTCATGCTAATTGTTATCGGCAGACACTACCTGTTTCGTACAAATATATTTTTTAGTTGTTTAAGTTTTACACTTATTTCAGTAGTTAAAAATTAACACTATATTTTGTATGGTTAAATAAAAAGAAGGTATAATTTTAATTGCGTAAAATAGAAAAATAGTATGATTTGTATAATTTATATTATAAAAAATGAAACTCTTTGTTTTTCCCTCCATCGTTCAACTATATAGCAGTTTGGGTGGACTTGAACATGGGCTGTACCCAGTTAGAATGTGCCATGTGGAACAATAACAAAGAATAGGCCAATTAGTTGCCCACTATGCGATGATAAACAGTGTCTCTCGTCATAGTGAGCTTCACTGATTAATAATCTATGGGGTTATTTATACGATAAACCAAAATATTAAATACTTAATCACTCACTATATTTAATGTTTTCGGATATAATCCATTATTTCGATAATTGAAAGCTTTACTTGTTACCTTTTTTCAAACTATAGACTCATGCATGCACATAACTGCCCAGTACCCACCAAATGAATTTATTGTCTTAATAACCTTGTGTTATTCAAAAGTTGCTAAAAAAATCTTGACATATAAAAATTAACAAAAAAAACCCTGAGTTGAAATTTTATTAACTCACAGCCCCTTATTAACATACGGCTAAGGGTTTTTTTGCAGCAAAATTGAAAACATAAGGTTAATAGAGTAACATTTTATATCTCAGGGTTTAATTAGCTACTTTCGTATAACACAGGGGTCGCTACAGCAATTCTGTCCTTTCGAATTTAGGTGAGAGAGGATCAATTATGAATTGTTAAGGCTTAAGAAAACGTTAATAATTGAGCTCTGAGACCAATCAAATGTATAAACTAGGCACACCAATTGAACCTGGGAGAATAAAAATAGTAGGTTAATTTGAATGAATGAAAAATATTGACAATCAAAGGGAAAACCAAGATAATACCACAACATTTGATAAAGTCAAGCACCACAATTGTTGATAAAACTCACAAGGGTGTCACCAGTCACATAGGTGTAAAGACCAACACAATATGACGAAATCAACTTCGAATTTGTGAAGAAAAAGTATGAACTTTTATTTCTGAGTCACACACATAAATATACACCTTAATTATAACCCCCATTTAACATAACTCCTTTCTTTTCTATTTGAACGGGAAAAGGGATAAAAAATAAAAAAGTCAAAAAAAGATTATGTCCTTCTTCATTGTCTATCTTTAACTCTGGTAAGAGCGAGTTTATCGAAATAGAAGATTTAGTAAGAATTGAATTGGGTTGGAGTCCATTTCCTATCATTTCTATTCCTTTTACTTTCGAAATATGAACACAGGAATCATTGAAATATTTGTTGGATTATGATTAAAAAGGGGGTATTATTCTTAGAAAACATTACTCTACTCGAATTACTCGAATCCAGTAGAATTTAGAAATTGAATTCAAGTAAAAAAAAACTCCTATTCATATCAGGAAACAACCTAAACAATAAGGAATCATACTAAAGATTTGAAAGAAAACTCCTAATACTATTAGGAAACAACTTAGACAATATGGAATCATACTAAACACTTGAAAGAATAAGGAAACTAATTTTGAAAAGACAAAAACGTATCTTATGCATTGTTTCCAGCTATCAGACTTGGTGTCCAAGTAAATGACTAAAACTAATTGTAGAAAATTCCAAAAATTATGAAAATTATTAGAAGATTAATTTTACGTGTCTTCTGCATGCTCCTAAAATTTCATACCCAACGAACAAGGCTTCACTTAGTTTTGGATCCAAAACTTACAATCATATTTGTACAGTCGAACATTGCATTATTTGTAAAACTCTAAAACCCATTACCTCCTTGCAAAAAATTATCACGTAAATTCAAATATAATGGCTTAGAGACAAAATCTTCTTATGTCTCAGACATCAGAATAAGACTTGTTTGGTAATAAGTTTAAGTTGATTTAAACTAAGAATAAGTTTTTATAAGTCAAGACTAAAAGTTGTTTGAGAATAAGATTAATGTAATCCTAATAAAATTGTTTTCAAATATGAAATAATGTATTCTAAACTAGAATAAATTAAATTTTATACCAACAAAATTTTAAATTTATTTAAAATTCAAAATCAATTCCAAATTATATCAATTATTTTTCTTAATATGATTAAGATTATAAATTGGATTGATTCTTAAATTTAGATTTTAGAAAAGTTGTTTCTAAAATTATAATTAATTAATTTCAATTAGATTGAAATTAATTAATTAGACTTCTTAAACTTTTTTTAAAAAATCTTAAGTGATTAATAAAGGTGTTATAATTAAAGTTTATTTATTTTAATTTGATTTAAATAAATTAAATTAAATTTATTTAGAGAATTATTATTTTATTTATTTAGAATTTTTTTCCTTATTTATGAATAATAATTTTCTTGACTTATTAAAAAAAGATTTTTTTTCTTTGTTAAATTTTGAAAAGTGTTTTCATCTATTAATTAAAATAAAAATGAGCTTTCTTTAATAATTTTGAAAAAAAAAATTCTAATTTACATAAGAATGATTTTCTAATTAATTAAGACATCAATTTTTTAAATAAATAATATAAAGAACTTTCTTAATTGAATTTAAAAGTGTTTTATTTAATTTTGAAAGAGTTCCTTTTTCAATGTTAGAAAATAGAATTTAATTTATTTAAAAAATTGTAATCCAATTGGAAACTATTTCCAATTATCTTAACTCCTTTAACAAAATTTAGGGAGTAAAATTTAATTTATTTAGGAATCAATTGGTTTAATCTAATTTTATTTTTCAAATAGTTGGAAATATTATTTTGGATTATTAAAATCAATAACTAGAATTAAATAAACTTGATATTTTATGCATATAATTTGATTATGAGTGCATAAGTTGCATACTTTATTTATATGTTATATATATACATATGTTGGATGCATGTTAATTGCATGTTTTATATATGCGATATTATTACATGTAATTTTGTGTTTGATGAGACGAATAACATTAAATCCCTCGTTAAAAATATTAAGTGCATATTTTGAACATGATTACTACCTTGCATTATTATAAGAATTAACCAGAGTTTTGTCTATTGTTAGGCTTGTTCTGTAAACTCAAGACCGCTTTAACCTTAATATCTTTAGTCTTATAATAATGGGTCCTACTTAAATATATTTGTGTGATTTAGATAAGCAAACTCATGATCACATAAATTTAGAGGCAAGGTTAGGAATAACATATGAGATATATTTTGGTTAGAGTTGTCGCCTAACAGATCTAGGAGTCATATGAGATGTGATTGATAAAGTTGTTATCTACTTAATTTAAGGTTAGTTAGTTTATTGAGCAAACTCAAGGTTAACTAAATTTGAAAGGGCTTTATAAATAAGAGCGAGGGTTATTATTTCAAATAAAATAGTAGAAGCAACCAAATACATTATTAAAGTCATAATCTTATTTGGTAGTCATGGCATATAACCAATGCTTTTTTTCATTACATGTATATTTTGTTTTGAGTATAAATTACTGCTACTTCTTATAATTGCTACTAAGAGTTTATGAACCAAATTTTTTGAGCATATTTTACGTTTGAGAAAGTTAGATAGAGAAGTTATATGTCCATTCTGCAATTTTGCTATTAATCCTTGTTGAGAATTTGATGTTAAAGTTTTAAAGATATGTAAAAATCATATGGATGATAAAATGTAATGACATTTTAAGTTGAATAACATCTCACAAACTTTAAGGACATCATATAAGATGTATGTCAATACCATGATAGTAAGATGCAAGAAGTAGCATAAAGTAGATACTAAAAGGTATAGTATCTTGATGAAATTGATTCATTCAATTTAGCCTACTAAAAGAATAAATATGGATTACAACTGAAAGCATTTATTATAGAATGATAATAGTTGTGATTAGGAAAAAAATAATTGCATGATTTTTCTTGCTTATGCTTGATATGATAAAGATCATATATATTTCTAATTTATGCTTATGAGTATTTGATATTGAATTTAGATTTAACATTATTTCAATGTTCAAGGCATAATAAGAAATACATTGTTGAGCAAAAGTAGTTGATCCAAATTTATACAAATATTTTGTATGTATTTAGACCACAGGAGACCTATGCTTAACATAAGTGGCAAAAATACAAAGATAGATAATTGAGAATATCTTATTATGCCATATTAGTTAAATCAATGTAATGAGAATCAGAAAGCTACATACAAGGGTATATATATCTGTTTGACTATGAATCATATTAAACTTATGAAACTTATTAAGTTAAAAGAAAATTAAATCAACCTAATGATGATAAAGGTATCGAATTATTAAATCTTATACATATGATGTATGAGATGTAATAACAATTCATAAAAGGATGATAAATGTATTTCATTAGATTATTAATGACTTTATGTGATACAGTCATATGTATTAAATGAAATATTAATTTAAATTTTTTAAAAAGTTTAAATTGTTTAAATCTAAGTAGAAATTAAGCATTGAGAATCCTAAATCAATTCAATGAGATTGATGTGGTGTGATATAAATTTTTCAGTTATCTATAGGAAATGGGATTCTCTAGTAAATATCTCCATAACTAAAATCTATAAGAGTGATTTATGTAAGAAGGAATATACCATATGAGATATTGGATAATGTGATAATATTTCTTTTATAGTTATTCGTAGTACAATAACTTACCTTCAATAATTTCAATTAGGCCAATTAGCAAGAATTCATATTAGATATGGAACGTTAAGACTTTAAAAGAGTTTAATGATTTTGGGATGTGAAACTTAGTTAAAGAATATATTATCTACTAACTTTAGAACTAAATTAGATAATAGAAGATTATGAGATATACAAAAGGTTGTATGTAATCTTACAAACCTATTAAGCAAATTGTTTGTTTTCATATATACTTATAAGAGAATAGTTCTCAGGATAAATAGTGGGAGTAAAATAAAATTTAAAAAGTTCAAATCTCATAATAATACATCCAATTGAAACTAGTGCCTTTATTGATACATTTAATGTATAATTGAAAGGATACAAACATTGACATATTCACTTTCATGATGAATTTGAAGAGTTTGCCTTAGAGATAATTATGAATTTATCATGTATGCAAGAAGGTTAGTGGGAGTATGTTAGTAGGACTATGTAAAGACTTATTACACGTAATAAGAACAATAATTTGTATTTTTAATTATTAAAAATATAATTTTCCAATAGCAACTCTTATTGCATATGAAAAGTTAACAACTTAATTATAGAAATTAGATCTACAGAGATAGATACAGAGGTTATTTACCTATTCTAGTCCAAATATATTGATAATGTACTGAAGGTATTTAGTATTTAAGATATTCTATAGTCGTAAAGTATGAAAGATATCTATTATTCTATGTGTGAGTTGATATTTGAGTTTAAGGTTATAAATATATTAACTTTAAAGGTAAATCCTCATAAAGGTATATTTTACTTTAAACACTATCATTTTGAGATTGGAAAGGTTCTAGTGTAGCATTGATTGCTAATAAGTCATAATACATTTTTTATTTAGTAGAAATGATTAATTGGATCAAGAAGTTCTTTAACAATCTTGGTATAGTTCCTTGCATTGCTTAGAAGTAATGTACTGTAGAAAATTAGAACCTTTAGGCATATAAAAGGAGCTAAGGTCCCATCAATGATCTAATGATATGTTTAGGTAGTTTATCTTAATTATGATGATAATTGATATGAATGTTGTAAGATTTAAGCATGTTATCATTATAGAGAATCTTGTAGAATTCTCTCATTAAACCACTGTTCTAACAATAGAATGATCATCATATGGTGATATGGTATAAAATACTTAAACAATTGGCTTAGTGCAAGTGGAAGATTGTTGGTTTATGTCTTACAACTAATTGGTTGGTTGTAAAAGACATTCTTTATCTTATACATATTCAAACACATATGATAAAATATATGGGATAAATATACATTTAAATGAAATTATAATGAGATCATAATTATGAGATTCATATTGTATTTATATATTATCCTTAAATTGTTCCTAGTCATTATTCTATTAAGATTGGACATTAATAAAATGTTAAAAGACTAGCACTCCTTATATTTTCCTTAAGAAAAAAGTTGTCAATCTCATAGGCTTAAGTATATAGATACTTAAACAAATGTGTGAGTGCTTGTTAGAGAACAAGTTCACTAAATTGACCTTATATGAGAAATCCATCTGAAACATTACTTGTATATCTATAAAAATTCTTATTGTGATGATTGTATAAGTAATCATTTGACTTGGGATTTTTAAAGTTATCTTATATAAGGATTATTATATTTTGATACTACTTATGACCTGTTTTAGTCAAAGATAGCTCAGTCGGTGGTTATTGGATATTACATAAACTATATAGAGGTAGTTGAATGATCAATACATGATTCATCACCCTAAAGAGATTAGGAAGAATGTTTCATTATTTTTGGTCAATATTGATTCTAAAAAGCTTTAGCCAAGGTAGAATAACACTTTGAAAATAATTTTCAAATGTCATTAAATGAATCAATTATTAATGGTGAAAAATTAACATGTTTGAGCTTAAAATAAAGTAGACATCATGTTCATGCTCTATGTCTAACCAAAATATTGTATGATGAAACGATTAAATTATACAAAAAGGATCATGCACCAAAATGTTAGTCAAATCTACTTTGACATTCTTAAATGTCTGAGAGGTCTTCAGGTGTTGCTAGATCACAATCTTAATCTATGAATATAAATTGTTTAATTAGAGAATTAAAGATAAACTAAAGGAGTTTAATTTATCTATTCCTAAATGTGATTTAAGGTTAAAATTTATATCCATTGCTAACATATTTGAGAACATAATAGGTCACACATGAGGAATGAGTTGAAGAGAGAAAGGTTTTTTATTCAAGTTGGACTTGATTGTAAAGTTTGAGAAACTTTAAGATTAAATATGAGATATTTAATAAATAAAGATCAATATGAGATATTAGATCTTATTTGGGCATATTTGGTATTTAATTAGAATTATTTGTAATTCTAATTCAAGTTTAATTGAAATTAGAACTTACATTCAACTGAATTACTAAAATGTCTAAAACCTATTATAAATAGGCTTAAGCCCTAAGGAATTTACCACTCCTTCTCTAACCCTCTCTCAATAGTCGCAAAGTTCTCTTAACACGTTTCAAAGATATCGTTAGAAGCGAGATACTTATGCAATTATGGTTGTTATGTTGGACCTCGTTTCTGGAGCCCAACAATCCGGAGTCATAAAACATGAACATATTACCCTGTAGGGTTATTTCAATGAAACCTCATTAGTCGTCATCCCACAAGGGTAGCGTGCTCACACCAGTTAACCACCAAAATCACAAATTGACTTCTTTAGAAGAATTGTAGCTCTATGTCTCTAGTTCATTTAGAAATAAGAACCATCTCATTCGGAGCTCTATAGATCAAGATATGTTTAAAAAGCCAAAGTATGTTCATAACCCAGTCATGCTCTTCCAACCGATCCCTCACTTTCTTTCAATCAATCTTTTTCAAATCAACACCAAGGGCTACCAATTTTTATGGAGAGATAGAAACATGTGTTAGAAATCTATTGCTTTAAGAATCACTTTATTTAGAGGTCGGATGATGAAGTTATGGCCAAAAGAATCAGACATGAGTATGTCCCCAATTATATTGTACCTGTTTTGAAACAATTAGCATAACTTTCACTAGAGATGTTAGGTTTTGTTTCCGAAACTCAACCTCTTAACAAAATACCATCATACTTGAGCGTAATTCCTTATAATCTCTTCTTGCTCTGATACCACAAATGTTGGGTCCCGCTTGATTTCGGAACCCAACCTCTTACTTGTACCATACCTTTTTTTGCTTTGATACCACTCATATTGGGCACCGTTTTTGAAGCCCAACTTTGGATCATGAATTTGAGTTTAATCCTATGGAATTTCCTTGAACATCATCGATTCATCTTCTCGCTCTGATACCACTCATGTTGGAACCCGTCTCCGGAACCTAACTCTTGAGGAAACCATCATACTTAACTTGAGCGTGCACATTACCTTATAGGGTTATTTCCATGAACCCTTAATAGATATCATTTTACAAAGGTGGCGTATCCACAACAGTCAAACGTCAAGCCAAACTTATTCCTCTAACTTAACCCTTTTAACAAGGAAGTAATAAGAAACATACACATTCGAAACTACTTCAATCACTCATTTCATTTCTCAAACAATAAAGTTTGAAAGACTTTAAA